>JANZLD010000009.1:30112129-30133898 GCA_026413575.1 Erythroxylum carthagenense | reverse complement strand
GCCGAGATATAATTTAATATCCCGAACCCGTCCCAATTACCAAAATACCCTTTCCTATAAGAGGTGGGATGTTACAATAAATGCATTTATTCAAGTGACATAAATCTAGGGATAGGATATAATTATCTTGATTAACTTATATATTTATTTCATTCGATTTGAGCATGAATGAATGAGTTGAAATGTTAGATTATGTTGGATGATTGCGTTTGAGATTGAAAGATTTCTTTAAGATTATCATCATTGTGCCACTATCATATAGTTGCATGTTTTGCGAGTGTGCATGTTTTGTGTAATATGTGCATTGTGTTGTGAATCATTTTTTGTTTTGTGTTTTATTTTGCTTGATGACAAGAAAAAATTCAAGTGTGTGAGAGTTGATAAGTGTGGATTTACATATATTTTATTTGTGACTATTGCATGTTAATGTTGCATGATTATGCATGTGTTATGTTTGTTTTAGGTATTTTTACGTTGCATGTGGCCATGTTAGTGTTTAATTATCTTCTAGTACGTTTGTATATACATTTTTTGTAAGCTGGTGTGTTAACCTTACCATTGCATCCAATGTGTGCATCCATAAGCATCATTGTATATGTTGTTATTTTATGTATTAATTGGCATGTGTTAAGCCATGATTAAGTGCTCATTTTCATAGTTTATTTGCAGGTTAAATGGTGCAATTGAGTGAAGGAAGCATAGAATAAAAGTTGGACATTATAATAGGAAACTACCAAACATTATCACAGTCATGACTTATAAACTTATTTGGCACAAAAGTCTTGTGCCAGCCATGTTTTATGAACCATTAAATGTATAAAATCAGGAGGACAAGGATAAGAGGAAACACGTGAGTGGGTTAGCATAAGGAGAAAAGGCCACCAAAAACGTGAGAGAGGGGAGCAAAAAGGACAGTTGTTGAGGTCTAATGTACCACCCACATGAAGAGTGACTTAGGGCTGCATAAAAACAAAGAAAGCGAGCCAAAAATAGGGGAATGTCATGGTAAAACATAGCTGAACAAAGGAGAGGCAAAAAGGTGGCATTTGTAGTTACACATTGGAGGAGAGCACTAAGGATTCCAAAGCTAAACCAAAGTTGTCTAGATTTCCAGTTTGCTATCATGTAATAAGCTTCTTTTTCCTTTTTTTTCTCATCTTTTTCTTTGATTTTTTTTTTTTTGTTTATTGTATGGGTAGAAGTTTGGAACCTATATTAATGATGACTGAGTTGTGTTTGATGGATTGCTAGGCTATTTTAGGATTATTCTTACTTATCCCATGGAAGACTTCACTTTTGTGCAGTGATATGATCATTTATGTGCGTTTATGGTATTTGGATGCTCATGCTTAGTCTACATAGAGATATGGAACTGAGAAATATATTATGAGTGTACCATGAGAGTGGGCATCATGTCGGACATTTCATTTATCAAGTTACGCCATCATTTATATAGAGATATGGGATGCGATGTAGATGTCCAAAATGATCTTCAAATCTAATTAACGATTAGTTTAGGAATGGAGGTTGAGAGATCACATACAAGATTTTAATCGTTATTTTGGGATTATTTAGTCCAAGTATTGAGAGAGAAAGTGGTAAGATATTAGAAAATACTTAGGACTAAACACGATCATATTGGCAAAAATTGAAAGACTGCATTGGGCAATAAGGTTAATCCTAACTTTAGTAATTCGATTTTTTCAATTTCACCATTGATTCCTCTTGTTTGTGGCAACCTTAATTCTATGATTTTTTTTCCCAATTGCTACTTTGATTGTTTTAATTGTTCATTAATTAATTGCTCAAACAGAGTTTAATTTAAAATACTAAGGTGACTACACAATTCCTGTGAGATTCGATACCAAGTAAATTACAAGATGACCAGTGCATTAGCGATACTCGAGAAAACAAGTAGGATAGTTAAATGTCTACCGCCTACCTCCGAAATTCCTGGCCCATCCATCCACTGACAACTGCCCATTGGGAGGTAAACTAAAGAACGTAAGACCTTCTGAACTAGCTTCAGGGAAAGGGCTATTGCCAACACGAGCATTTCCACCTCCTTTGTCACTGCCACTCTGCTTCTGCAACTACTCATCCTCATCCAAAGGAAGTCACTCATACTTAACGTTGGTAAACAACGATGCATTCATTATCACAGGTCCTGTTGCCGTCAACTCTCTAACAACGCTTCCCCCATCCACCTGACCCTATCTTCGAGTGAGAAAAATAGTCAAACTTGTCGCTCCCAATGACACTGAAGGCGGCAAGAACAATCTAGACAATGATAAGATCTCAAACCTTTTAAATTGATTAAATGATATCGTTTAACTAAGCAGGATTTTGAATCTTAATCATTGCTGACATGTCTTGTTAATGAAGGTCCCTGTACACGTGATACCGTCACGTCAATAAAGATAACGTTTAGCTAGAATTGAAAAACTAAAAGTTTGAGTATTTTATTTTTATTTTTTAAAGTTGAGATTATAATTGAAAAATTAACGAAAGTTTCAAAAATTTTTGTAATTATATATTTATGTTAAAATCTTCCTTTACGGCACAATTTCTCCCCCGTAATGGCTGCAATTGTCACCTATAGAACTCAATTTTTACTTATGTTAAATTTATACATTGGCCACATGAGGATAAAAGAATTTTCTGATGAAATATTCTTGTTAATATCTTAAGCCTAGGACCATGTATGCATAGGATATGGAAGGAGAGGAAGAAAACAAAAAGGAAGATTTATAAGTTAGCATAATACATTGGATACAGAGAGCAAATAATGGGAAATGAAGAAATTGGAAGCTGCAAAAAGGAAATCATCGATTCCTAGAGGTTAACCTGAGTAAAGGCAATCTGGAGCTCTTTTAATTTTCCCCGTTTGGGTGTAAATCTAATTCAAAGTGATCCTCGTAATTATTTCCTAATTTTGTAGTGATGCTAGTGATCTTTAACGAGTATAGGAAGATGATGGGATTTGTCGTTGTTTTATATTTGGACTTTTATTTTATTAATACAGTATAAGCCATGTATTTATTAAATTTATAATAAAATCATTATAAATAATTGCTAAAGCGATAAAATTTATGTCGATATTCAAATTCTTTAACTCTTTATCAGTATATATTTTTTAAAAAGCATAGAAAGAATTGTTTTACATTTTTAAATATTTTTTATAAATTAATCTAAATTTTTTAGAGTTTACTGAAATTAACAGTCAACTTATTTAAATGGAAATAAAAAGAAAAACATCAAACAAGTTATTTTTAAATAGAAATAAAAGGAAAAACAATTATTTTATTCTATACAAATTCATAATTGTTCCTGAATAATAAATTTCTTCTTCAAGTCTAATGCAACAGTTGAAAGATGCGAATTTCTCTGGTAGCATAAAGCAGGCAACTCAGGAGCCAGTTCACGTCAACAAGCAAACTGGAATTATTGCTCAGTTTAGCTACATTTTGTAAACCTTACAAGTTAAAAAATTAAAGAAATTGAAAAATCAACGTAATCTCTCTGTTCTTCTCACTCAGCCAAAAAAAGAAAAAATCGTAGATACACATATAATATAACCCAAAAAAAAAAAAATCTGAAACCTCTTTTCCTCGACGTGGCTAGTGAAATTCCTACTTTCTGTTACCGATTTTGCGAATCCCATCAGCTAGAGGTGGATGCCTTCCAGTCCTTTGCAAGGTAGTTCGAACTCCATTTGGTTTCCTTGACGGTGAAGGGCCTAGCATTGTATTCAAGTTCCTACAAAAGTTGAAAGCTTGGTCAGGGAAAGTGTTAAGATCACTTGCATCAAATAGTAATCAGAGTACAGGATTATTACAAAACAATAATCAAAATTGCACCTTAAGTCTTGGTTCTTTGCTGCTTTTGAGAATGACTTTTTGGCCTTCGACTCAATTCCATTGGTTAAGCTGGTAAGTTTGGCCTGATTAAGTTGCCACAATAAATCAGGTTCGGATGAGTCGCTAGTGACAGCATCTAGATTATCATCCAGGTCGTCTGTTGTAGCAACCTTCAAACGGTTGTTACCCATGAAAATGTTATAGGATTGTTCAGGGAAATTTTTGGTAGAATCTGACAGATACTTTTGGTAAAAGACATTAGGCAAATGGCCATTATCAGCTTCCCAACATCCCGTTGAGTTTTCAACTCTGTTTATGGCTTCTTGTTTGTTCACCATGACTTTATCCACCCACTCACCAGATCCCATTTCCTTCTCGTCCTCCCCATAATTTTGGCTAGGACTAATGACCGGAGGCCATGGAGGTGAATTAGCCAACAGCTCATCAAGATCAAAACTTTGCCTCTTTTGCCGCAATTTAGAGTTTGAATGAACCTGCACAAAACTCAAAATTAGTCAAAATTTATCATGTTATATATGCATGATATTAGTTATTTCGTTATGTAAATAATAACAGCAGCAAAGTGTAAAGATTAGGACTGCATTAGCACCCTAAATGCCATAGGATAAGATCCAAAAGAAGAACCAAATATGGATTCCTTCTTCAAAGAATATAATTGGTTTACTTATCAAAATGTGTGGATTTTACTCTTTCATATTACAGAAAATGGAAACTATTCGAAACAGTTGGCTGCTAAGCTCACAAGGGATAACACTTCTCGCGAAGACCTTTTGCAAGCTAGTTTCTGAATCTGGTGACATAATTACAGGGCTTGTAACATTTGCAAATGCTCAAATATATTAACCTGAAAGCTTTTAAAAAGACAAAGCAACCGACTGATCACAGTGAAGCAATATTCACCTCTATGTTGCCTACTTCACCCATGGGTTGCCTGAAGCCAATGGTATCAGTCAAATCTCCACATTGCTGCTTGGGATTGAAGGGTGTAAAGTCACTTTCTTTCCTTCTATAGCCGTCAGAATTACCAGATGCAGAATATTGAAGGAATTCTGGCTCACCCTCCTTTTTCGCCAGTGTGGCCTTAAGGCTTGCAATCTGGAGGTAAAGAAAGACAATAAAATCAACTTTAGGTGGCTGGTATGTCAATTAGAAATTTAATCGTGAGGTGAGGGAATTATAGAAGGTTAAAGCTTAGAGATAAAGAGGCACTAACTTGTTCTTTGAGTTCTTTAACATCTGCACCATCTTTGTTCACTCGTGCAGCACCAAGTTCAACAGTGGCTACCCGCTCTGCAAATTTGAGCGTACTTATTGTTTCACCAATGGCATCAAGCTCAGGGCTTATGTGAACAAACATCAGTGTCTTGGCTTGCCCTCCTGAAACAAGAATAGCAAAGCAACAAGTGGCCACAGCTCTCTGAAAAGAATGAACTGAGAAAATCTTAGTTGAACTATGCCATTTGGACCTTACCAAGCGAGTCTTGTAGTAACTGTGTAAGCTTGCTGTTTCTGTAAGGGACATGGGGATTCTTTTGCGCAAGTGATGCAATGACATCACCTAGAGCAGAGAGAGATTTGTTAATATGCTGTGCTTCTTTAAGTCTATCCCCTGTGGCTTCAGATTTGTCCACCCTCTCACTACCCGCCAAATCAACCAAATGCATGCAGCCACGAAGAATAGTCCCAGATGTCATGTCTATTCCTTGAACGTGAACAGTCAAGCAGCTACATTTCCACAAAGACTATAAGCTACAATGGCTGAAAGCATTGGAATATATAATTGTGCAAAGAACACACAAAAGACAAGAACCCACCTGTGAGAACGACTGCTTCGGTCATTTAATGCTGTAGCACCAACAGCACGATTCCTTTGTCCAATGTTCATCAAATCAATTACATCTGATGTTGATGACACTGCAACCAGGTTTGCATCTGGTACGTTTAGACCATTCTGAGAACTATTGCGGATTTCTAATGTGTCACTGAATTAAGTATGACTTTCTTATGTGCAACTTCACACATTCAGATGAAGTTTCAAATACTTGGTATACTTATCAATTAAAAGAGGAAATCATCATGAAATCAAGCTAAAGTGATATATCATGCATAACAAGAATTGTATAGTTTTGAAGGATATCTTCTGTTACTTCCATCAGTCACAAGGAGATCCCTGACTTGCTCATTGTAAATCTCAATCATTTGAACTGCAACATTATAGCGGAAAGTGTTCTTCCTTTGCTCTGCTAGAAGAAACAAGTCACCCAATGCCCTATAATTCACACCAAGGCTTTCCTCCATAAGCTCTTTGGGTCCTGTCTGAAAGTATGACAACAAAACATTTTGGCATACTATTAAGCAACCACAACATTTTCTAGCATAATGAGCTACATATATATCTTAAATGCTTTACCATTGTATATGTTTTTCCAGATCCAGTTTGACCATAAGCGAAAATGCAAACATTATATCCATCCAGAACTGACCGAATCAGAGGCTGCATGTCAGAGAAGACCTCCGCTGCAATTTAATGAATCATTTAAGATTCATATAAATTTATTTGTGCCAAGAATAACTCTTGATGAAATTCTAGCCAACCTTGTGTTGCAGTTGGGCCAAAAACTTTGTTGAAGCTGAAGGACTTGCGTCCTTTGCCATATCTTGATGGGGTGTTTATATCAATAGAGCCTTCTTCTATATTGTCCACGGAACTTAAAAAATTTGATTGTCTCGATAAAAATGGTCGCACTCGACAGTAAACCCGAATACTACCTATTCAAAGGAACCAAAGTATGAAGGTTTTATGAAAAAAAGCTCAGATATAAGTTCCACAATAGATTTTTTGCAATAGTAGCCTACCCTTTAAATCCTGCACTTCATTGTAAAGCTTACGATTTTCTTCAAGGACCTTATGGTAACCCGAAGCTGCATGAGCTAGTCCTTGAATATGCATTCCTGTAAAGAAAGTAACAAGTTTGAACCTCAGCTTCAAAGCTTCGTAGTATTTCTGTGGCTTGCCTTCCCCACCAAGATCCACCAAAAAAGAAGCAAAAGGAGGTGGAATGATAAGCACAGAGAGATTAAAACAAAACAAAGTCTAAATTAGAAAACTTACCAAGATTGTTGAATTCTTCATGAAATTTCATTTGCATAAACTGCAAACCAGCCTTTGTTGCACGAAGTGAATGTTTTAATTCCTACAATAGAAAGATTATCTTAGGCAGTCTTGTTGCTTATAGAGCCAGAGAAAGATATATAGCACAAATAGCATACCTGGACATCTCTTTGCTGTTGATCAAAGACCATCTGCTTTTTTAAAGTTTGGTTTTGTGATTCGTCCTCCTTGATTTTGCGAGAAAGTTCCTCTTTCTTGATCACCTCATTGCAAATCTCTTCACTCTTCATCAATCAGAAACCGAAGAAAATATGAAGTACAAACGATATATCGATGGCTTCAAAGTAAAATTTCATAACCAGCTGGGGCTATGCAGATCAAGGAGACTTACCGTTTTAGTTTTTAATGCAGATTTGAAGGAAAACTTATTTCCCTGTGAAGAAGTGTTGTTTTTAGGAGTAGCCTTAACCTTCAAATTACAGCAAAAGATAACAATTAATTGGTGTTGATGGAATTCCATTTTCTTCTTATGAAAGAAAGTTAAACTTCAGCATACCAGATCACGTTGGATTGCAATCCTATGCTCAAACTCATCAACAAGCTTGCTGAGAACTGATTCCACTAACTATTGCAAGTGGAAACGGCATAAGGCAATGTTAGAAGCAATGGAAACAAAAGCAAGCTACAGTACTTAGTCACACTAAGATGCAACTATAGAGTTATGATGCAATGCAAATACTTTTCATCGGGGAGTGGAAATGAGAAAATTATAGTGATACGAGGACAGCTAATTTTTCTGCACCAAAAACAGAACACTAGTTGTGTAAAAGTTGCTGCACTTGCTATTACATTCACTTCTTAATTAGTTTATTTTGATCAACAGATGCTCCATCTCCAAGTGATATTAAAAAATATGAAGTGTGATCTCTTACCATTTGAACTTCTTCAGGCTTTTTATCCATCAACAGAGGACGAACAAGCATGCTCCATGAACCAGTAGACTGCGACAGTTATAAAAATTTGAATTCCTTTATGTCCAAGCACAACCACAACCACAACCCTAAGAGCTAAGTGTACCAACCATTTTATTGGAATCAAGCTCAGCGGGAAGGGCACTCAATGATTTCTCATTCATTGGTGAGTTCCTTGACAAACAATTCATGAATGGTTCTGCATTTTTCCTCACAAATGATTTTGCGGTCATGGTAGGTTTCACCGTTCCTCCAAATTTCCATACTCCATTTCCACCACTCTGTTTCCACTCATAATAGGATTTGAGTGCCAAAACACTGTTCACAACCCTGGCAGATTTTCCTCCCTGAGATTGTGCAGAAAGGGGACAACAACATATTGGCAAGTTTAGGCTAAAAACTCAACAAAACACAACTCAGTTTTAGAACTACAGGTATATACAAATTGCAATTTTAAAACTAAGGGAATAAAGAAGAAATTTGCTTATAGCAAATTGCAAGACATACTTGTTCAAGATCAGAAGCTTCAAAAGTAGGAATCCCCAACTCTTGAACAGCCACAAGGAAATTCCTCACGTTTTCAAAGTATTGAAATGCAGACAATGCTGCTCCATCCGGGATAAGCGCAGCGTCACATGGACTTTCAACCACCTGCAAGCAAACAATTTTTTTAATACCCCATAAATTTTTATCTAATAACTACAACAATCTACAAGGGACTGAGTTAATTGCATATATATATACATGTATATATGTAAAAATTCACGCACCTTAGGCACAGCTCCAGATTGGACCTTATTAAGAGCATTGCATAGAATGATCCCACTTCTCAATCCAAGCCTCAACTCCTCCTCCGAAGGCTCTGCCGGCAAATCCTTAGCTCCCACTACTCCGACCATCTTTCTTAACCACCCTGCTGCTTCGTATCTCCTCGACGCTACAGTTAATTTCATCAAGAAAGGATAGATAAATTTCTTCTCAAAAATTGTATATTCCATGTAATGAAACATCCCGAATCAAGCAAATTGATATGTAAAAGAAGAAAAAAGAAAGTAAATATGTAGGATACCAGCTTCTTGAGCTTTTCTAGACTCTAAATCAACATCTCTGTGTCTAATGCCGTGCTGTTGCAGAACATCCTCCACCACTGCCGCCACCGAAAACGACAATCCTCCTTCCTCCATTCCTCCCTACCAAAAGACAACCCCTGCAAACAATCAAGAACAAGAAGAAACGCTCTGTTTCTATTCTGTTTCCTCAACAAAATACTACAAACTTACAACAAGTACCTCCCGAACCAAAAAGGGCTTCAAATTGAGAGAATGAGAAAGGAAGGAGAGAGGGAGGGAGATGATGATATTTTGCGGTGTGTTGGATTTGCCTTTTGCCTTCTTTTTCTCTTTTCAAATCTCTTTATTCATCTCCCACGTTCCCCATTGTCTACTCAACTACTTAGTTACATACAATACACTAACCTCCCATACTCAAGTATCTCTGTACGTGCTTTGTACTCATTTCTACGTACCACGCACACTCTCTCTCTATCTCTATCTCTTTCTCTCCCATACCTGCTCTCCTAACCTCTCTCCCAACCTCTCGTTGTAACTGCCTTGTCTTTTCAGAAGCCATATTCGGCGCGTGCACCTTAACCAAGGTGGAGCTGGTATAAGTCTTGGGGCGTGACCGTCACGCTCTGTAACCGAATAGTGAACTTTATTCCACCATCCTTTGAAAAACTCGTTAAAACCTCGCTGTCTATCGTAATCATAAGTGGTTTAAACCAAATAGGTTGATGTTATTGGTTCAGCACTATCATCCTTTAACCAGAAATCTTAAGTTTAAGTTCGAGTTTTGAGAATTAAAAAATCTGTTTAGCCAGCACTTTACTCTTTATGGGCTGACCTGATGCTAGCAGAGATTAGTCTAAAAATGGATGGCTTAAAGGCACTTTCTCATTAGTTGAGACCCTTTTAAGACACCTCGTGAGCTTAAAAACAAAAAAATAGTTGGGGTAAGGGGCGTCTTGTTTTATAAGTACGTTATTTTTGGACTGGAAGTTTTTCTTGTACAAAATTGTGTTGGGTATCCCATCCCTCCATTGGAATTCAAAACTGAAGCATTCAATTTCAACCAAAAGCGGACGGCTGGTTTGTCCATTTCTTTGATGTTGTTATGCACGACTGTTGAATATGTTTATTCTTCACAATCCAAATGTTCAATTTCGGTGGGATTTTTCCAATATATGAGATAAACATTTCGTGTTTGACGGCTCAGGCAGACCTTTTCACCTTTCTTTTGCTTCACTCTTACATTATGTTCTAATCTATAAAATGTTATGTACAGCATTTTCATCAACAATCCCAATTTTAGAGACATTATTGTTAGATAAAATTAATTGAAGATCCCATCAACTATAACCTAACAATGATACAAATTATGTGTACGTATACAGTTACATGCTTATTAGGCCTAATAATTTATGTCCATCGTCAAAGATGGAATCTGTTAATTTCCTTTTCAGAGTGGCATTGGTTCATGAACATTAATATTAATTAAAACGGGGATTGACTTCGTCAAAGTTTTATCACGTAGATTTGCCAAAGCTTTGTGATTATGATACCAACCTTACCATGCGTTTCTGCGTAATATTTAATTACACCATTTTGAACTAGCTAAGCTACCCATTGTTGATGTACGTTTTAACATGTACACAACAAAATTTACCTTTTTTCTCCCGAGCAAGAAAGAGAAATCTATTATTGATTGCCAAAACAATCTCCGTAAACTTTATTTTGTGACTGCATATATTAAATTCAAGAAATCACATCCATAATTTCATAACAGGTTAAACATTATATCAACTAGTAAAGTTGTTCTTTTGTTATCATAAAGTCCAGAGTCAAACCCGAACAAGGACAGGCAAGGCACCTGCTCAGGGCCTAGCTTTATGAAGAATAAACATTGCAACTAAAAAAGTTTCATTTTATTTTATTTTATTCTTTATAAAGGTCTTGATCTTTATAAAGAGCAACAAAAGGACTCATATTTTATTTCTTTTATTCTTTATAAGAACTTACTTTTGATTATCATTAAAAAAAAGAAGATTTTTTTTATTTACCCAGAGCCTATAAAACGTCAGAACTGGCACTAATAAAATCACAGGTTTAAATCATAAAAACAGTCTCTTTTTAAAAATATAAAAAAAAAGTATGTATAATATAATTCTCTTCAAATTCTCACAAAGTAAAGAAATTTACGGATTGCATATGTTAACCAAAAAAAAAAATGCATTCATAATTTACCAGCATAATCTTTAATCCGCACTTTAAAGCAGCAAAACATACATCACAAGCTCCAGTGTGTTAGGCAAAGTGGATCAATCAGAAAACCAAAATGGTAGTTGAAAACGGTTGCCAAACAGCTGAGTCCTATATTATCATCATCAAATCTTAACCGCATCAGTTCATTACATTACTTGTATGATCTTCGAGCCTAAGCAATAAAAGGGACTAGAATATTTTTACTTATTTTTTTAAAAAAAAATTAGTAGTAAAAAGCATGACTAAGTGAATCAGTCGTAGCAGACGACGGGGAGAGGAGGAGATCTAACGTTCGAAAATTTTCAAATCTTAGGCTCGGGACGAAACCAGCCAGGTTCGGAGTCCTGAAAGGCCCACGTGGCACGGGCTTACCCGGACCCATTCTACTGGCCGTTTCGGCCGAGCTATAATCTTCTGCGGATGTTTTAATAGTTTGGTGAATGTAAAGAGTAAAGACCCCACGAGATGTCATAAGTGTCACTTGGCTATTGGATGCTTTCCCTGCCTCTTGCTACTTAATACAGTATGTATGGAATGTCACCGTACAAATCAAACTATAGGCCAATTCGTAAGTGCATTTGATAACCTAGGATAGGAAATAACTAAATTGTACACCAAAAGTAAGAGTTTAACACGTTCAAATATAATTGGAGATGGGGAGGAAATTAAGGAAAGATTATCTTTACAGGTAGTATTTGAGGTGCCAAATAAAAACCTTCACGTGCACGGGGAACCCACATACCTCGACTCTTCAGGCTCTTTTTCTGGTGCAGGAGGTTCATGCCATGTGTGGCGATGGCAACCCACATCATATATATAGGAGAAAAACATATCAAAAATACAGGAAATAACATATTCACAGGAAAAATGGTTGGAATTTTCCATTTTCAAAACAAAAAGAACAACACAAATGTAGGGCAGTTGGAAGACCAACAAACCTCAGTTGCTTTTAGTTAACTTGGAAATCTGCGAGTTAGATCACTATAACTAATAGCTTTACTTTCTAAAATGAAGATAGATCATGATACCCTTTAAGCTTTCAGCTGTATTCTCGAGGGATCCGAGGCAGCGAACAGGGGCTGCCCCGCTTAATACTTTTGCAATTCTTTTGTTCCACTAAAGTAATCCAGTGGTTCTTGCTCTGCTCTGTGATTAAAAATTGACTAGTGTAGCCTCACTAAACCAAAAGTCTCTATCAGTATTAACAAGTCCTCAATCACGTTAGTTTGAATAAAATAAATATTGGTAAGAATTTAGTATTCAAAATATACCAATATCGACCTAAGATTAAGTTCAAAGGCGTAGTTAATAGATAATATTTCCTATAAAAGAGTAAGTAGAATTATTACCTATATACTTTTCTTATGTAAAAAGAAAGAACAAAAAAGACTGTCCATCATGCATGTTAAAGAAAGAACAGTATCCCATGTTAATGGCAAAGTGAAAGCATTTCTCATCATTGTAATTATTACTCTAGGCTGGACAGAATGCCAAAAAGAAGTAAAAAAAAAAACAAAGGATATTTATAGCAGCCCCACTTGGAAAGCAAAGGCATGAGCAACCAGCAAACTCCAACTAAGAGATGTAGTAGAGAATGGCATACAAATTCTTACATGAAAAAGGTCAAGCCTTTACATTCAAGAAAGGACAGTTTGCTAACCAGACTAAAACTTAGGACTTGTTAGTCGCTAACCTTAGGCTAATGAGTTTGCAAGCTCAAGTGCTGGTTCTTGCAACATTTTAGGTTGATCCTAATCATAGGCATTAAGATACGAAGAAAGGAAGAGTAAAGGCGCATCATAGCTTTTGTATCTTTATCTTTTCTATCATTTTTAATAATGAATTGAGCAACTTGATTGCTTTCTCAATGAATAATCCTCAAGCATAGGAGAGGACGGTAATATCCTTTTACTGGTATGACCCTATCTTTTTTAACCGATCATATGCTGAGTACATTGACAAAGGGTATAGTACTTAAACTTCCCTCTGCTCCCTTGTCCTTTAGTGGATTTATGTAATAGCTATAAAGCATACTCCTCAAATCCCTTATTCAGTACTGGTAGTTCATTCGATTTTTTGGTGATATGTTGAAGGAGTATTTCATAGGATGCTCTTTCTGGGGTTAATGAGTTGTCTAATTATGAACACTTGTCTGCTTTATTGGGACAATTACAAGGGCATTTAGTGATAAATGTATGGAATATCTTTCAAATCGTCGTCTTAGTCCTAAAACTTTCGAGTGGCATTACTTTTCAATCTCCAAATCTTTATTGTCCCTATCCAATACGTTGTACATTGAAAGACGTCTAATTGGGTAATACATTTCGGATGGAAATGAACATACTAACCATAAAACCTAGTAAAAGGTGACAACTGAAAGGGAAAAACGAGCTTTTTGTTCTTTTATTCTCATGGTAAAAGTTGGTTTATCAACAAGAAGATGGGCAAATGTCTCTGTTGAATTATGTTACCAGCATGGAAACGTGTTAATGATTGGACAACTGGGTTATGAAATGATTTGAGTTTTCCTCCTAATCCCCTTTCTTTCAGTCTCTCTCAGCTGGAAGGAAACAATGCAGGTCCCTTGATTCAGACTACCCAACTAAAATTGTGCTTTAGGACTTCTTTTACCTTCTGTCCTAATAATCAGCAATGCTGTAAGTATTTGGGGTCTCAAAACTTTCTTCCCAAGCCCGTAGATAACTAGTCATTACTCAAAACGGAAAGAAGTTCTCAAGCTAGCTATATTGCTAAATGAAATCAATTTCTTCCCAAATTCGATCAAGTCAGTGTGTCTGTACATACTCAAAGAGCTTGTAATCAGGTTACTGATATTTTACTATCAGTCAAGAGTTGTACTAATTCCATGATTTTCCATTATAAACCGTACACTTCTACGGCCTGATTTGGTTTAAATGCGATACTCTCTTAGTCATCATCGTAATAGTAGACAATGCATGGCAGCAGGTGAACTATGTTTCCTGACATGAAAACAAAGCTGTCATCTCATATGGTTGGTTGGACTTTTAAGTTCCTTATATTTTTCGGGCTTGTTCAAAAATTTAAAGATATGGCTGTTGCACGTTTGTCTTGGGGAATTCTCAGACGATCAAATCAACAAACGCTTGAGATCAGCATACTTGTCTCTTTGTTATGTAATATTGAAAACTACTTGATTTATTGAACTGTTTATTATACTTCTGGTTTTAGAGCATATTTATGCTGATACATATATCATCAACCTATCTACATGAATCATCGACCTGGCAGGGCACTTTGATTATATCACTTACGGTGATTTTATCTCATGATTTAAAGTACTGTATGCCTCGGAATACATTACTCGATACAAATGTAACAGTATTGATTATCTGAAGCCAGGAAGCGACAGTAGAATTCTATCAGAAGAGATGCATCCAAATTGGTAGTTGGAATCACGAAAAAAACAAACGGCAAGAAGAAAGATAAAAACTCAATACCACATGAAGAGTCACCTCTGTCATCTCGTTATTGCTTTGAACCATTTTCTTGGATAGAAAAAGAATCGAGAATGGATAGATTATCTTTGTTGGTCCAATCATAAACAGATCGAGTGAAGTCCAGTTGGGTGGAGTTCTGACATTCAGCAATCCCCAGAAAAAATGTTGTGAACACAATAAATGTACTATTCATTTTTAACATAATTGTAACCATCAGTATAACCTAATCCTATTTCTTGTGATAATGAATCTCTAGGCTGGGTGAAAGCCTCGGTATCTTGAAGATGCTGATGATGTAGCAAAAGCAAATACAAAAGATAATTTAGACCACACAACACATTTCATCATCAAGACGCGAGGCTACCCCATCTACTCTCTTGACTTGTGGTAGTGCAAGCTGGTCTACCCAAGCAAGCTATAATCTCAAGCAATGATCACTTTCACAATGTCTGGGGCTGTGGATCGGGGGGGTACATACTAACAAGAAACCGGTGAATCATCTCAAAGCTAGTGAATGTAATCACAGCTGCAGGAGTGGTCCTGAAAAGATTAGTTGCACAACCACGATAGAAGCCAGGGAGACCCTCTTGCTGAAATACTTTCTTTATGCAATCAACCACACCTGCATACCGCTTCTCAGAATGGTGGCCTTGTTCTTGAAGCCTGGATCGTACTACCTACAAATATAACAACAGAATAAGCTATTACATTATGCAAACACTTTGAGATAATTTCCTAAATCATGGTACAATTACAGAAAATACTACTATTAATTAAAAGATAAGCAAGTTTTAGTTAACGTATAAATTTCTCACCACACTCCTCTTCTTTCAAAAGGTGGTATTACATTCAATATGAAAGAGCATTTAGATATCTCAAGATGTTGCAAAGGGACAAAAGGGAGAAATTTAGGCCTCCACAAGTTTTCTCATACCTAAAACTCGAAAATTAAAAGCATACCTCATGTGGATATGTCAATGTCGAAGCAAATATTTTGGAGACCGACGAAGCAACAGCAACATCTCTTGCACCCAGTTTATCCATTGTGGTATTTTCTGCAACACCCACATATGAGGTCACAGCAACATCTCTTCATTGATATTTTCACCAACCAATAAACATGAAAGTAAAATTACCTTGATTGGCCAGGTACATTTTGATCTTCTCGTATGTTGGAAATTGAATGGCGACATGACTGATACCAGCTAATGCAGGCACAAGACCACTAATTGCCACAAAATCGAAAAAGCATGACTACTAAAAATTATATTGAAGTGAAATGCTATCCATAATGTGAAAAATTACCTATACAACCCGCGTAGACCCTCCTCATGAGCTATTCTTCTCAAAGCAGACAGTGTACCCCTATACGGAACAACTGCTCTCATTCCCTGAGTCTACACAGCGAAACAAAATGGATTAGAATATTAGTGATAGTGCCACAGGACCTTCCAAATTGCAGTCACCCTCTCTGCTGTAAATGGCAAGAATAGTTCGCATTCATCAACTTTTTGTTGCTTCCTATTCTTCCAATCAAAATTTGTCTCTTGGATAGCCAACTGAGGAAAATTTGTTCTGGTTATCTTTTATAATCGACTCATGGGCACAATCCTAAAGCTCAAATGAAAGTTTTTACTTTGAAATTACAATAAGAACTAGACAAGAGAGCCACAAATAAAACCATAGTATCATTCTGCCCAGCAAATAATGCCACCGTACTTGCACTTTTAACATGAAATTCTTAAACAACACAGAAATACTCATGGCATGGCATGCTAAAGAAAACTTTTCCCATAAACAACACAGTAGACAAAATAATTTCAACTTTTGACACTTACTTGAAGTCTTGTCTTCACAACCCAAAGAGGATTAGTAAAAATTGTTGTTGCAGCTCCAGCACCAGAAGCAGCTATCATATTAGCTCCTATTGACAGCTGATGATTCTCATCTACACAAGCCACAAAAACTTTGTTAGAATGAAACACAAATTCTAAGATTATCAGGGACAGGATTTTAAACATCTATGCTTTTTTCCCAATCAAAGTAAATGGTTAGCACTAACCATTGGAACAAAGAAAGCTTTTGAATTGATCATACATTGTAAAATAAACCTGCAAAATTAAGCACATTCGTCAAGTGAATGAGAAGTGAACAACAAAATTACAAGCCCTATGATGATGATAACGATGCAAGGATAATGTTAAGGTGGACGAAAAAGGTAAAATTGTCTTCAAATGTTAGAACAGCATATCTCATGGTAAAGCTCCAGATATTGATGTTTCCAAAAGGCAATTATGTTTAACCAACTTCATGAATTATGAAGCAAAACAGAATAGATCTAATCATTGTACAAGCAAAAAAACAAACACTCGTCTCCACAAAACTTGTTGCATAGTAATGCTTAGGTGTACAAGGAATGATAGTTGTCCAAATTTCTTCAGGATTGCACTAACAATTGTTACCAAAAGTATCATTTTAACTACTCAAGAATCATATTGGAATCAGATGTTTCCAAACCTTGTTAACAGCATAGAAGTGTATTCTAAATAACTAAGCATTGGCACCAAGAAGTGTGAAGTATAATCTAGGGCTTAGTAGCACTACTGCTGATATAAAACTCATCACTGAGGATGACTGAGAACTACCATTGAGTTTTGGAATTCCAGATAGGTCAAAGATGAACATTAATAGAGCTTAAAAAGATTGTAATATGCTACATATGGCAAAAATGCATCTCATTCATTGATAGGCCTAGATTAAAAATTAAAAGTTCAAAATTCTTGCACGCAAATCATGTACACTATACAAAACCGAGAGCCTTCTCATTCTTTAACATGCTATTCAAAAGAACTGTCATCACGTAAAGCATTTGCAGTTTCACTGTTTTCTTTATTGTTTTTACTTCAGAAATTCATACTGAGAAATTAAATTGCATGGGAAACATAATATACCGCCCAATTAGGAAGCAACGCCAGCACAGTAGGGCCAAGTCCTCGATACATGCCTCGAAGCCCCTCCTTCTGAAATATTTGATCCAAACTCCCAACTATAACGCTTCCTGTGCATTATTAAGAATGATCAATTAACCTCAACAAACGATTCACCAAATCCATGACAACAATTCTCAAGAGACAGACACCTTCAATTTCTAAAGGACATAGCACCATACCCTTAATGCTTCCAGTATGGAGCTTTGGCAAACCATGAACTTGAAGCCTAGTCTTTATTACATCTAAAGGACACACAAACGTAGCAGCGATAACTCCTGTACGAAAATTAATCCCACAGAACCACAAGTTAATACGGAAACAATTAAAACTTCAAATTTCATTCCAATATACAGATCAATCACAAGGTTACATCGTCAAACCAACAGACTCACCTGCGGCAGCGCCGGCACCGGCGTTACATAGAACACCCCTGGGATTAGGAGCATGAGAATCGCTGGACATAGCTTCTAGAATTCAAAAATGCAAACTTATCGCAGACGGAGAATTGAACCAAACACAAGAAGTCCTCTCTCGAGAGGGCGATTGCGGATAACCAGAGTCGCATGGCCAGAGGATGGTTCTCTGTAGGTTTGGCGCGAATTTAGCCCCTAGGGTTTGTGCTCTCAAATTCTGCAGCACGCTGGAAGACAATCGCGAGAGCAGGTCCCAAGTTCACGGATCCAGAGAGGGAAGAACGACGGTTGAAATCGCCATCGTCACGTGAGATTCACTTTGTGTCGGGCATTCACGTCCAGAGACGTAAAAGGCTTTTTTTTTTAATGTTTTCTATGTCCAAATTCGTCTTAAGGGATCCCAGCCGTACGATTCCTAAAACCTGGGGTCCACATAAATGATAAGCCCATAAGAAGGTCAAATATTGTCTAAGTAATACTTTAAAAGGCTACATATTTTACAGACGACTTGGATGGAAGGAAATTTCCCAGAAGAATTCATGCGTTCTTGGCTGCTCTAGTTCCAATAATTTATCGTTACTTTCCATTCCATTTCACTTCAAGTAAACTGTAGCGGATATAAAAATTATGTGTAAATAAGATTTTTTATTATACCAACTCATAAGAAGAACGTTTATTATATGTTGTTTTACATCAGAAATAGTCAAATATTCTATACTTCTGTCATTATTAGAACAAAAAAAGATTTTAATTATTTTCTCTTTGGAAATATTTTATAAGACTAATGTTTTAGTTATTCTCACGATCACTTTAATTATTTTAAATAATATTAAAATGACAAAATTAATACACACTTAGTTGACTTGAATCTTTATATTTTTGTGAGACTATATGCTAAAATAAAATCTCTTTATTAGTTACTGCGTTTTATTGATTGAACATATCCGAATTTCACGTCTCAACAAAATTTTTAATGAATATTATTGCCTTATGCGATTGGAGAGCTTCAGGTACCATTATCTCAGGGATTACAGCTGGTCTCTCAGCATAGCAACCATTACGTCTTATTGTCTTGAGAGTATGTATCTACAGACTATGATCACAATCTTATGGTGTTCTGTTGTTGCCATGTTATCATTTCCTTGCTTTTTTGTGTGAGCTATTTCCTTTGATCTCCTTGGACTATCCCTTGTATTATTCTTTTCTTATTAATCAATTTTCCTTTTCAAAAGTCCAATTTTCCAAGCGCATGCAATATGTTTCCGGACCATTAAAAATGGGTCTCTTGTCCTTAAAAAGTATTCAATTTCTTGAATAAACCTTCCTAAGATTATTATTTTAAAAATCGAGTCAGAAATTAAATATGTAAGACAAGAAATTTTAAGTTTAAAAAAGTTCAATCAGTATTATACCATTATAAAATTGGCTAAAGATTAAATAAAATTAAAGAATTTAAAATATAATTAAAAGATATTATTTTTTACCTATTGAATAATTTAAATTTTAATTAAAAATTGTTAAATAAAATTAATTGATTTATTTTAGTTCATAAAAACTTATTAATTTATTAAAATTGATCGATTAAGTAATAAATTGATCAATTTTTAACCAAAAAATATATTAAAATAAATCGAATCAGAAAGTTAAAATTGAACTAAAAATTTGAAAAATTCAAAGTTTTTACTATTGACATGATCGAAACCGGTTATATTTTTTAATCATTGCGTAAGATTATAAAATGCGATCCCATAAAACAATTATAGCTGGCTTAAATTTCAAAGAAAAAGATAGTTGTAAATTAGAGTTGGATCTTTATAATTACTTGAATCAAATTCGTTATGTAATTTTAAATTATTAATTTACTAAATAACTTATAAATTATTATATAATTTAGTAACTAATATATTATAAACCCAAAATGTGATATTATTATTATTTATAAAAATATGATCCAATAAATTTTATTAAAAATATAATTACTTATTTATAATTTAACATTTTATTTTAAATATAATTTATTATTATTTTTCTTCGTATTTTTTGTCTATATATTATTATATTTAAGATGAGTTGTTTCATTCCAACTCCATAATTGTATCATTCTTAAATATATGGATTTTAAATGAATTAATCATTTTATTTTAGCAGCTACATTAACTCAAAAAACATAATAATAACATTATTCTTAAATATTATAAATTAGACCAAGTTAATAATCTAAAAGATATTTCAAATTGACTATTTCAAATATTACAATATATAAGGTCTCTCGCCATAAAGGGATTCAATATTCTATTTATACATTATACAAGGCAAGCATGGCTACGTTTATTTTTACTCCACTCGATGTTAATAAACTTAATTTAAGGTGATAAGATTTTAGGTTAAACATGAGCTTTTTTCTAAATTCAGCCTTCAAATTAGGTTTAAGTTCTAACTATATGGTCTTAGTTTGGTTTGAAGCTTGCATATGCAAAATGATATCATTTTGTGTATATAAATAAAATGACATTATTTTGTGTATTATATAAATAAATTTTAGGTTAACAACATTTATTTATTGTTTCACTTCTTGTTGCTGCCAACTTCCTCTCCAACTACATATGTCGTTAAGATATCTGATTAATTATTTTGGGCATTATTTATAGTTGGATATGTTTGGTATATTCTTATGATAAGAAATTTACTTTGTATGGAATTCTTGAAGATAAGATAGTGTGGATAGTAAAATCCTAGAGAAGATTGGATTTATTAGAGATAAGATCACCATGATTTATTGAAGATTAAGAAGTTGATTTTTTAATGATTTGAGTTATTTTTAGCACCTACAATTTCGGCAATCTGAGCTATCTTTGGCAGCTGCAATTTTGGTGATTTTAAGCAATCTTTATTGATGTGTTCCATAGATACAAATATGAATTTTTGGACATTTGACTTATCGTTTTTGTGAGAAAAAACAAGCAGAATATTTGTCAATTGTGCAATTGTACTTTTGTGATGTTTTGATGATGAAACACATATTCGATTGATGATTGTGTGGTTGTGTTTTTGTTGATGTGCTTCAATGATTTATTATGACTTTGGTAGTCCCTATGTACGTGAGATATGATAATTTTAGCAGCCATGTGTTTAAGTTCCTTATGATATCAATTATATATTTGATTGAAGATTGGTGGGGCTGTTATGCGTGTGGGCTTTCGATGATTGATTACAAGGTTTTGTTCGTGAAAAACATGCAATCCATCTATTAATTTGAGCAATTGCATTTTTGGTGTTCTTCTGTGATTAATTATATGTTCTAATGATAGTTTTATAGTTGTTGTCTGTCGGTTTCTTCAATGATCAATTACATGATTTATTGACATGTCCTAGATGCTATGTATGTAACGTTCGTTGTTACAAAAATTCTTTGTTAAGGTAAGCAGAAGGTGATCATATTATTAGGAGTGAAATATGTTAGCGATCTAGAAGAGGGGTTGAATAGATCTTCAAGCTTTTTGTAATTTTCTACAATAAAATCAGAAGTTAATTCACACAAAACTAATTCAAACAAATTGAAATATAAAAGAGTAGGGAAGAAGATCAAACACTGTTTTTATAGAG
>JANZLD010000009.1:30018571-30032978 GCA_026413575.1 Erythroxylum carthagenense | reverse complement strand
CTATATTCATTCTTATTCCTATTCCTATTCCCATTACCCTCCCCCAACCAAGCGCCCCCTAAATATTTGATCGAAACTTCAACTCACGTGTTTTACACAACGGTCGATTAACTCAATTATAAATTGTTTTCTATAAAGTGGAATGCCAACCAAGCAGCAATACATGATACCGATAAGAGAGAACCCACTTGAAGAAAGCTTACAAGTAGCCATCGGTACGGTACCCTCCCGTCCCCACTAAAGTCTAAAGTCAATTCTACGCGTTTACATTAGAGAAAGACTGCCACTCAATCTCTCATACTCCATTACCACCGTTGGATTATCCATCCTTCAATCTCCACCCTCTAGCTTGGCCTCCAGCCCACAATCCCACCGGAACCCAAACTTCTATTAAATTTGGATTGTTTTTCCCCAGTGGAAATTACCATATTATCAATTTAATTTAGGTGCATATGCGATATAAATTCAAGGACAATAGCGTACATGAAACGCGAGAGTGTCGCTTCGGGAGTATCTGCGTGCTTATTTCTATTGGCAGAAGAAGCTCCCAATAAATCACCCTGTACTCAACCCTAGACTGTAAATATGTCTGCGACCGGTGCTGGAGGTGGTAGTGCTGGAGGTGGCGGCGCTGGTCAGGAGGAGGACAAGAAGCCCGTGGATCAGGGTGCTCACATTAATCTTAAAGTCAAAGGCCAGGTATTTCGTTTTCTCTGTAATCGTACGTGTTTGTGCGTTTTTTGGATTTATGTTAGTATGCTGTATCCTGTTTATGGATTTGTCCTTGTGATTTCTGTGTTTGATTTGTAGATTTGTTTTCGCTTCTTTATTTTGGTGGCGGTGGTTGATTTCAAATGTGGTCTTCTTAACCTTGTTTTATGATTCCATTTTTGTAAGTGTTCGATTGTTTCTTGATTCTTTTATGTTGCATGTACGGCTTGACAAGGTTTAGTTGATGTCATAATGGTAGGTCTGTTTTTTGGTGTCTGGGTCGTAGTTATGCACTGAGTAGGGTGGCTGCAGGCTGTAAATTGAGGGCTGTTGCTGGTGATTGGTTTTCTTAAGGCCAATTATGTGAATTTTCTACCGGAAGTTTGTTTTCCATCCACTCAAATCTTTAGCCCTTGGTGTCGACATGTGCTGTGTTTGTGAATTTAGTACGAACTGCGATTTAGGATGGTTCATGTGTTGTAAATTGTTTCTGTAATTTGTTATATAGATTGGACTATGTGGGGAGACCAAATTCATAAAACAAATTATAAATCTGTTTTTGTATAATCTCTTATCGAAGTGTGTTCCGTAATCTCCCCGATACTTCATTTCTGACTCCCTTTGTGATCTGATTATAGGATGGGAATGAGGTGTTTTTTAGGATTAAGCGCAGCACCCAGCTGCGCAAGCTTATGACTGCATACTGTGATAGACAGTCAGTTGAGCTGAACTCCATTGCTTTCTTATTTGATGGTCGCCGGCTTCGAGGAGAACAGACTCCAGATGAGGTAAATTCTTCTCCGATATCCAAGATTGGTCTGTTTGCATTCATCATGTATCTGTATAAGAAAATTCCAATTTAAAAGCGGTAGATTTGGGTAAATGATGCAGCTTAATAAAAAAATTATAAAGTGTGAGTTGACTTGTATTATGGCCAGTGATCTGCAATAAGTATTTGATAATGGTGCTTGCTACTGAAAGTCGGTTCTTTGTTATGAGGAATTTCAAACGTGACATTTCTAGGTGTTTGCAGCATCTCTTGGAACCATATTTATGCGTGCATTCTCATTTTTGTTGTTTGAACGATTTTATTGGGTACAGCTGGAGATGGAAGATGGTGATGAAATTGATGCAATGCTACATCAAACTGGAGGCACACGCTAGGTTTTCTTATTGCATTGTATGTCTCGGAGAATATGAAAGACTTGTGCAACCAGAATTGGAGACACTATCATTTTCTTCACCTATGGAAAATCTACTGTAAATGAGAGTGAGCTAGATGAAGACTTCATGGTGTTCTAAGTTGACTTTTTTTTTAAAAAAAAATTCCCTGATGGGTTAGTAACTCTTACTACTAAATGGATTTCAATCTTACCAGTCACCCCCAGAATTTTTAATATCAGTCAGAAATTATTGGCCAAGTTTAATTGAATAACCAAACAAGTTCAGTTTGTTTCAAGTTTCTAGGGTTTCCCGAGTGCATGAAAGCAGAATTTGAAATTGTCATTGGCATCAATTGTGTTGATCAGTTGGTGTCTTGAGCATCGTCTTTGGAAGTATATCAATGAGGAAAAGAGAGCAGGAGCGTTAATTGGCGGGCACCGGAAATCAGGGTCCAGTTCATGGCCAGTTAAATGACTTGTGCTTATGCACGTCCTTTTCGCTCGTTTCATTTAACGAAAAAAAAAACCTCAATTGATTTCAGATTGCAATTTACCGTTACAATACTATTTGGAGATCTTAAAATGGGACGTGCCGTTAACGGAGTGCCGTTCACTTTTAACCACCAATGTAACAAATAAGCGGCACAGAAGATCTGGTTTGCTAACAACAATTCATCATTTCTCTTACTTCCGTTAGGTTTTGTTCAGAAATTGTTCATTTGGCCCAAGTTGCCCGTCCATGCAGTTTACACCAGTTCTGATGTTTATCTCACATAAAGTTTGACAGGATGGAAAGGACAGCTCTAATATAACTTGTGGATAGACAAGCAACATTCCAGGTTTTTGTTTACACCGGTGTAAATATCTCTTAGTAATAGCTTTTTAAGTGACGGGGGTGAAATCAAACCTATCACAGCACTCTCAAGTGAGAGGCAGGTTGATTGGGTTTTAATTTTTAGAGTAGTGTGTTGATTTTTAAGTTATTAGAGAAATAAAAGTGTGTTGGAATCTGAATTTGCCTAGTCAGAGGAAGGTTATAGAATAGTTATAGACTAAGCCGAATGGATAGAACGGATAAAGACAACAAAAAATTGTGTTTCTAACCTAGGCCTTACTCATGAATAGGTTAGTAGAATGGACAAAACCTCTCGAATACTTGGTTAAGTTAAACATAGATAAAATAGGGAAACAAGGAATCACCGTTGCTATTGCTGGAGGGTTAATTCAAGACTGGCAAGGACAATAATGCAGTGGTTTTATTCACCACATTAGAAGAGGTTCATCATTCACTGCCAAATTTCGGAGAGTACATTCGAGGCTCACTCTAGCTTGGACCCTAAGTTATTGACGAGTCATAGTTGAAGTGGACTCCTTAAAGATTATAAACATCTTGTCCTCTTCTCATTCAGGCTTATCTGATGACAAATTTTTAGTGACAGGTATCCGTAGATTAATCCAACGTGATTGGAAGGTAGCACTTTAGTATGTACATAGTGAAGTGAACCAGTGTGTAGATAGTTTGACGTCGATTGCAACTCTAGCCAGTCTAGAACTATATATTCTTTGAGAGCCGCTGATGACCGTAATGGAGCTCCTCTGTCGAAACAAACAGGGAACATTGTACCGTAAGGCTCTGCGCTAGTTTAGCTTGTAGTTTTGATTTTGTTTTTTCATTGTAAACCAAAAAAAAAAAAAAGGTTTTCAAGATAGCTACTCACATAGAGAATTAAAAGGGACTTTTTGTTAGTTTGAAGATAGTTGCTGAAAAAGGAGGATTTGGGACAACGTACTTCTCAACACCAAGCGAGTTCTCAAGCGGCATCAGGAACCACTAGAATGTCCGTAGGCATTGCCAAGAAATAGCTCAAGCTGGTAACTGAAGCTTTTTGTTGTTTTTCCAGCTCCATCATATCCAAAATTAGATGTAAACTGAAAAAGGTTGAACAGATAGCAATCGCTACAGATATGTAAATACTTGAATATACAAAACACCAGCCTTTCAAAGTAGTAGTAAAAAAAGTCTGCATAGAGCAAAGTTTGTAAAAGGCCTGAAATCCAAGCTGCAAAGGAACATCCAGAAGATCAGGGTGTTAAAGCACACCACTGGAGGGAAGACGAAAACAAAGAAGTAAAGACAACTAGCCTAGGGAAATGCCCTGAATGAGGGGATAAAGCATAAATGGCAAGACTTCTATGTAAAATTTGCACAGTGCCAAACTTAGTTTTCAATCAATGAACTTGTAGCCTAGAAGAACAATTTAACAAGAACATCAGTACAAAATGACATACATGAACCTAAATTTGCCAGATAGGAAAAATATAGGCTGGATCCGAAGTTGAAAACAGCTGGCAAATGGTCGAGTGTTATTAAACCTATGCTCCTACTAATAGGGGTAAGAAACAGCCACAGACGAGATAAACAATAGTGCTAAAAGCACTGCAATCCATGTTTTCCCTAACATGGGTCAACGAAACAGAATTGTTTATAGAATATTCAAAAATGATGCCTACAACTTTATCCACGAGGAACCCAAAGCTCTGAACATTAGGAAACCAAAGATGTTCCTTTCATGGGACAGCTATGTGACTACACCATGAACAATCCAACCAAGCCACATTCTTGGATCGAAGACAAACTATTTGTCTGACGACCAGGAGAATTAATCAGCCAAATTAGCAGTAACAGTATACACAAGGAAATTTAGTGGATAACAAGTTACAATATATGCAAATGAGAAAAGGAGATCCCATTTATTCTGTTTGATTGAGTACTTGAACAGAAAAATGAGAGAGAGAGAGAGAAAGTGTAGGCAAGACATACTTATCCAATGAAAATAGTGAGGCTTAGTGAAGTAGCGATAGATCCAATTTAAAATGTACAATGCTCGGTATGCACTGCATTATATTGAAAAAGAGCTCCCTAGAGATATCATTTTCATTATAGTATTGTAGAGAGATATATAATTAGTAAATATATCCAAATAAAAAACAATGGCATAGAGTTCGTGAGTCTTCAGAGACACTGACGCCCCTGCATAGGGTAAAGGGAATTGGAAGTCAACAAACAATTAGATGTACAGAGCAACATCAAGCTAGATTCGAAACTAAAGGTTGCATTTGATATGACGGAATTTTATTTAATCAAAATGTAAACATAAGATGGATTTCTAATTAATTTGGCAACAAGAAAGAAATAAAAAATGTATAATCAAAATGTAAGTATAAGATGGATTTCTAATTAATCTGGCAACAAAAAAGAAATAAAAAATATGTATAATCAAAATGTAAACGTAAGATGGATTTCTAATTAATCTGGCAACAAAAAAGAAATAAAAAATATGTATAATCAAAATGTAAACATAAGATGGATTTTTAATTAATCTGGCAACAACAAAGAAATAAAAATATGTATAATTACAATGTAAACATAAGATGACCCCTTTAAAATGACAAAAATACATCCTATCCTCCTACTTATTTTTATTATACATATTCTGAGTATGTTACAGGGCTTCCATGAGTGTATATAATATGGAAAAATCACGAGATAACTAAACGATCTTTTCCAAACTAAATATCCACCAGGGAAAGTAGTCCGTCATAGACTGAGTGTGAAGGTAATCTTTTACCATGTTCACATCTAAGCCTGTCTATCTAGAGTAACTATCGTAACCTTAAGGAAAGTTTGAACTCATCATTTATTGAGCTCTGCCTCTTGAGAGAAACATAACTCAAACTTAATAGTTTACTTATCATGCAAAATCTTGAGTTGATTAAATGATATAAGTGTTGTCTTTTGATTCTCGCTACTAAGTTCACTGGGTCAGGTACGTGGGAATGTAATTATAGGCTACACATTAAAAAATGCAATTATAACGTGAAGGGATCAAACCAGAACTTTTAACGCTCAGCAGTATGAAACTAAGCAACTCAGTCAAATTTTATTGAAAATGAATCAAAACAAAGTTAGCCCAAAACCATTTGACACATAATAGTTAAATGATTAGCATGATAATCATATCAAAAACCTCCATTTATATTCTTCATCGCAAAAATTAATCTAACGTGAGACGAATTAAACAATAACAACTGAAATACGTTATTGAAAAAAATAGAACCCATCAGTGCACGACTTGATGGTGTGCAAGACGAGCACGCTCGCTAGGTGAGTCATATCACCTGTTAACCCCTATTATTCAAAACTTGATCTCAGTTTATAGCATGGAAAGTCCACTCTTCTTCTAGAAGCTGCCATATTACGATCACGTTGATAAAATTAATCAGTCACTCAACTACAACACGCATGAGGTCTTTGAATAACATAAATTGGTTATAGAGAATAGGAGAGAGAAAGTGTTACATAGAAGAACACACACAGAGAGAAAAAGTTTATCATTCTTTCATAAAAAACATGTCATGCATTGTGTTGGGGACACGCTTTAATACATTTCGTGAGTCATCCCCTATACTCGAGTACAGATGTGGTTCTCTGGTCTTATTCTAAATGTTGCGTATAATACTAACTAATATTCCGAACTTTCTATGTCCTTGCTCACGCTCCTTCATCTTCAACAACCTCCCCAACAATTCCCTTCCCCTTAATATATTTGTCTACTAGATTGATCTTGGGAAACTGCTTCTTGATGGAGAATCATGGGCATGTGAAAGACAAGAAAACAAGCATACATGGCGTGATCAGCCACAAGGAAGCCTAGGACATGATGTAGGCAAGGGGTTGAACGAAATTCCCATATCAAAGGCCCAACATTTAAGTCTAATATTCCTAAAGATCTATTTTAAGATGATGGAGGCCTAATGACAAGAGCTAGGGCCAAAGCCATGAAGCAAGCATTGAATTGTTTGATCCAAGACCTTCAAGAGATATAACCCATAATGTTAAGTCAGATTTCTTCTCATAAAGGTCCAAGAAGCATTGTCTTACTCCTTGAAGCCTAACATGAAGTATCCAAAGGTCCATATGGAGTCTAATTGGGAGAACTCACTTAAAATACCATGTGACAACCATGTGCCACTTAAAAATAAGGAGAAGGATGTGATCTATAAGGTCTAATATGTTTAGATCATGTTTTAATTAGTTTCCTTTTTTGTTTTCCTTTAAATAAGGCCATCTAGTCAATACCTTTATAAGTTTATTTTGTTTCCTTTTAAGGATTGATTTGTTTCCTTTTATTTAGTTTCTTCTTTAGGACATTAAATTAGGAAGTTTTTCTTACAATATGTACTTTGAAAGGGGATTTTTCGTTTAGAAATAATATTGAGAGCTTTCTTGCTTTTCTTTGAGAATACTTGACTTATCGAAGGAGTGGTCTTCCTTTGTGGTGTCTTAAGGCTAGAGTTCTAAGAGACAAGTTCTCTTAGGGTTCTTTCTATTGACCAACATTCTTGCTAGGGTAGAGACAAGTTCTTAGGGTGGTTCTTTCCATTGAACAACTTTCTTCTAACCCCTTTTCTGTTTGTGCTCTATTTTTATCTTTTTTTAATTTTGTTTCTTATGCTTCCATGTGTGTTTGATTCTATCCATTCCTGGGCATAGTTCTATCTTGTTGAAGGTTCTCTAGGATAAGTTCCTATTGGGTCTCGTATCACTTCTGGAGGTAGAAAACATACTCCCATATTAAGCTAGTGTTTTCCCCATCTGACCACTGAAATAACCATTGTGTGACTGCTCGATTGTTCCTTTTGGTAATCTGTCTGTCCAATATTGCTACTAGAACTCGTTCTATAGGTGTAAGAAACTCGAGTAACAATGAAGAAGTGTGGTCTTGCCACTATATGGCCCGTAGAACGGAGGAGATAGCTTCTGATTGCTCCTCCTTTGTAAAGAGAATTTCTTATATGGTTGTAGTTTTAACAACACCATGTCTCCAACCTTGAATTCTCTCTTTGAACATTTAGAATCTGTATACTGCTTCATACGATTTTGAGCCCTCTATAAATGAAATCTTGTGGAATTAAGCATTGCCTACCTATTTTTGTAAAATTCTATTAACTTCTAAAACCTTCGAATCTCTTGCAATGTAAGGAGTATAAACAGGTGGTGGATAACCATACAAAACTTTAAACAGAGTGGTACTAATGATAGTTCGGTAAGTGGTATTGTACTACCATTCCGCTAGCGCTAACCATTCTCTCCATTTCTGAGGTGTTTCTCCACAGAAACAATGCAAATAGGTCTTAAGGACTTTGTTTACTACATTCATCTGTCCATCTGTTTGTGGATGGTATGCAGTCAAAAATTTCAGCTTAACCCCTATAATCGAAGAAGCTCCTGCCAAAATTTGCTCAAAAAAACTGGATCTTTGTCACTAACAATGGACTCTGGCATTCCATGCAGCTTAAACACATTATTAAGGAATAATCTGACTATATCACAAGCAGAATAAGGGTGCTTGACAGGGATGAAGTGATAATATTTTATAAATCGATCTACCACCACCAATATAATATACTTCCCTTTCGAAAAAGGTAAACTTTCCACAAAATCAATACTCATCTTCTTCCAGGTTCCCTCTGGTATCCTAAGAGGTTACAGTAATCTGGGATAAGCAAAGTTATTGTATTTATTTGTCTGGTAACTCATACAGTTCTAAACATAAACCCTCACGTCATAAGCCATACCCTTCTAGAAGAACACTTTCTGTAGTTTCTTCATTATGGCTACCGCAGCTGCATGGCCTCCCATGGCATCATCATGACTAATGCCAATGATCTATTGACGGAGTCTCGAGTTAATCACCATAACTAAACGTACCTTTCATCTTAATAAACCATCTTTCCATTCGTATGCATAGGATTTAGCATTGCCAAATTCTAATGTCTTGATTAAGTCCCGAATTACTCCATCTTCCTGCCAACTCTTTTTTACTTCTTCTAATAGCTCACCTTGCATTTGTGTTGCTGATATCATTAACATTTGTGTGCTCGTGATTCTTGAAAGAGAGTCTGTAGTAGCATTCTCTTTACCACTTCAGTAGTGCACTTAAAGTTATACCCCAAAAGCTTCAGTAGCCATGATTGTTGAAACGGAGTCGACAAATGTTATTCCAGTAAGTATTTTAAGCTCCAATGATCGGTTCTGACGATAAAAGGTCTAGGGCTCAGGTAGTGATGCCACTGCTTGATGGCCTTAATTACTGTTAAAAACTCCTTCTTATACATGGATAACCTATGATGTCCCCTCACTAATGGCTTACTTAAGAAGGCAATGGGATGACCTTCCTGTTGCAGTACTGCACTAATTCCTTGCCCACATGCATCGATTTCGATTACAAATGATTTAGAGAAGTTCAGTAATGCCAACACCAGTACAGACATAATTGCCTTCTTCAAGCTCTCAAAAGCCATCTGTTCCTCTTGTTGCCTGCTCCAACTGGCTACTTTTTCCTTCGTAAGCAGTTCTGTTAATAGTTTTGCCGTCACCATATATCCTTTAATGAACCTCTTATAATACCCAGTAATTCCTAGAAATCCTTGCAACTCCTTAATACACTTCGATACAGGCCATTCTTTTATTTTTTTTTACCTTCCACAAGTCCATTGCCACTCCTTCTCTAGAGAAGGTATAACCTAAATAATCCACCTGTCGAGCTCTGAAAACACATTTGCTTCCTCGCAGAAATAATTGATTGCCTAATAATGTCAACAAGGCTATGTAAATGTGTTCTACATGTAATGTTAACGATGAACTATATATAAGTATATCATAACAAAAGCCAGGATGAAACAACACATATATGGTTTAAACATTTCTTTCATTGAAATGTGGACAATGCATTTGTAGCCCGAAGGGCATCACCAAGAACTCGTAATGTCCCTTATGCGTTTTGAAAGCAGTCTTTGGAATATCTTCCGGTTGCATCTAGATTTGGTGATAACTTGAATGTAAATCCAACTTAGAAAACTAGCTGGCTTAGTGTAGTTCATCTAACAATTCTTCAATGAGGGGTATCATAAATTTATCTTTCACTGTATACCTGTTCAGTTCCTGATAGTCCATGCACATCCTCCACGAGTTGTCTTTCTTCTTGACAAGAACTACTAGCGATGCATATGGACTTTAGTTGTGCTGAATGAAACCCTGCTTTATGAGTTGTTTGACCTCTTATTTTGTTATATCCTTCTGGGTTCCTGAATAATGATACGGTCTCATATTGATTGTATTGACTCCGTCCATTAGCACAATCTGATGGTTGTACTTGCAATTCAGAGGGAGATGAGATGGTTCCTAGAACACCTTTGCATAATCGGACAACATTGCATTAATCTCGTCAAACAAACTTCCTTGTTCCTTCGTCATTCGCATTTGCTGGAGTTGATATTCAATTGGAGTGGAAAGTTGTAGCAACTGTCTACTCGACGAACACTGTAGAATCTTTTAGAGCCCTTTGCTTGAAACAATCCTTGATTTGCCTTCTGGATCTCCACGCAAGGTCACCACTCTCCCCTCCCAACTAAACATCATTGTCTGATTCCTAAAATTGCATAAGACGTTGCTTAATCCCACCAACCATTGGACCCCCCAAAACGACGTCACAACCTCCTAATGATAATACTAGAGCATCCATGCTGAATTGGATGCCTTGCATGGACCACACAAAGTTCCTGCAACATTGTCGACATTGTAGTTGTAAATCTCTGCCCACCATAATTGAAACAAGATCAATTTCTCCGAGGTCACACTTTCCTTTCCTTGCCACCACAATGTCTAAGAAGTTATGTGTGCTGCCATTATCAATGAGTATGTGAATCTGCCATCGTTGATGAATCCCCACTAACTGTATTTACTCAAATTTTGTCTCCCTTAAAAATCCTAACATTGCTTGCATTGAAACCATGGGGTAGTCTTTGTCTACACAACCTTCCTCCAGATCCTCCTCCTCTTGGTCAGTTGACACCTTTCACTGTCATTCTCTTCAGAAACTACGTATAACTGTAACTATCTCTTCTTACATTTATGACTAAACGTGTACTTCTCGTCACGCCAAAAATAAAATCCCTTAACCCTTTTTACATCAAAGTCTCTACTACTGATGGGTTTTAAAGATTTGTAAGATCGCACTGATGGTGATCGTAATGTTGAAGGTGGTGTAGGTAAAATACCTTTTATGCTGGGACTACGATTAAATGTTGTTAAGTGAGGTGCTTTTAAGATTGAATTTAAAATATTCCTATTAATCACATTCCTTGTGGACTAGGTTTTGTTTAACATAGAGTTTCCTATCGACATCAGTATTGCTTCCTGTTTCTGAGCTAACATATAAGTTTGATGCAAGGAATGAGGTTCATGTAACTTTACTGCAACACCAATCTCTAGTTTAAGTCCCTTAACAAAGAACCCGATTAGGTATTCCTTTAAGAGATAAAGCCTATTAAAGTGATGATCAAACTGTGCATAATATTCTAGTACTGTTCCATTTTGCTTCAACTCCTTAAAATCCCCTACAGGATCATTAAAGATTTCTACATCGAACCTCTGTTTAAGAGTCTTTGTGAATTCTTCCCACGCTACCACCTTTTTTTTATTACAATTTCTGATGAACAAATGATAACATTCCTATACATGTTCATCTATGTACAGAATGGCTACATTCATCTTCATCTTCTCCAGAGTCTAGTCTAACTGAAAAAACTGTTCACAATGATACAAACACAACTTGACGTTGTGCCCATCAAACGAAGGAAATTCAATTATGCTTAACCTTGTTGAAGTAACGTTTCCTTCCTTTTCATGTTGCATTTGGCTATTTTGAGGTGTATATATGTTGTATTGCTTCCTTCCCCCTGTTTCGACAGTTCTGGAAGAAGCGACGTTCGTAACTCCAACATTTCTTTTTCCAATTTTTCTGTTCTATTTTGCAACTCTGATAGTAACCTCTCACTTCTATCCTGCATTTCCAGAAGCAACCGTTCATGTCGACTCTATGCTTCTGCAAACATTTTCTCACTCCGAACCTGTGCTTCCATGAGTCCCCTCAAGGTATCTTCCAACCTTCGGAACTCCACTCCTCTAAACCCTTTTGCCATTGTCTGTCCCAAATCGTGTGCTCTGATACAAAATTGTTGATAAAATTAATCCGTCACTCAACCACAACACGCACGAGGTCTTTGAATAACAGAAATTGGTTATAGAGAAAGAGAGAGAGATAAAGAGTTATAGAGAACATATAGAGAGAGAAAAAGGATATAATTCTTCCATAACAAACATATCGTACACTATGTTGGGGACACACTTTAATACATTTCGCGAGTCATCCCCTATATTCGAGTGTAGACGTGGTTCTCTAGTCTTATTTTAAACACTACGTATAATACTAACCAATACTCTAGACTTTTTGCGTCCTTGCTCATGCTCCTTCATCTTTGACAACCTCCACAACAGGCCATCTTTGGGATTCCCGTTCGAGTTCAGACCTTAGGAAGTGACAAGGATTCATCCATTTTGTATGTCTGTATGCCTTTGTGTTTTTTTAAGATTTATTTGTTTTTAGATTTTATTTTAAAGATCTTTTCCTGTTTCTACGGGACTTATTAGGCTTTCTTCAATCAGATTTTGACACTTAGCTTACTAAGGAACGAAGTCCTTGATGGGGTTGGAACATTGCGTTCTAGTCAAGGCATTTTAATTTTGTGTCTACATATTTATGTGGACCCTGTATAAATGCGTGATTGAGATTTAATAGAATAAGGTAAGATTTGGTTAACTGGAACAGAGGATCTAATCCCCTTACTGGTTGTGTCAAATGGTGAACTTTATTTTTGGAGAAGAATTAATTAAAAATATTAATAATTAAATAAAATTTTGGAAATAATTAAAATCTACAAAATATTGACTAATTTATCAAAATGAAGACATTTAATTTAAGTCCTAAACTAAATACAAAAATCTTAATTCTACAAATATATATTAAACTAATGAAATAAGCTTGTTGACAAATGATAGATGACAAAATTTGTTGAGCTTAAAAAAAAATGGATAGATGTTGTACAGGTCCTATAAATAATACTAATATATTTTGATAATTTATGAAAATCAATTAAGAATATAAAGTTTTTATTGACCGCTCTAATATTTAAATAAAATGATGAAATCGCTTAAAATTAAATTTAAATTTTAGGTCAAATTCATATTTAAAATATGTTGGACTCCATTTTCAGAGGCCAATATTCCAAAATATCGTAAGACATGAGTGTGCGTATTTTATAGGGTTATTACAATGAATTATCATTAGCCATCATCAGTTCATCTTTATTCTCATAACATCCCAAAAATCACTATGTTCATAACCAATTCATGCTCACCCAACCACTTCCCTCACTTTCTTTCCATCAATCTTCTCTAATCAATACCATAGGCTACCAATTTTTATGTGGAGATAGAAAAATGTGTTAGGAATCTATTGGTTCAAGAATCACTTCATTCGGAGGTCGGATGATGAAGTTATGGCCAAAGGAATCAAACATGTTTATGTCCTAAATCATATTATACCTATCTTAGGACAATTGACATAACTTTCACTAGAGCTATCTGATTGAGGTCATTTTAAGATGGTTTCAAAGAGGACTTTGAGATCTATAACTTTTATGAGATCCTGAAGAGATATTTTCCATCTAGAGGGTCAAAATCGCATATTTTCAAAAGTGTACAGTGTATTTCCGTTAAATAGACATACACCTGCACCTAACAGACATAAACGGAGGTTTGCAGCATTTTCTAGACTCGAGAAGGTCTGTTTAACGGACCTAAAGTCTGTCTAGCGGACATAGGAGATACAAAACTCCCTCCAAAGCATCTCCAATGGTTCCTACATCCATTCTAACATCACTTTCACTCATAATCTTCCCAAATTCACTTCTTCTAATGCAATATCACTCTTTAAACATTCAATTACCAAATTGGTTGCATTAAACTCCCAAATCTGAATTCAAATGATTCATCACATACAATAAATTCTTATCATTACTATAGTTGTTCTGTAAATACATCGGAAAGCTAGAAAGATAATCTACAACTTCCAAGAAGACAACTCTGTCTAACTCAGCCTAGATTAATACAGTTTTTTTTCTTCCTAATTTCAGACCACAATTCCTACCCCTTTGAAAAGCTAGAAAATGCATTGTAAAGACTTGAAAAGTCATGGAACAAACGTCAACATATTTCATTAATATCAAAAGATAAGAGTTCTAAAAAGCTTTAATGGGCATTTCAAGCCACAATACATCGTAATCTAAAAACACAAAGTTTACATAAACTGGAATTGCTCAAAATGCGACTAAAGCCTTGTTTTACAAAACTAGCTTAAAATACAAACACATTGCAAAAGTGGAGTGATGCCTAGACTTTTAGTTACTTGATCTCATGCTCTTCACTTGAAGACAGGATGAAAATGGATGGGTGAGCTTAAAGCTCGTGGGTAATAGTTTATAATGGAAAAATATGCAAAACCTTTGAAATGTTCATTTGTCAATACAAAGTTCTAATTAAATTCATAAAACATATCGTTCTAAAATTCATA
>JANZLD010000009.1:29994109-30004176 GCA_026413575.1 Erythroxylum carthagenense | reverse complement strand
GCCTCATTTGGAGGTCGTATAAGGGAATTATGCCCAAAACAATGGACCATGTTCACTTCCAAAATCGAATTGAAACTGTCTTGGTGCGATTGCTGTAACTTTTAATCTAGAGGTCCAAATGTGTTCGTTCTTTCACCATATGAAATTAGACATCTAGATCTACAACTCTCATGAAGACTACAAAGGCTGATTCTATCTCTTACATTCTGTAGCGTCCACTATTCTTGGGATCCGGTCTCCGGGCCGGGTTGCAACAATGGATCTAAGTAAACTCATCTATGTTATCTAAAATAAGGGTGATGCTACTAAAAAGAAAAAGAGGGTTACAAAGTAAGATGCTTGACAGACCTAAAAGAAAAGTCTTGTGATCTTGATGTTTCAAATTGATCTAGACTTAAATTGAAGAAGACTATAGGCCATTACTAAAGCTGATCAACTAACATTTTCTTGAAGATGTTGCTTGCAAGGACCAAATAAATGTCAAACTTGAAGAAGGTGCACGAATCCATCTTTAGTTATCTTATAGTAAAGAATCTAGCTTTATAGGGGCATTATCTTTCCTAAACACATGAGATTATTAGGTAAGAAATTTTGGAAGACTATTTTAAGCTAAGTTAAAATGGAGCAAAAATTCCTCAAACTCGTTTCATTAATTTAGATCCTAGATTTTTATACAACTTACTTATGACCGGTTCTTAGTGCATTTTGGTATGGAATTGATACTTCCTTAATAAGTGAAACCTAATAGGGTGTTTGGTTGATTGGAATCACCATTCCATTTCGGATCTATTTTTGGTAATAGGTTATTCCCTTGTTTGGTTGAAGAAAACATATAGAATATATAATTCAAGCGTTTACTTGTTCCTTAAGTTTGGAGAATAAGTAAACTCATCCTCCCCTATCTTTATCTATTCCAAGTGAGTTGGAAATAAAAAAGAGGACTTCTTAGATAAAAATATCCTTAAGGAATTCACATAATTACTTAGCTATAAAAATATAATAATAATAATAGTACAAGTCAATTGATAATAATTATTTAAAAAATAATAATGATGATGATGATGATGATGATGATGATGATGATGATGATGATAATGATGATGTAGTTATTAAAGGCTGATAAATATTTTGGCCTTTTTGATAATTAGTACTTTGTTATTTCAAATTTAAATTTTCAAACCAAACATTTACATTATATCATCATTAGAAATTCTTAGGAAGAAACCAAACTAAATAATACATATTTTATTATTCCTTATATATTCTATTCCTAAAGAATCACCATTCCATTCTTTATCTATACTTACAAGTAAACCAAACACCCTGTAATTTCATTAAGTTTAACCCATCAACCTTCTTCAGACTAGCAATTTTAGACCTATACAAGAGGCACAGTTTTGGCTTTAATATAGTTTATTCTATTGATTTGATATCATGTTTAGTCAAAACTAATCGGTTAGCTTATGGATATACTTTTACTTAATTAATATTGTGTGGTTTAATTACTTAGCAAGATAGTATAAATCCTTACGAAGTGCCATATCGTCTCCATCAATTGAAGAATGTAGAGCGGGTGAAATTCTTTAATGGGTAATAAGTATAGTGATTCTTCAATCTCTATATTCCTATAAGTTTTAGCTTTTTACAATGATGGTGAATGGATTGTTAAAGTGATCCTCCATATTCTCACAAATATCTAGCAAATATTTGTTTGTATATAGTGACAAATGATTTCTTCATTTATTCTAAGGAATTTGTAGTAGTACTAGTTACAGAATGATGTCCCATCTCTAAGATACCTTACAATCATGACTCATCTTAATCCTATTGATTCTTATATACTTCTCATTTTCTTTTAAGAAGGAAAGCTATTAGATTTTAAAGCATATGAACCTATTAAACTTAAATTCTTATGTTGACTAATATTTGTGTCTTTATTTTCTTAATAGTATTTATGTTGTTTTATTGTAATGCCTTGACTAATAATGAAAGGTAGTATGTTTGTTTATAGGATATGGTGTTGATTGCTAGATTTGGACGAAAAGGACTTGCCTTAGGTGATATTTCTAGTGTTAGATTGACTGTTGTAAAGGTTTTTGATCTCTCCCTCCTAAGTCTGGATAGAGAATAAACTATATAGTCTTATTTGTTAGTCTTCCTACAAAATTGGGAATAATTACTGTATTTTGTTAAGTGGATCTATTAAAACAAATCTTTTTTCTTACTCGTTATTTTATTGAAATTGTGGTTTCAAATCTTCAATTGTATTATTTTATTTTTGATCAACTATGCTTAAGAAATATTAACCTTTATTGACACACAAAAAGCTCATCTTAAGAGATTTGCTATAGTGGATTTTATTTTTTTAAATTAAATAATCCATCAATGGTGCAGTATTTTAATGTTATAACAAAAGGACACCAACACCATTACATTGGTTTTGCCTACATTCATGCATCCGACTAATAAAGGGACATAACTTTTGAAACATACATATGGGAAACCACTAGCATACAATCTTAAGCTAAAAACTCATATATGTTATTGTATCCTCCGTATAGATGTGCTTCTACTCCCATTACCCTTTTTTCTCTGAATGCTCACTTATCCCAGTTGTTCCTCTCTCTAACTTTTTTTATGCTACATTGTAGAGCTACTTTCCTTAACAATTTGTATGTTAAAGGCTTTAATCCACTTGTTTGTTTCCTCCTTCCTCTTGTTACTAAATTTTAGCTTAACTTTGATTCTTCATTCCTTCCTTTGCAGGTTGATATAAAGTAGATTTGTGACCATCTTGCTTGGTTGATTCTCTCCCCCTCTGTATGGACTAGAGCTCATTTAGCCTTCCATGTGAGTTACTTCCTTTCTTTTTATCTCGGGCATTAGTATTAGTGTTTGTTTAATTGGAAAATTTGTGACCTCTTGTTGCTTGATTATTTCTTGCATTAATATACAATTTAAATCTTTATAGATGTCTTGAATAATAGGTCCTTTAAATTCCTTCACCTAGCTTAATTCCTATATGACTTTAATTTCCTTACTGCAGTTCTTCTTAATTTCATTTTCTATTAGTTGTCATTATATGAATTAGGTAATGCCCTATATCACATCCTCTACCCTAGTTCCTAGTCTTTGGAAGTATCACTTAATTCTGTCATTACACAATCTATACAGGCATAACCTCATCCTTATCATATATACCCAAGTGTGGCCTCTAATCATATCCCCTTTTACCTATATCCACTTGATGAATTTTATGAATGTGATATTAGAATTTTAAAGCTAGTATAGTGCCAGTTGCAACATCCCACTACCATAAGGTAAATACCCAAATACCTGAAGGACATTCAAGTATATGCCCTATGATAATGGTATGTTGGAGCAAAAGCAAATCCAACTTATACATGGCATCACTAACATCATTTAAAAGTCAGCAAACTTTAAAACCCTTCATTTCATTCATACACCTAATTTACATTGTTTCCTTTAGACAAATATTTAGAAAACCTTTTATAGGTTCTAGCTAAAACTACAAAATACAAGACTCCACACTTCTGGGGCCAGCTAACAAACATCGAAGCCATAACAAAATCTAAAGGGTCCTTAAGTCCTGTCTAAAGTACTAGGTCTCCTGTCTTGTATCTGAAAAACCATATTGTAATTTTTGATGAGTTTTGCGAACTCAATGAGTGAATCATCATTGATGATTTCATCGGATCATATACATACATCACATATTCACAAATATTCATTCTGAACATCATAACTCACACAACATGGCACAATATAGGATCACTCAATATAGCTTTGCAAATCATTCATGGAATCAATCTTATATGAATGTTATATGCATGAGACTCACATTCATTCTTATTGTTATGGCCGAGTGCCTATCACAAACTTATACAAATACTGGCCCATAAAGCTCAGTCAAACAGAATCACAGAGAATAGCTCTACGTGTAGAATCAGAATTTAAGGAGTAAAGCTCTACGTGGAAGCGCTTCACACTGGATACACAAGTTACAACGCCTTTATCTGAGCATGCATTTTATGAAATGAATCAAATACTGAATATGTCATATATCACAATCTTATACAAATGCTCAGACAAAGTTTTCACATTTATCGGACCTAAGTCCGGCATTTAGCTTTCGTTAAGAATCAATGCCATTTAGGAATTCATATCAAATCAAAACACTTCCAATACATGCCCAACTAATAAATTCCTCAGACTGCAAGTCCAGAATTTAGAAATAATTTGCAAATAGTTCAGTAAAAGTTTAACAAATCAAATAAATTCAAAACAAATCAATCCTAGGAAATCATCTAGGTTGACTCATAGTACGCTCCAAAATGCTATTTCCTGGATAGTCCGACTGTTGGACCCTGAACCTTTATATTAAATGAGAGATTGTTGGCAATTATTCATGTGTGGAGAAAAGTAAAATTCTTGAATTTAAAATAAAATATAAAAGATGGTTTAGACACAAGATGGGTTATATATATATGATATGTTGGAAGTTAAAAGCTGGAAAATGTATATCTTCATTGAGTATGCTTCGGTTTTTTAGCCATAGCTTTTTCTCTAGTTATCCAAATGACATGATTTTTAATTTGGATTAAACTAGAGAGATAAGACTACAATTTTCCTGAAGAAATCAAGTTTTTATTAGGTCTCTAAGAATGCCAATTTTTGAATGGAAGTTGAGCATATAATATTGTTTCGGATATGAACAATCCAAAAATGGTTGGTGTATAACTTTTAGACTATGGAACCAAATTGGATGTTTTTGATGTTATTGGAAAATTGAGACAATGAGGAAAATTTTTATAGAAGGAAGTGCTATGAAATTCCTTCAATTGCATGATTAGAATAAGGTCTTCATTTTTGGAAGGAGTTAAGCATGATTTTAAATAATTTTGAGGCTTTGCAAGATTAATTATTTTATGAGGGCATTTTAGGAAGAACACTTAAGCATTAAGATTATAAGGCTTTGAATGAGGGGCAAAGAGGTCTTTGCTCATTCATTAATGGCCTTTTTTTAATTAGAAGATAGTCTTGCTTCTTAAGGAAGAAGCAAGCAGGAAAATAAGAAAGAAAGAACAAGGAAAAGAAAGAAGAGAGGAGAGACTTCGGTGGAGGAAGGAGAGAAAGATGAAAGAAGAAAGAAGAAAAAAAGGTTAGGGTTTTGATTTTTCTAAGCTTTCAAGATGGATTTTGAAGTTTATTCAATAAGGAAAAAGGAAGAGGATGATGAGAGTTTTCATTCAAGCCAAGAGACTTTTCATTTGGTGAAGGATCAAGGTAAGGGCATTTTTGATTGGTTGGATTTTTAAAAGGGTTTTGGTGTATATAGCTTAAGAATGGTATGGATTTAAGTTTTCTAAGACCAATTTTGGTGATTATGCCTTATGAGTTGTTTAATTTGGATGCCTATTGATTAGGGATTTTTGCCATTGATGAAGGAGATTAAGATAGGCAAGAGGAGCATGAAGGGATGCATTTTGAACAAGATTAAGCAAAGAATTAAGGTGGGTTTCATATTTATAATTTGAGTAATGAGCTATTAAGTTTTCTTTCCAAATTAAGAAAATAAAAGGATTTCAATTGAATGTTGCTTTATTGTTTTGATTGAATTGTGTATGATTATGTTATGCCATATGTCTTTTTCTTATGAATGAATTTTGGGGAAAAAAACTTTCATATTGTGTTGATGATTTGTAAAAGAATGTGAAAATGATTTTTTTTTTGAAAGAATGCTGTGGTTACAAAATTGTTTTTCGGAAATGTGCCATTTTGGGCAATATGTTTGAAAATGTGAAATGTTGATGTGAAGGTTTATGAAATGTGTCAAGTGCATGACAAGCAAGTTTTTGAGATGTGCCATTGGGCAATTCATTGTCAAGTTGTGAAATGTATGTTATGTGGGTTTGGTTAGGTCCCTTAAGTATGTCAAGTGCACTTGTCAAAAAGTCTTCTCCCGCCTGCCCGCTAGTGGCATGGAGCTCCCTTAAGGACTCCCCTAAGTTCACGGCTACATAAGACCGCTATGCAGAAATGTGTAGCACGTTCTGTTTTTGGACTAACCCAAATCATTTTGATGTGTTATGTGTTCATAATGTGTGATAAGTTTCAATGAATTCGTGATTTGTGATGTTATAAATTTTCTTGATAAGTTGTGAAGTTTGAAAATATGTGACATGGTTTTCAATTTGAAGTTTACAATAGAAATAAATACTTCAATGGTTTTTGCTTATTTCTTGATTATAAACTTGTTACCCACGAGCGTTAAGCTCAACCCCTCTCATTCTCATCTTCAGGTGATGAGAAAGAGATCGGATGAAAGAAAGTCAAGGCAATTGTTTATTTATGTATATGTTGTATTATTAAGTTGAATTGATGTAAAAACAAGACTTTAAACATATGTTGAGAATTATGAGATTTTGTATCTTTTGCTGTATTTTGGGGATTTTGTGAAATGATGTATTTTGGCTTGGAAATGCCATTAATGTTTGTGAAATTCTTAATTTATGATGCAAATGAAATATGAGTTTGTGTATGGATGATTGCCAAATTGAAATGTAAATTTGTGTATGGATGAGATGGAGTTGGAATATGAATTAATTAAGGATGAGATTAAATTGGAATTAAGTACAATTGAAGAAGTAATCCTTTTGATTTAAATGAACTTTGAATATGAATTGTGTATGATGAAGTGGGTTGAATTAGATATAATGGAATGAGGCTATCCACTTGAGATAATAAATGACCTATTGTTATATATATATATGGGCGTTTTTGGAAAGGCAAGATAGAAATGTTATTAATGATGAGTTGTGGTTATATATGAAGAATAAAATAAATTGAAGTTGATGATTTGATGAATTCCAATTGGTTGTTGAATGGATAAGAATGTGTTACTTTAGTTAAGGAAGTGAAGTTTGGATGAAATTCAAGTTTTCCCAAGAATAAAATTTGCGTTATTACTTCCATGGAAAATATGGAATAATTTGGGTAGAATTAGCCAAAGTTTCCTTATTAAAATTATAGTTCATCTTTATAGCTTTCCAACGTTATAAAGTATGCGAGTTTTGGATGTAGGAGTTGAAAGATGTGAATTTTTGAAATTCAGGTGCTGTCTAGGATGGCAATTCCGGGATAGAAACTTTGAGTGAAGTTTTGACCTTATAAGGGTAGAAATTGTCGATAAAGTCTTCATGAAGGTGGAAGTTTATCTTTTTATCTTTTCATTGATATAAAGTATGACATTTTTGGACATTGGAATTGAGAGTTATGATTTTTAGAAGTTCTGTTACTGTTTAGGATGACCATTAATTAGACAGCCATTTTGAGGTAGATTTTGACTCCTTTAGAGGCCGAATTGGTTTTTAAGTCCTGCATAGAAGTTGTAGAGCTTCCTTTTAACTTTCCACTGATACCAAATTTGCAAAATTTGAAGTTCTCGATCAAGAGATATGAATTTTGGAAATTAGGTAGTTGAAAAAAAAAGGGGTTGCAGCGTTCTCACTTGTCGCAATCGTGAGGTGGTCGCGAGGGCGACCTCGTCGCCTCACGACTCGCCCATTTTCACCCTTTTTCCACTCTTTTGCTTGTATCTTCTCCGTCCGACCTCCGATTGACCTGATTTTTAAATCATTGGATTTCTAAGACTTTCCTTTACCTCTCCGTAATAATTTGTAGGTTTTAGTATTAATTTGAAAAAGATTGATTGAATCAAAGTGAGAGGATCGGTTTAAAGACTATGAGTTAGACATATTTCTAAATATACTTCAGTATTTTGGTGATATCTTGAGCTATAGAGCTCCGAATGAGGTGGTTTTTATTTATAGATAAACTAGAGACATGAAGCTGCAATTAATTTGAAAGGATTAAACTTCAATTCGGTCTTTAAGACTTTCAGTTTCTGGAGTGAAGTTGGGTATAGTGCACAGTCTCGGTTTAGTAATAGTCCGAAAGTGTTGGGCCATAACCTTTAGAGTTCTAAACCAAATCGAATGTTTTTGGTGTCATTAAAAGCTTAATGAAAAGAGGAACAAATATTAAGAAGAAGTCCTTTTGAAATTCCTCCTTGAGATATTCCAAAATCTATTCGTCAATAAGTGAGACGAATACTTTTGTTGACGTTTGGCTTGGTGTGGGCGCATACCATTTTCATGAAGATAATAGTGATTCTTGTGATTCCGCTGTGTGAGCTCATCCTTTTGGCTTGCGATGTTATGAGAATGATGAGGAATCCGATGATAGCTAATGAAAGGACTTTGAAGAAACTCTATAAGGAAATCCACTCAAGCTTTATAGGGGTTAAATGAATTAACCTTACAGGGTAAGACGTACATGTTTCATGTTTTCGAAGAGTGTGGAAAAAAAATTTACTAGGGAAAAATGAAGAAGATCACGTTTCATGATTTCGCAAGCGTTGAAGTAAGAAGACGAATCGGTTCATTTAAGGAATTTTCGTAGGTTTAAGGTTTCGTAATTATCCGAGGTTGGGTTCAAAAAACTGTGCCCAACATCGGCAATGTCTGACTGACGTCCAATGAGTTGTTCTATATCACATAAAAAACATTTACAAATATCACACTTTTGCACAATTGTACAAATATTCTTTAATGCACTTATACAATATGCACAATGCATGTTCAAAGACAATTCTGGGGTACTTTATTAAGATCCTTATGAACAAATCATTCAAATATCAAAGCCCTCATTAATACCATGTATACTTATAATTTGGACAAAAAAAAATGATGTGAAACCAATTACACAACTTCATTGATCACTTCAGATTTTCTTCCAATATAAATACGGGTTAACTTTGCATAATAAATCTAATAAGGTAAATGGAAAAATTAGGCAACACTTGCTTCTACAAAGTTATTTTCCAATGTCTTAAGTTTCTATTTACACAAAAATCACTCAATTTGGTTTAGTAATTTGGAAGATATACCTAAAAACTTTTCAGATTGTTCTTATTCAAAAACAGTTTACTATGTACAACTTCCACCCAAAAATTGAGCTTTTTACAAATTAAATCTAAATTAGACATTGTCATATAATTTGTTACTACTTCTCTAGTTTACTCTAAATTAAAAATAATCTCATTTAGAATCCTATAGATCGAGATGTATAAAAACACCGAAGTATATTCAGTAAAACAACACCAATTCATAACATTCCAACAGATTCTCTCACTTTTGTTCAATCAATCTTTTTCAAAACAATTCAGAATGCTACAAAATTTTAAAGAGGGATAGAAAATTGTGTTAGGAATCCATTGGTTTAAGAATCAAATCGTTTGGAGGTCTAGAGAAAAAGTTAAAAAAAAAAGATCAAAATATGTTCAGAAAATAACCTGCCTTGGATAAACAGGGAAGTCGCGAATGTGCACATGTAAGACCGCGACATTCGAGTGGTCCTGAAAAGTCGCGATCGTGTAAATGAACGACTATGACACTCCAGTGGACCTATGACTCCTTCTTCCTCTCTTCCATTTTTTTCTCCAGCCTTTCCCAAATTAGAATTTTGGGTCACTTTTACCAAATCATTTCGATAATAAAAACGAAGGATTTAGGCCAAACTTTCTTCTGATCAATTATTCCTTTATGTCTTACCTTCCAAATGAAACCAATTTCATGCAATCTGGTTAGATATTCTTCAAGTTATGATAAAAAACACTGCAGATTGTTCCAACCTACGATAGAACCAGAAACTAAACTTTCAAACTCCATAACATTCGATCCAAAACTCCAAAAAATACAAACTTTATATCAATAGAAAGCTTAAAGGAAGATCTACAACTTTTATGAATTAACCTTTGTCAAAATCTCTCTATATCAATACAGAAAATTTATGGAAGTTTCAGATCAAAAATTCAACTCTCTAACCATCTATTCTCAGAAAAATTCCAGATGACTTCCATTTTCCAAAAACCAACACTTCAAATTTTTATTTCAAGTTTTTCCACTGCATTTCATTAAACTCATTCACCATAAATTCATACCACTCCAAAATATACAAGTTTAATCAAAAACCATCAAAAGCCA
>JANZLD010000009.1:29883665-29899379 GCA_026413575.1 Erythroxylum carthagenense | reverse complement strand
TCCGATTAAGTGAGACGACCCGAGGTTGCATCCTATACTGCAATCCTTGGTATAAATTATTTTTGACCGGTTTCCAAAGATCGATTTTAGGATCAAACGACGAGCCGCGATCAGGATGATATGTTGATTGCAAATTCAAGTATAGAGGAGATTAATAATCTTAAAGGGAGACTGTCATCAGAGTTTGAGATGAAAGATTTGAGTGCAGCAAAGCAGATTTTAGGGATGAGGATTTCCCGAGACTGGTCTGCTAGAATCTAAATTTGTCCTAGGAGTAATACATTGAGAAGGTGTTGCCCAGGTTCAAAGTTGATGATGCTAAGCCCAGGAGTATGCCTTTGGCTAACCATCTTAAATTGTCAAAGGAGCAATCACCCAAGACAAGTGAGGAACGTAAGCATATGGAAAAAGTGCCTTATGCTTCTGCAGTGGGAGCTATGAACAGATACATTTCAGATCTAGGGAAAGAACATTGGGAAGCTGTGAAGTGGCTTCTGAGATACTTGAAAGGAACAGTTAGCACCTCACTTTATTATGGGAATGACAAGGTAGTACTAGAAGGTTTTGTTGATGCTGATCTTAGTGGAGATATGGATTCAAGCAAGAGTACATCCGGGTATGTCTACACTATAGATGGGACAGTAGTGAGCTGGATGTCTAAAATTCAAAAATGTGTCTCTATGTCATCTAGAGAGGCTAAATATATTGCAATAGCTGAAGCTGGTAAGGAGATGATATGGTTAACCGATTACTTGTAAGAGTTGGGCAAGAAGCAGCATAACAAGGTTCTCTTCACTGATAGTCAGAGTGCCATACAGTTGGTGAAGAAGGTGAGATGTGTTTGAAGAAGATTGATAGCGCTAAGAATCCAACAAACATGTTAACTAAAGGTGTGGATGTTGGGAAATTGGAGTTGTGCAAGGCCTCAGCAGGTCTTCTACCATAGCGTGGGAGATGTTACGGCTAAGTGAGTTCGTTGGGTACATTGGCATGGAGAATGAAGATGGTTGGATTAACTGGATCAATCTCCAAGTGGGAGAATTGTTGAGATATGGAGCTTGATAAAATATTCTAGACTTTACACTAGGCCCACATCCAAGTGGGAGAATTCTATTCTCCTAGTGTATCGTATTATTGAAAACAATTCATAGTGAATAAAAAACCCTAGCTGCCCGTGGACGTAGTCATATTTTGGTGAACCACATAAATCTGTGTGTTCATTTAATTTCACATTGTTCTTTGATTATTGTGATTGATCGTCCGTAACATTCTCAAAATTAAGTGTAAAGTTATGGAACTATTGACAGGCATAAAGCATAACTTGTGGCTAAAGGTTACACTCAACAGGAAAGAATTGATTATTAAGAAATATTTTCTCCTGTTGTTATGTTCACATCAATATGCTTAATTCTTACTATAGTGGCTAGTTTGGATTTGAAATTACATTAAATAGATGTAAAAAATTGCATTTTTAATGGATAATTAGAAGAAGAAATCTTTATGAAGTAACCAATAGGCTTGATAGAGAAAGGCCAAGAAAATAAAGTTTGAATGTTAAATAGATCAATTTATGGTATCAAACAATCTTTTAGATAGTGGTATATAAGTTTTCAACAAGTTATCATTTCATATAATTTTATAATGATTAATGAATATCACCGTGTCTACATAAAGAAACCCAATGATAAATTTGCAATAATGTCACCTTATGTAGATGACATTTTATTAGCCAGTAATGAAAATCATATTTAATAACCACTAAAAAAATGGTTGTCTTCTCATTTTGAGATTAAGGACATGGGTTAGGTTGCATATATTCTTAGAATTAAAATAAAAAGAAATCAATTCAAGAAATTGTTTGCTCTTTCACGCGAGCAATATATTAAGAATAGTTTGGAACATTTTTCAATGCAAAATTGCAAGCCTATATATTCTAATTACTAAGTAAGACATGCTTAGTAAAGAAATGTTTCCTAAGACACCATAAGAAAAAGAAGATATGAAAAATGTGTCATATTCTACAATTGTTAAGAGCCTAATGTACATTGTGTTGTGTATACACTTATATATCTGCTTTGCCATTGGAATAGAAATAGATATCAATCAAATCTAAAAAGACTCCACTAGGAAGCCATTAAGAGAATATTGGGATATCTTAAATGAAGCATGAATTATTCCTTGTGATACCAAAGAGCCTTACATGAGAGAAAGTCTACTTATGGATTGAGGGGTTACACATATATTGATTGGGGAGGAGACTTAGATGAGAGAAAGTCTACTTGTGGATTTGTGATCTTACTAAAAAAGGAGCAATTTTATGGAGTAGTAAGAAGCAAACATGTGTAGACTTATCTACAATTTAAGCTGAGTTTGTCCCATTTACAACTACTATATAAGAAGAAGTCTAACTCAAGAGATTTTTGAATCAATTAGGGATCAATGATGATTTATCAAATTTTGTTTGGTAAATTATGATAATCAAGCAAGAGTTTTATTTACAAAAGACCCCAAATATCATGTGAGAGCAAAGTACTAAGTATAACTTTGTGAGAGATTTGGTTGCACAGAAGTGAATATGCAATATCTATTTACACATGATATAAGTGTGGATCCTTTCACCAAGTAGTACCTAAAGATGTGTTTGAGATTCACAAGAAATATTTAGGTTTACAAAAATATTGATATATTTGTGCATCAATAAACTAATATGTAATGATTTCCAATTATAATAAATGCCAAAATTTTCCATTATTTGTTGTATGGTTCAAATATTTGAATATATATGGGATAACCAATCATAAAGTGCTCACTTTTTTGAAAAATTTTCAATTCAGTGTCCAAGATTTTAAAATTTTCAATTGAGTGATTAATCTTTTAAAACCTTAATAATGCAGTTTAAAACTTTAGTTTTTGCTAATGTTTTAAAAATCGGACTAGAAGTTGAATTGGTAAGCCAAGAGGTTTAAGGTTTAAAATATTGAACTAGTATCAAATCATCATAAAACCAGTTAAAGATTGAATAAAATTAAAAAATTTAAAATATGATTAAAGGAAACAATTTTTTACTGATAGAAGAATTTGAAGTTTAATTAAAAAAAGACTATTAAATAAACATTAATTGATTTATTTTTACTTATAAAAATTAATTAATTTGCAAAATTGACTAATTAACTAATAAATTGATCAATAATATTTAACAATAAAGGCTATTAAAGTAAGTCGAGCTGAAAAATTTAAAATCAGTTAGGAGAGTCAGTCAGTTCAAGGTTTTTATGATTGAACTGATCAAACCGGTTGTGTTTTTTAATCATTGGTTTTTGCTGATGTGACTAATAAGTGAGCATTCACATGACATTTAGTAGATATGTCACATCATTAAGAATAACCTTTTGAACTGAATTGTTAAGGATTTGAAAAGTTGGTCACTCAATTAAAAAATTTAAAAACTTAGGCACTAAATTGAAAAGAATCTTAAGAGGCCATACACTTTTGAATATATTATCCAATCAATATATATATGTATATGCATAAACATATGCGTGAATAAGTGCATTAAGGTAAAGGTATAATAGATTGGACTTCTCACATGAGTAAGCGCCTTTACAAATTTATTATTCATAAGATGAGATTATTTCAAGTTAAATAGATATTGATATGCCTAGGTAGGAGCTCAAACTTGAAATTTAATCCCCTTGATAAATGTTCAAGATGAGGTTATAAAATAAATATTAATGGTGATCGAAAGTGAATAAACCCCATAATTCACTTAATTTGTCTTTGGATGTCAGATGAAGTCCTGTTTGTAGAGAATATAAATAGAGCTAGTGGATTTAAGTCAATCATTATGTGAGTCCCAAGAAATTAAGTAAATATCAATTTTATTTATACCCTTTGACCATTAGCTTATTATGAAAAATTTAGTTCAATGATGCTATATTAGAATGCTACCAATGACTATGGATGATTTGGTCTAGTCGGGCATATTTGGAAAAGTAGTTGAAATAAGATAGGAAGGAATGAAGGAGATGGGAAGATCACATGCGTGTCATATTCAGTTGTATTCACTGATCGACCAATTGTTATTTCATATGTTGAAGTATAATTGTGAGTATAGAGCTAAAGATAAAGTACCAGTCAATATATATAAACAAGGTCAAAAAAGAATGAATATGACAAAGTGAAATTGGACTATAGCATACTTGCTCTACTTTGCCCTATTGTATATATCTAACAATTGTATAATGTGTCACACCCACATAATACCCCCTGGAGGATATGTGGATGCCACACAAAACAATACAAACAAACCAAAATATTTCGCGGAAGCATAGCATTCAAAAATAAGCATTTCCAAAAACAAACGAAACATTTCACCATGCATTTTTACAATCTCAAACAAACATACAATACATATCATAATTTCATAAACTGGCCTGAATTAAGGTTATTACAAACCTTTAAACAAAAATCCAAAGTTATATACAAGCCCAAAACAAACTCAACAAAATACATTTTAGAGCAATACAAAACTCAGACTTCTTTGGCCAATGCGGTTGACTTGTCCCATTCCTTAAGTCCTTCTCTCTAAACCTACACGGGGCAAATCTACCGTACTAAATATATAGCTTAGTGAGTAATAACTAATCTATACATAAATTGACAACTCGTCATTTAGAATCATGTAACAGCATTAACATGCATTTAAAGATTTTTTTAACTGTAAATCAGACAGAATGCATTTCAGAATAGATTTTTATAAATAACAGAACCACATAACACAAGAGGGTATAAACCCTTCAGAATCAGAACATAATTTAGTTTATGTCAAAATCAAATCGATATCAGAGTACAAAATAAGATGACTGTTAAATCCATTTACAGAAGCAGGTAACGGGACTTGTACAGAAGAGATCGAAGTCTCGACAACGAAGTGTCCAGAAGAGACCGAAGTCTCGACACCGAAGTGTCAATAACAGAAGACACCAAAGTGTCACAGAAGCAATTGCAAACCCTTCTAGGCATGCCTATTTACCCACAACTATGACTCAACAGTTTTAAAACAAAACAAGGTCATTTCAAACATTACATGTGCAAAGCAAGTAGTCAATCATATTCATATTAAAAAGCACTTCCAATGATATAAACGTGCGTCAAACGCCTCAGAAAATCATTGTCTGGAATTCAGAACACAATCAGCATAACTCAAATTCAATAAGTAGAACAAAGTAAGGTAAATAGCACTTCAATATCTCATTCATCAATCAATACCTCGGACCTTCATGTCTGGAATCAGTACACAATTCAGTACACATTCATCAATATCAATTTTAATTCAGTAATAATAAAACAAATCAAGGTGAGACTATCTTAGGTTACTAACAAAATTTACCGTCTAAATTACTTACAATTGCTCCTGTTTTCTTATTGCCTTGAAGTCCCAGCAATATCTTAAAGTGGTCGTTCTATGCGCTCCTCTATAACATTTAACACATATACAAATTACTATTGTGCATGATTAAGAATTCATTTATGTATATATGTATAATGCATGTTCATGACAATTCTGGGTATCTTATTGTAATTTTCATCATCAAACCAACCAGATATCAAAGCCCTCATTAATAACATTTGGTATTTACAATTTGGACAAAAATAAAACAATGTGAAATCAATTTCATAACCTAAGTGACCACTTTCAAATTTTTTATCCATTTGATTTCGGGTCAACTTTGCATAATTAGTCTAGTAGGGTAAATGACAAAATTAGGCAACACTTCCTTCTGGAAAGTTGTTCTATAGTGTCTCAAGTTTCTAATGACTTCAAAATAATCCAATTTGATTGAGTATTCAAAACGTTATGCACAAAATACCATAGACTGTACACATTTAAACTTTTAGCTAGTACATGATCATACCCTCTATTTTCACAACTCATATCTTTCAGCTCAGATATTCAAAAATTACAAACTGTATACCAAATTAAAGCTAAGAGAATAAGATACAACTTTGATGAAGACACCTTAATCTAATTCCTCCCACATCAATATATTTTATTCAATAACCACAGGATATGATTTCTATCCCTGACAGTGCTTCAGCTTAAGCTACAACTCACTTTCATGCCAATTTTGAATATCATAGAGACAAAATTAAAATTTGACTTCTTCACAAAAGTTGTAGAATTATGTCTCTAGTTCAATTTAAAACAAGAATAATTTCATTTGGAAATCTAAATATCTAAATATAAATAAAATACCGAAGCATCTTTAGAACATTCCAGTCATCAAATTCCAGCACATCTCAGCATTTTCATCTTAACACCCCCTTTTCGGGATAACTTTGCATGATCTTTATGAGAAGGAAAATGGTGTATTTAAGTAATACTTTCTTCTAGACAATTGTTCCACTATGTTTCCAATTTGTAATAACACCAAAATTGTACAATTTGAGTCAGTATACTGAAAGTTATATCCAAAAGAGTTCAGACTGTTTTTGAACTGTAACAGAATTCCTAACTCTAATTCCATCCAGATTTTGAGATGCTTAGAGATAGAATTAACATTTTGCTTCTTCAGATACGTTGTAGACCTGTATCTCTAGTTTAATTTGAATTAAGAATCAACTCATTTAGAAATACACAGATCAATTTATAATCAAAATACCAAGACGTGTTCAGTGAAAATTTTCCAGTTCATAAGATTCTAGCACACTTCTCACTAATATCTCACATATGTCATTCCAATTCAGGCATAACTCTTATACTACTATACATATCATAAACATCAGATTGTCACTTACTTGTTAGGCTTTCACTACAGCTCAAACTCCAGATTAAATCAAGTCTCCATGCAAGCAAAATGCATCACCAACTTAGGATGAAAACAAGTTGATTTTGGACAGCAAGAAGAAGTTAGCTTTCAGCTGGTTTTATTGGCTGTTTTGTGAGAGATTAAGGAGTGAATTTCATGTACCAACTAGCTAGGGCAAAGACCAGAATATAGAGAAAGGTTGAAGCAATTTCGTGGAAGATATATGAGAGAAACTATAGAAATGTTACTACTGGAATCTGCTTCATCACTATGCTAGGTGTCACCATTCAAGCACATCAACATGTTAGGTGTCACCATTCAAGCACAACGTCTGTCCTAAGGCATGTCTTACATTTGTCAACTTAAGATGTTGCCATTAATCTACTCTAGATGCTGCCATATGTCACCAATTAATCAGTCCATATGTCTATTGGTCCACTTGTCACACAAGAATGGATCTATTTGTCACTTAAGTACTAGTCCATTTGTCACCTATTTTTGGAAATTTCTAAAATTCACCAAAAATTCTAAAATAATAATAGCACTCGCCAAATAAATTTTCAGCTCAAAATAATTTACCAAAAATTTCAAAATGTCCAAAATATACCAAAATTTCCAAATCATAATTAATACACTCCAATTTAATCCTCAATTTTCACTTATAAATCAATTTTACCTGGAAATGTCAATGAATGCATGTAAAATTATTTGCATAAGTCAAAATTAATATGTATATATTAGCAAATACTCAATTATGCAAAGCATATGATGTACTGTAAATTCCTAAATTTTCTAACCCCTAACATAGGGTGTTACGTAATGGTAAGCTCTTCATGTCAAGATGTATGCAAGTCGAGCGTCTTGCTTGCTTGTATAAAAGTTGCGATAGAATAGAAGTACTCACGTTATAGTCATAATGTTTAATTTAGTTCATATTATGTGCAAGTGGGAGATATCATAATTAATCCCTTAATTTCCCCATTATAGGTATATAAAATAAAATATGAATTAGAAGACTTAATTAAAATATTGTTTGCAATTAAGAGATTAAAATCGAAAACAAAACACTTCCTAAAAGTTAGTTAGCTACCTTTATCCTACTAAGAAATTGTTTTTTTTTAACAGTAACGATAGCACTCAATGCATATTATTGAGATCCATAGTTAAAACGTCATACAAAAAAGAAGGAGGGCATACCCCCCATTCAAAACCAGACATAGAATTAGCTGCCCTAGCTATTGTATGAGCTACTTGATTCTCTGGCTTTCTAACAAACGCATAAGAGATAAATGATAGCTCATGGATGAGAGCTTTACAATCTTGACTAATCATTGAAAAGTATGAAGAAAATATATGCGTAGATGTTAAAAACTAGTTAACAACTGGCAATATCTCTCCACGCATATTGGGAAAAACGATAAGGTTTTGATTCAACTCAAACTTTCCCGAAAATAGAGGGCTTCTCCTACTTGTGGATCTCTCCAATTTGGGAGCATCATCAATTTACCAGCACAATTTTTCCCTCAAGAGTTTCGGATAATTATACCAAGGCCATAAAAACCATTCTCCAACAAAGCAACATCAACGTTACACTTAAACTGATTTGGAGTACCCAACAAGATGGAGACCGTTGATTTAGTGGTATGGGAACATCAGTTGATGTCTTTATTGCCTTCCATTCATAGAGAGCCGTTTGTGCTCGACTTAGAATAAAACGATGGGGATGAACTTGCAACATCCACACCACTTCATTGGGATAAAGCCACAGACTCCAAATTAACATAAAAATCTCCTCCTGTTGTGATTGTGTGAAAGATGAGACCACACTCATAAGCCATTCATGCAAAGATGAGATAGCATGCCAGCCCACAGTTGATAGAATCCAAACGGATTGGGCAAATTCATAGTTATAAAACACATGTAATGTCGTTTCCGTAGTCTTACCACAAATAGGACTTGTGTCATCTGAAAGCATATGCCGCCTTCTTAAGGTGGCTCTATATGGAAGGATATTACATATAATATGCCAAATAAGAATCTGTACTTTACCTGAGACTTGAACTTTCCAGATTTTTTCCTATGGGAAGCCAGCAACACTAAAATTTTCATTAGCCATCTTTATGTTGAGTCTGTAACCGTCTTTGACTTGGTATTCACCTTTCCTATTTTTAGTCCATATCCAATCATCCGAAATAATCGAAAGACCCAACGAAATTTGTAAAATGAGGTATGCATCTCGTAGGATGAAGGAATTGTGAATCAAAGGTTCATTCCATTGGCGTCCTACCATGAGATCGGCCACCATATTTAAGTTTAGGTCCTCCAAGAATTTCGTTTGAATAGTAGGATCCCTATCATCCATTAACTAGGATTCCCTCCATATATTGATGGTAACAACATCACCAACGCATTTTCGACATCTCTGAAGTAAGATGTGCCTTGCTTGACACATACTTTGCCAAATCTGGCTTAGATTGCTTCCGAGATTTGCTGTGAAAAATTCAAAGTTGGGGAAGTATCTGGCCTTCAGGATTTTTGCGGCAAAGGAATTGGGATATTTAATCAACCTCCATCCTTGTTTTGCTAGTAAAGCAAGATTAAACTATTGCAAATCACGATATCCTAAGCCTCTATGAACCTTTGGAATTGCTAGACGTCTCCAACGAAGCCATTTTATACCATTGTTATTTAGGCCTCCATTGTGCCAAAAGAAACTATTCATTTAAGTTTCCAAATCCTTACATGTATCGACGAGCAATAGGAAAAGGGACATGATGTAGTTTGGCATAGTTTGAGCTACCGTTCTCAACAAAACATCCTTGCCTACCTTTGATAATAATTTTGCTTTCCATCCTTGTAACCTCTTTGTTAAATTTTCCACCATATAATGAAATACCTGTCTTTTATTTCGTCTAATAACAGATGGCATTCCCAAGTAGCTATTATGACCATCCTACTCATTAACACCCAAAATCTGACAAACCGAGTTTCTGGTTGCCTCTTCTATATTAGGGGTAAAAGAAACCTCGAATTTTGAGAGGTTGATTTTCTGCCCCGAAGCTGTCTCATATAGATGTAAACACTCTTTCAAATGTACCTCCTCTTCTCTTGTAGCTTGAGTAAAGAAAAGAGCATCGTCGGTGAAAAAGAGATAAGGCACGGGAATGGCCCCTCTTTCTACCAAAGCACCGTGAATATGACCTTATGCTTGATATTTAGATAGAATGGTGGATAAACCTTCCGCATAAAGTATAAAAAAGATATGGTAAAAGTGGATCTCCTTATCGTAAGCCCTTACTAGGGATTAAAGGACCATGCTCTTCAGTTCCAAGGATAAAATAATACGAGACAGACGTGACTATCCTCATAATTTTGGTAACCCATAACTCATCAAACCCCAATTTCAACATAATTGATCTCAAATATTCCCATTCAATTCTATCGTATGCTTTGCTCATGTCACTTTTTAGAGTAGGAAATCGAGACGACCTTGAGTTTTCCTTTTGAGTGAGTGAAATAATTCATAAGCCATAATTATGTTATCTGTAATCAGTCGGTTAGGAATGAATGCGCTCTGTGTATCAGCAATTACCTGCGGCAGAATTTGTTTTAATCTGTTAGCCATTGCCTTGCAGACAACTCGATTAGTGACATTGCTCAAAGAGATAGGACGCAGGTCAACAATTGTCTCTAGAGTTTTCTTTTTTGGAATAAGAATAACATTGGTGCAGTCTGTCCAGGCATCAAAGCATTTCCATTTAGGCACTTTAAACATTCATTAGTGACCTCCGTTCCCACTATATCCCAAAATGTTTGAAACAAGCCTAGGTTAAAGCCATCGAATCCCGGGGATTTTTGTGGGTGCATGAAGAATAGGGCTTGATGTACTTCCTCCCCGATATAAGGAGCCAATACTAAATCATTGTGCAAGGATGTGACCTTTGGTTCCATGTATTGTAGAAGTGGCTCCGAATCACCATTTGAAGATGTAAATAGGCCTTGGTAATAGTTCACTATCAGCTCTAGTAATCCTAAATCCCAGTCAACCCACTCTCCATTGTTGTTCTGTAGTCTAGAAATTAGATTCTTTCGGTGTTTGTGTGACATCATCATATGAAAGAACCTGGAATTTGAATCTCCCTCTACTAACCAATACTGCTTCGATCGTTGTTTCCAATACATTTTATTTTGTAGTAACAGGTCACTATATTGTTTTTCCGTAGAGCGCAGTAAGTCCATATCCAGATTAGGTTGTCTTTGTAAGAAAGCCAGTTGACATTTTATTGCGCGAAGACGGTTGTGAAATTCCTGATGATGCGTTTTTGCGCAAGATTGTAAGTAACGAGAACAACATATGAGGCAATCTTGAAGAGACTCAAAAGTACCATCTGTCCACCCTTTGCTTACCATCTATTTACACTCACCCTTAAGAGTCCATGCTGTTTCAATCCGAAAACATTTCTGTACACTATTCAATGTAACACCTAGTGAAAGAAATATTGGAAGATGATCAGAGCAAGCTGCTTGTAGAACAGAAAGGGTGGCCATTGGAAACATGGAGGACCATTAAAGCATCCCCATCGAGTGATCCAGTCGTTCCCTCACTATTGTGTAGTCATCTCGGTGGTTCTCCCAAGTGAAGTGTGGACCCTCGAATCCCAAGTCATAAAGGTGGCAATCAGATATAGCTGTGCGGAATCCCTCCATCAGGAATCTAGGATGAGAGTTAGTCCCTTATTTCTCTAATAGAAACATAATGCATTGAAATCTCCTATCGTTGTGTCCCACTATACCATAAAAATAACAGAAAGTATTCAGACGTTCATACTTAAAATCCAAACATGCATTCTCTCCTTTTAGCCGCTTGATAAGTAGTTTTCATTTCAGTGGTTTTCAAACGTCGATGGCCACTTTGATACGAATGAAGTCACGCCATATACGTAAATAATTACGTGGATCAGATTCTATATACTCTCCAATGTAGTTTCCTGCATCACTAGCTACTCTCTCTAACACAAAACCGTTTGGGACGGTATGGATTTGGACCCATAATTCCAGTTTCACCGGCTCTATTTGACGAGGGTTCTCATGGGGATGTAAGACATGTAGCAGAAGAGGATTTTGCTAATAATTCTAAGGCCCATCTTTAAGCACTCTTTCAACGTCAAGGTGATGGAAGAATTGGAATATAAAGATGTTGCTGCCAAGTTCCTTAACCATAAGTCCTTTGACAGGACGCCAAACACTCGCCATAACCTGCTTGAAGATCATAAAATTTATCATTTTTTCCGTTAATAAACGTCCCACCACACAGTGCTGCCAGGTCGTTTGCTGTGGTTCCTGCTCACCCATCGTTGGTTCCTCTGCATATTCTAAGATATACTCTCCTCCTCCAGGTTTAAGCGTTGATACATTTCTTGAACCAATCTATCTTCCTCGGTGTTGGTAGGTATAATAACTAGAAAAAAGGCTACAGACAAGGTACTGTAGAGTAAAGAAATATAGAAGATGAAAGACTTGTTATCAGAAACAAGAGAGAAAAAATATCAACCTATCGTGAGAAGAGTTCTTGCATTACTAAGAAATTGTTAATGGGTAGTTTTTCACGAGCTAAAAATGTTAACGTAGTCAGTATACAAGCCTTCTTACTTTGTGAGAGTCTAAGGAGGGTCTAAAGAGGGTTATCGATGTATGCAATATTCTTCTTGTATTTTTTAACAAAAAGACCCTTTTCGTGATTCGAACATGAAAGGAACAACTTTTACTAGTATTTCTCGAGATAAAACCACTAATATCATAATTTTTCTGAATATTAACATTAGTAGAACACGTAAAGAATCTAAGAAATATTACATTTTGGCTAGCAAAAGTGTGGCAGTCAACTTATTTTTGACTGTGATTCAAGTTTGGCTTACATTGATTGCATATTCTGGGGCGTAAATAAAGTACATACTTAATCTATCATCAAAATTTTTAACACTGCCTTTTGAGGATAAATTTGTTGTAGTAACATTTAACTGAGCAGTAACAAGTATCGCAATTTCCTTGGGAGTGTTTTAATCAACATTACTTTCTTGGCAACCTCTATAATGAGGAATATAGTATTAGATCTTCTGATTCCTGACGTTTTTCTTATCTTAAGAAAATTGTTAATTTTCTGGCAACTACAGTCCTCTGTCATCGTCTTTTTGTCGTTCCAAGAATATTTTTAGGTGCAGCTGCCCTTGACTATTTCTATTCCGGCTGGTCGAAATCAACTATGATTGCACAAAACATTATCTAAAACCAAATATATGAGACAAGATTTTCTGTTACCAGGTAAAACTTTTATGCTGGTCTTGATAATTATTTTTGTTAGGTAAGAGGTTATAGTCGTAAAACTTGAAAAAGAGAGAATATGACTAGCAAGTGTATGGTCGAATTGAAATGAATAGGGCGTTTTCAGCAATGGAAGTATACTTTGAATGCCAACATTTGCAACATAATATAAAACAGATTCTAACCGTTTAAATTGAATCTTAACATTTTTAAAATATTCAAAACAAACCTTAAGCGAATAAAAAATCTAACAGAACTAACTTTTAATCGTATCATATTGACGTGATATTATTTTTTATTTTTAAATAAAAATGAGTGTTATTGTCATTCTAAAATATATAACTATGGGCTCCATTGTCGTTGTCATGAGACAAGTGAGATTTACTATCTGCAACATATAAATAATGCCCCTTTTGTCATTGTGACTGTAGAGCCTACTTTTCTGATTAATTTAAAATTTTAATTATATGAAGGTTTGTTCTAAATGTTTTAAAAATATTATAGTTTAATTTGAACTTTTCAAAAAGATAAGGTTTAAGTTATATTCTATGATAAGTGTTGAGATTTAAAATGTACATGACCAAGAAGAAATCTTTTAAAACAGTTACGTTATAAAATAGCAGTAGCGGTAATGTATATAAGTTTTAATATGTTATAGTATTTAATTTTATAGCATTATAAAGTGAATAACTAATTCATATTGTATTATCAGTCAATTTTTTAAATAGCAGTGATGGTAATGTATACTTATTTTATAAACTGTTTATTTTTGTAATATTAAGTTATAATTAAGCAATACAAAAAGTAAATAATCGTATTATATTGTAGTACAAATGTTATATTTTATTTAATCCTTTTCTTTACTAAACATCTAACACACCTGTTCATTTAAAGTTTTGTTGAATCCTTTATTATATATTAGCATTTCCATTTCTTCGAAAGATTGTTTGTATGAAATTTTCCTTCTATAATCAAATTTAAAAAATTTACTTGACTAATCACTACAATAGAAACGATATTTGATCATAAAAAAAATTATTACTAAAAGTCCTAAATTCGTTGCTAAATATTTTTAGCTATGTTTTAAAAAACGTAGCCTAATATTGTTTATCTACGTTTTTGTAAAATGTAATTAAATTTTTAATATACATTTTAACGAAATAATATACCATGTTAAATTATAATTATTTGTGATATTTTAAATTCATATTATTATATAATATTAAATTTTTTGTTATTAATTAACTATACAGTAATAATTAATAATTTGAAGCATTGTGTATAAAAATAAAATATTATTAAATTATACCAACGTTTTTCGTATACAAGATTTTAATTACAGTTTTAACAATTCTTATAAATAAAATAATAAATAAAAATATTAGTTTATAAATTATAAATGCTAAGATTAAAAAAATTCCAACATAACCGAAATGACTAGCTAATTGATGAACCGATACGAATTTTTCTGTGAATCTTATCTGCAAACACATAATGGGCAGTGAGATTCCATATCCATAAAAGCCACCGTCTTTCTTTCTATCCAAACAATTCACTGGTTGTCACTACCTAGGAAAGGAATTAAAAAAGAACCCACCAAAGTGACAAAGAGAAATGAAAGGATTGAGTGAAAAATAATCATTTTCGTTAAATTACCCAAACTATACGGTAAATGGGTACCTGAAAAATGCAGTGAAGATGATATATTGGTGAGAGGTTAGAACACGAGGATGAGGCAGGAAGGTGACGGCTGGAACATGATGAGGAGGTTGGAAACGTGAGTAGCTGAAAATGCAAGGAGGACGTTGGAGGAGGCTCGAGACGCAAGAGAGGAGGTCGTTGGAGGACGGTGGAAATGCTAGAGAGCATGACGGTGGAAACGCTAGAGAGCATGACGATGGAGGAGATTGGAAACTGGAGAGAGTCTTGGAGAGGAGGCTGGAATGGCAAAATAGAGGACGGTACTGAAGGAGGCTTCAAAGGTGTGAGAGAGGAGGACGCTTGAGGAGAAAGTCGATATTAGGTTTCATAAATGATAAACTGTCTTTTTTTTTTTTTCCCATAAGCACTAGATTTCGTGACACTTTCGTAAATCGTTGCTAACCTTTATTTGGTGTCTGGGGACATTTCTAAAATCCTCCCCAAAAGGTTAACCTTGTGACCAATTTTTCGAAATCGCAACTAAAGGTTGATATTTTGCGAAAATTTTTAAAATCTTTGCAAAAACTCAACCTTTTTATGATTTTAAAAATTGTCGTTAAAAGTTAATCTTTTGGTGGTAATTTTAGAAATTGTCACTAAGTATTAATTTTTAACTACATTTTTTAAATCATAGCAAAAAAAATCATAACCTTTTCCCTGCTTTGTTGCAGTGAATGTTAATTTTATCCATTGGAGCATGTACTTCTTTAACTAAATATTAAAAAAAATCTTATCATATCTTCAATTTGTTGTTGTTAAAGCCTGGTTCTGTCAGGTTCTGGCTGAACGGTGCGTTGCCATTGAAGTCTATCGTCTTCTTCCTTCTGTGATGAGTACGACGCGAAGATACCTGCAAAACAGTGAAGGCACGTCGGGGGTTATGTCC
>JANZLD010000009.1:29850030-29866024 GCA_026413575.1 Erythroxylum carthagenense | reverse complement strand
AATACTAGTATGCATGAACAATACTAATTAATCCCTATCAATCTCATCCTATGACAATTTACTATTTTATCCTTCCTATCAAGGGTGGGATGTTACACAAACAGTCAACTGATTTATTAAAAATGCTATTATGATTAAAGCTCTATTAATATAAGTCTGACTAAATCGAAAATAGCAACTGACAATCATTACGCCTAAATAGAAGCAACTAACATCTATACAACCAACAAATTTTTAAATGACCAATTCCAAGCCACGTTCTATTTTCCACATTCTCACTTTTGCTTGGGCTTGCATGGTCACGCATATCATACCAACAAAAACATAATTTCGAGGGTGTTTATTTTTATTTTATTTTTAATTTTCTGATTTTATCTTCAAATTTAATAAAAAAAATTATTTGAATTTTAAGCTTCTATTTTAAGTTTTGGTTTATTCCTGTTTTCAAAAATCACAAAAATCATAAAAAGTGAAATAAATATTAATTTATAAATAAAATTTAAAATATTTATTTTATTAAAATAATATAATTTTATTAATAATTTGTTAATAAATACTATATAAGAGATTAAATAAATTTATTGAATTAAAATAATTTATGTTTAAGTTTTATCTAAAATATAATTATTATCAGTGATAAAAATACAACTACATTAACGTTAATAGCTAAACAAGTTTTTGTTTTTATTTGATAGAAAAACAGAAACTTAAAACTGCAACAGAAAAATAAAAGTTGAATTAAATGAGCCCTTAACTGCTACAAATTTACGCAGCAGTAGAATTTCAAATGTTAACCAAAACTTTGTCATCAAAATGTTGAAATCCAATTCATCTTATTGGACATAAACATAAGTATTTAAAAGCATAAAAGAAAAGGTTACAGATATTCTGAATTTTGTTTAAACATGGTAATGATTTATGAAGTTAGCAAACGACACAAAACCCCGTCCAATAACAGTTGACCCAGACAACAGCGCAAGGACAAGTTTGAATGGGGGAAAGAAATCTGCTATTTTACTTGATTTTAAAACAACAAAAACTAAAATTGATCACAAGTAACGGCTAATGGTGAGATGTTTCTGTTTTCGGTCTTTCTTTATGCACATCTCATCAACACTACTTGGTCAATGCGAGAGAGCGTGAGCGAGTGATTTTTTTGTATATCGAGAGGCTATCTCTGTTAACGGCTAGTGTTGGTGGTGGAGAAGGCAGACATAAGCCGTGATTTGGGGAAACTGAATTTCTAGTTGGTGATTCAGAGATGGACGAGTAAACATTTGCTTAATCTCTTGCTTTGGCCATGGTGTTGTCGTTTTTTGGATTTTGTAAATGCGTCTCCTGCGCAGTTGGCTTCCTTTGTTTTTGTTGAATGTGCAATGTGAGATGGGTTTGTGGATGTTAATGTTTGGTTGAATGCTGTTTTGGTGAAATTGATCTCTATGTTTGTTTGTTTGTTGGTTTCGATTTTCTCTTTGTTTCTGGATTTTATCTTGTAGATTGAAATGGTTGTAAATACTGTGGGCTCTTTTGCTTTTTTAAGTACTTCTCTCTGAAGACAGTTTAGCATGTACACCCACTGTCCAGTGATTGCTTAGGATCTTATGCTCCCGTCTGTGATTGGATCCAAACTATCCTAGTGTTCTTTTATTCGACATTCCATTTTCTGATTGTGGCTATTCAATTGGATCCTGCTTTCAGCTTCTCCTTTTCTTTATATTAAAATCAACCATTGTGTGCTGCTTGTTGATGTTACTGTTTGCTGCCTTGTTGTTGCCCTGTTGAAATTCTGATTTATTTGCCTTTTTTTTCTTGCTATTAATGCTCGTTTTTATTCCTTTGGTCTGTTCCCTTAGTGACATACTAGGCTTTATGCACTACTGGTTTAATGATGCACGTAATTCTAATTCTGAAGTTCAAAATTCCATTGATCCATTCTATATCATGTTCACTATTTTCCCATGGTAATTGAATCCTTATCTTGCTTCGTGTGTGGCAGCAGTGAATGTTGGACTTGGCAAAGGAATGGTTATAATTTGCAGAAGGATCGTGATTTTGGTGAGTTTTATTTTTGGAATCATATATGCCTTGAGCCAGCATAGAGGATGAGAAAGTCAAAATGTAAATGAAGTTTCTGATGGTCAGCTGGCCTTTTTATTTTGAGCAGATGCATCGGAATCTTTATGGAATCAAGTAACTCTCAACGAGGAAGACTTTTCATGCATGTTTGATGAAACAACCCCAGTTAAGGCTTGTGGAGATTTGGCTTATCATGGTAATCTTAGTGGTTGAGCAACATTTCCCACCATTTCCTTTTTTCTGAAGATATGGTTGGTTTTAGCAAGTTGCTGTATCTAATTTGAAAAAGGTGGATTTCAGATAGCATGAACAACGGCACAGATGAACCTAGGGAGACTTCTTCTCAACTAAAGCGGCGTCGTATGCTACATTTTGATACTCAAGAAACAGATTCCATTCTCTGCAATGAAGATATCAAATCTACATTTATGAAAACAAGTGTCAGTGCTTGTTAATCTTTTCTTGGTAGACATTATTGTTTAAAACATAGTTGCTCTAACAGATAGATTAGTGATTTTATGGTCCTACAAGCTTTACATCCTAACAGGAAAGACTGATAGGTGTCTATAAAATATACATTTAAATGCTGAGGTTATTGGCGTTTGAGATCAAGCATTTACTGATTGACCAAGATTCATTCCTTTCTTCTACGTCATTTCGACCTTCACCATCAATGGAGTATTTAGTTAATCAATATACCCATCATATTTGTTATTATTTCTTCAATAATGACCATCTTTGTTCTACATTCAGAAGGAGCGCTTGGTTGATGAAATTCTACCACAAGAATCGCCGTGCACTCCTGGGTTTCCAGGTTTGTATCTTGGAAAGGCTATGTGTCAATTTCAACCGTATGCATATTTAACATTCTTCTAACATAAACATTACAGCAGATGTGTCTGCCGGTAGTTACGAAGGCTTGGATCAGTCACCAGAGGGCTGGCTCATTGGATGCTTTAATGAAACCAATATGCATTTAAGTCCTAGTGATACGTATGTTCTTTGGCCTTTAGACTCTTTCAGTTGATTTCTTCTACAATAATTTGACTGCTCTTTGACCCGATACAGGAATTTCCCTGAAGCATCTGACATTCAAATTGATATTTCAGGTATATGACTTTTTTAATTGAAGCATGCCCTTATGCTCCTTTAGTTTCGAGTTTTATGTTATACAAAGCTAATTTCTTTAATTCTTAGAATTCTGCAATGACCCTCCTGAACTTGAAGCTAACGTGGTTCAAAAACCAGTTACTCGGACTCCTCAAAACATTATATTTAAAGGTGTCTCTCTGTTCTCAATCGTTTATATCATTTATTGTATCTATGTGGCTTATGTTCCTCCGGTATTACTCCAGAGATTCTTGCTTTCTAATTGAAGTCACAAGATCTTATGCAAGGTCTTTTCAGTAAAAGGACTATGTTTGATTTGTTTCAATTTTAGTTTCCCAATTGTTTTAAACATCTATAGAATGTCCCCGAAAATTGAACAGTACGGAATAAAAATTTGTTAATATATTTTCTATCTTTCTCTGAATTTGTGATTCCACACATGGGAGCTATTTTGATGTTTGGGATGGAAATATCAAAACAAAAACAAAATTTGACAAAATTCCTGTTTTGCAACTTTAGGTAAGAAGTCTTTATTGCAGACGCCTACTAAGTTAGCTTCATCTGTTGTCTATCCATTTGCTATCATAAAACCATGTGGGATGCAAGGAGATGTTACTCTGAAGGATATAAATCAACGAATCCGAACTCCTTCGCCATCCAAATCCAAGCGCAATGACGAGGATCCTGCTTCTTATCCAACCTCAGCTTTCTCTGGGAAGCCTGTTGTTGGCAAAACTAAAATTCGTACAGAAGGAGGAAAAGGAAGCATCACAATCCTGAGAACCAAAGGCTGAGTGCACAAATCTCATAGCAAACTCCCATTTGGCTACCCATTATATTCTGAAACTTATTTTTTTGTCCATGTCATTCTCCGTTCTTGCAAGCACAAAAGTTCATATCGTCTTTTGTATGAATTCATTAATTACCTCAAATTGTTTATGTTTCCAAGGAGCACTCTCGGTTTCAATGGCTGTTGTTGGTTCCATACACACCTACATTTTCAAAGACTGATGCGAAATTTGTTGTCAGTGAGATCTGTGAGTTTCCTTTTGGCTTCCCATAGATCTTATTGCTGTCATCATTCATTTGAAAATTCAAAACTTTGTATCCGAATTATGTAATGTAATCTAGAAATCTAGAAGTATTTATCTTGAAATGGGAAGCGCAAGGCATTTCCATTTAAGAATGTGCTCAGCGGCTGTATTGTTGGGGGATGCTTGGGAAATAGCTCTACATTCCAAGTGCCCAACTCCCTATGAGATTTTTCAGCCTGTGGAAACTTAAGTGACTGCAGCTATATATTTTTTAATTATTATTTTCTTTTATGATGAGAAGAGCAGCGCTGTAGTTAAAACAACCTGGGTATCTCTGCTAGTATCGCTTTTCAAAAGAAGGCCGGTTTTCTTTGAAGGTTCTTCCGAGGATTGAATCTTGAGAGATATGGATTCTATTTATCGGAATCTTGAGTTCATAACTCTCCTAACATGCAAACTGGGTCGTAGCATGCTGGAGTAGAGACAAGGGCTTCAACTACAAATTCTTCAGGGAAGGTGAGAACAGAGATGGTTTCTTCTGATGTTATTATTAAGGAGATCACTAACAATCATACGAACATAAATGGCAAGGAGCAAGAAAGAAATGAAATACCAGTGACGTCCCTTCAAGGAGATCTTACAGGTTTCTACGGGATAGAATGAAGCATAAGAATGAGGACCTTACGAAGTAATTCAATAAGATAGGAAGTATTGATCTCATGTATATTAGAAATCAATTCACTTGGAATAACAAACAAGAATAAGGGGGAAAAAAATTAGATGAAGCCTTGGTAAACTTTCTCATACACTTCAACAGCCACTTTTGTTAAGGTACTTTGATATCTCCATACAGCTAGAAAAGGTGTCCAGAAAACTTGGAATTATATAGCTACATCTATCATCAACTTTGTTCGGGAGTTCTTCTGTGCTATAAGAAGTTAATAAAACTTATATTTCAACATGATTTACAAAACTATTTCCAAGTTGATAATCCAATTCTTAAGGATTTCATCATTTCAAAGTCAAAGAACTTTCATTCAAGAAACGATTATAGGTAAGAACTTTTTAAAAAACTAAAGGGGATTAATTGTTTTGCAAACTTCTTTAGCACGGATAAAAATAAAATCAAGCAAAAACGAAATAATAAAAACACCAGAAATTTGATAACGCAGTTTGGCACACCTTGCCTACATCTGCGGGACCCTCACCTAGCTTAATCACTTTCACCGAAGTACAATAGTTTTACTCAAGGCTTATTGAGCCGACATCACTCAACCCTTAATACTATCTCTCAACCTCACTTCCCGTGAAAGAATTCCACACTAAATAGTACGATCACCTCGTATTAATCTCAACAGAGGATTTTTTTTCAACAGTATTTGATAATAAAGATAAGAAATAAACAACTTAAGTGATCAATCAACTAAAAAATAAAATAATACACTTGAGATAAAAAGAGAATAATAACTCCCTTAAAGATTCGGTTCCATCGAAACAAGTCTGAATGTTGTTACCGCAAACTTAAGAATAATAATCCATCACCATAGACAAACGACAACCAAAACACACATACCAGTGAAGCCTAGCAACCGCATAATCCAGCAAAGACCACGTCCAACATAGCAGCAATAATCACAAAGATTATTCTTCCAATCAAAAACGATACACCACAGAAGTTATACATGTCAGAAGTTACTCATGTCAAATCAATAGCTTCCTTTCAATGTATTGTAATCCATACCAACGTAATCCACACATATAACTAGGGAAGGACCAAGTCATGCACGTCAGAAGTCACCTAACCGAGACAATCACAATGTTGCGCACATACGGAGTCTAGAAGCAAGGTCATGCACACAACTCTCTTTAACGTACATCACTATTCATTCACACACTCCTGCGTTATTTTAATGCCTACTCCCCATTTAATTGCAAGAAACCAAAAACCAGAAAAGCTTCTTATTTTAAACGCCCACTCCACTCACTTTTTTAATCCATACAATCCCATGTGTTTAAGCACACTGCCATGAGATATTCTTCAGTCGTAGATAGACGTCTACTTCAAAACCACCACAACCACTTCCTTTTGTTTTCTTTTTTTTTTCAATATCCAAAATCTACAAAATTCACACAAAAATTTAATTTCAATATTTTCATGATGATAGACTCCAATGTAGTGTAGAATTCTTTTTCAACTAGAGAACTATCCATATATCTTTTGAATCCAAGTCATTATCCAATTAATATTTTATATGTCCAATTAATAAATAATGCCAAAATTATATAAAAGATATAGAATATATATCCTAACAATCTCCTTTTTGGCATTATTTGTCACAAATATGAAACTCTCCTAAATAACATAATTGGACATAAAAGTATCAAATTCACAATTCATATGACAAATACTCCCCCTTAATCAAATATCAAGTTCTAAAGAATATCAAGTTTATCCAATCATCCAAATTTCTCTCCCTTGGGACAAAAAGATGCTAAAAAGTACGACAAATAGTCACGCATATATCTTAAATCTCCCCTTGAGTGAAACATTCACCATAAACAATCCGATATCTTCCCCTCTGGACAAAACATCATCAAAATGTATAATAATAATAATAATCAACCATAGATGCAGTGGAAGAATCATAACCACGCCAAGATGACAATTTACCACCATTCAAAACGCTGAGAGATATGCCCGAAAGAGAGAGAGATACTCAAGAGAGATCCATACCGATGAGAGCCGAGGAGTCTTCGGTGGAGCCAAATAGAAGTTACAATGCAAACTACTAAAAAGATGAGATGACAATAGCAACATAAAATTAAAGAACAAAAAAACAAATCTTTTCTTTTCTTTTTCGTTTCCTTTTTTCTATTTTTTTGTTTTTAACAATACAAAAAAATACTTCAAAAATGTAAAGCACACTGTCCCTATGCTCCTCAAAAAATCTCAAATTTAGTGTTTTTCTTTGGCTCGAATGAAGATGTGTAACATAAGTAGCCTGCAAGTTCTCAATAATCAACCATTTTTGTCTCTTATTTTTCTTCTTTCGCTCATATCTCCAATAACATTTTATGCTGGATGATTTCTTCGGATTTGAGATGAAGAACTTATGTTCAAATCAGCTGCCATTGTTTTGGTTGGTTCATCATCTGAAGTAACTGAAAGTTCTTCAGTTTCTGCAGTTATTTCTTCAGCAGTAACTAACTGTAAACCACTTTCTACAGCTGCTCCATCTACAGTAACTAGCTATAAGTCAATTTCTACAGTTACTTCATCTACAGTAACTAACTACAAATCTGAGCATTTTCTTGTTTTTCCTTCACAACTTTTTTGTACTTGTATTTGACCATTTCTAATCCAAGCTTGCTTTGATACCATGGGATGTTGCTGAAAATTTAATAGAGAATGCCTAGATTTTCGATTTTGACCCCTTTGAAACATAATTTGCAACATCTTGTAGCATCTCGGCCTTATGTGCCCAATAACTCCTCAAAAATGACACATCAATACAAATCTTCGATTCTTTCTCGATATTTTTTCTTCTTGGGCAGATCTGGACATATTATTTTTATCTTCATTCACTTTAGAGCACTGACTCTTATAGCCAAAGCCTTGAAGATCCCCTTTAACTTTACCAATTTCTAACAACTTTTCTAACTTTTTAGTACCTCCATTTAACATTCTCAATCCCTTTTCGGTATTTACCAATTTCATTCTAATTTTACCAAGCTCATCCGAAGTCAACATCAGCTTCTTTTCTAATTCTTGGATGATGTTTTTCATGTAAAGATTCTCTTCCTTCAATCTTTCATTCTTTTTATGCATTTTAACCCATTTTTCATACAAAGCCTTGTAATCCTCGTAAATATCCCCTTTTTATTATCTAGGCCAGTACCACCGTTGTTATAATCTGATATTAAATCTTGAGCTGGATTGTTCTCAAAATTTTTCGATTTTCCTTCTTTTCGACCTTTAGTTACTTCCTTTTCAGTTACTGTTAAGCAAGTAATTGGACTTTTACTATATAAGATAACCAATGCAGCATCATTTGTTATTTCTTCTTTGCTACCATATTCACTCTCGAAATTATTTTCACTTTAGGTGTTTGTGTAGGACTTTCCTTTCTTCTTCTTCACAGTATTGGCACATTCGGATTGAATGTGTTCGAAACCTTGACATTTATGACATTGGAATCTCCTTACCTTTCGTTCACCCTTTTGTATCTTGACTTGCTGTCTTGAATTGTTACTCGATGAACTTCCGTCATATTGTCTAAAGTCAAATTTATCCTTCTTCATTCTTTTCAACCATTGACCAAAATTTCGTGAAAGTAGTACCAAGGTCTTCGTTTTCATCTGGTTCATTTTTCACATCATTCACATTTTTTCTAGTTTTCACCTGTAGTACCTCTTTTGTAGCCATGTTCGCGAAACTAGGATCTGCACCAACTTACTACCAAGTTCTGAATCGGTGACCTTACTCTGATACCAATTGAAAAATCGAAGAGGGTTAATTGTTTCACAAACTTCTTTAGCACAGGCAAAAATAAAATCAAGCAAAAACGAAATAATAAGAACACCAAAAATTTGGTAACGCAGTTCGATACACATTGCCTACGTCTGCGGGGCCCTCACCCAGCTTAATCACTTTCACCAAAGTACAATAGTTTTACCCAAGGCTTTACTGAGCCGACACTACTCAACTCTTAATATTATCTCTCAATCTCACTTTTCGTGAAAGAATTTCACACCCAATAGTACGACCGCCTCGTATTAACCTCAACAGAGAATTTTTTCAACAGTATTTGATAATAAAGATAAGAAATAAACAACTTAAGTGATCAATCAACTAAGAAATAAAATAATAAACTTGAGATAAAAAGAGAATAATAATTCCCTTAAAGATTCGGTTCCATCGAAACAAGTCTAAATGTTGTCACCACAAATGTAAGAATAATAATCCATCACCATAGACAAATGACAACCAAAACACACATAGCAGTGAAGCCTAGCAACCGCATAATCCAGCAAAAACCATATCCAACATAGCAGCAATAATCACAAAGACTATTCTTCTAATAAAAAGTGATGCACCATAGAAGTTATACATGTCAGAAGTTACCCATGCCAAATCAATAGCTTGCTTTCAATGTACTATAATCCATACCAATGTAATCCACACATATAACTAGGGAAGGACCAAGTCATGCACGTCAGAAGTCACCTAACTAAGACAATAACAATGTTGCGCACATATGGAGTCTAGAAGCAAGGTCATGCACACAACTCCCTTTAACGCACACCACTATTCATTCACACACTCCTACGTTATTTTAATGCCCACTTCCCATTAAATTGCAAAAAACCAAAAACCAAATAAGCTTCTTATTTTCAACCCCCACTCCACTCAGTTTTTTAATCCATACAATCCCATGTTTTTAAGCACACTTCCATGAGATATTCTTCAGCCCGTGGATAGACGTCTATTTCAAAACCACAACAACCACTTCGTTTTGTTTTCTTTTTTTTTTCAATATCTAAAATTTACAAAATTTACACAAAAATTTAATTTCAATATTTTTATGATGATAGACTCCAATGTAGTGTAGAATTCTTTTTCAACTAGAGGACTATCTATATACGTTTTGAATCCAAGTCATTATCTAATTAATATTTTGCATGTCTAATTAATACATAATACCAAAACTATATAAAAGATATAGAATATATATCCTAACAATTTTCAAAGTCGAATTTAACTCAATGAATTGGAAGTTCTGTTGTGAAAATTTTAACACGAACGTGATAGAGACAAAATAACTTTTTGATTCGTACTTTTCATGTCACCTACATTGTTGCAACGGTTATATAAGAACAACACTACCCTTATACGATTACAACACGTATAACGATCCTTCCTATACGATAGTTGTGAATTCGACGCGTCCTTGTTTACTTTTTTCTGACATATGCTCCTCTCATATCGTTTCCTTCACATTTTCTGTTTATCTCCGCAACGTTGTTTTCATTGTCTGTTTCTTCGTTAATTATTAATCCTAACACCCCCAACGCTTTCAGAAATTCCTTTATCCAGTAAATTGATTCTAGGGTACCTCTTCTGTAATTCAAACAGGGTCTCCCACGTGGCCTTCTCTAGGCTCCCCCTGCCATTGCACCAAGACCTGCGTTATAGCAGGTGCAGGGTTAAGATGTTGGACCTTTTCTCATCACCATATGGCTCCTGGGATCCTGTCGGTAGTTGTTAACATAGGTGGTAGTTGTGTCGAGCACGGTGTTCTGTCGAAGATAATTCTTCGGTTGAGATATATGAAAAGTGGGATGGATTGCTGATTCCTTGGGAAGTTCCAAGGTGTAAGCAACCTTGTTAATCTTAGCTATAACCCTTGCTCTTGAATGTAACACTGCTTGGAGTCTCTGACTAGCACTGGAAACCCATTTCCATCAATAAATCATAGCTAAAAAATCCCTCTTTTTTGGCTTCTTCACACCACCAGAAACGTCGATTCCACCATTATCGAATGCTTGACAATCATTGCCACTATAGCTGAAGAACTAGCAGTGATTTGTGACCCAGTCTCGTCGGTTGATCTAGTTTTCTTTACCATCAATGGCCTTCCACTGGAGTATGAGTCATTCGTCACCACCATGGAGAACCACGACTCGCCTCCCTCCTTTTTGGAACTCCATACCAAATTGCTATTCCACGAAAAATGTCTGCTATCTCTCCATTAAACCCCACCAAAAATAGCATTTTCGGCTCAACGTGGCTCTCTATTTTCCAACTACGATGGCAGCAGGTGGTTTGTCTTCTCCAACCACAACGTGCACAACCCAGGGCATCTTGGCACCCACAACCAAAAGGTCTCTTTTCCAAGCCTTTTTACAATTTCTCTGGGCCTAGCCCATATTAGCCTATCCACTAGCCCAACCCACAATTCCAACGCCCAGTTCCTATGGTCTAACCCAATTCACCAATCCTAATTATAGTCGTCAACCTAAATCCGCTCCTCAAATTTACAAAAAAATTAGACATTTAGCTACCACTTCTTGTTTTTGCTACATGCAATCTAGAAACCATTCCTTCCCTTGACCTACCCCAACTTCAACCAACCTTCTTTGCATTAAACATTACCATGTCCCCACCTTCCTCTACCTACATCCTCGTTGAAATCAACGAATGACTTTCAAATATTGGTGCTTCCTCTTATATAATACCAAAACTAATATTCTCGACTCTTCAACCCTATCACGTTACTAATCAAGTACTTATCGGTGACAATACTCCTATACCCATTAGTTCTAAAGGTTCCTTATTTTTCTATACAAATCTTTGACCATTTCATTTAAATAATATTCTCGTTATACTTAACCTTATTGCAAATTTACTGTTTGTTGCTCAATTTGTTAAAGACAATTCCTGTTTAATTGAGTTCAATCCCTCTGGTTATGATGTGAAGGACCTTTCCACCAAATTTCACTACTCGCAGGAAACATTCACAATAGTCTTTACCTCTCAAGGTTCCAATCAATTTCACAAATCCTATGGTTTGTGCTGCTTAGCGTACTCCTTCATACCTACAACATCAACGTCCTGATCATAATAGTCTCAAGCTTTACAAAAATCTCAGATTTTCAAAACCACTATTGAATACTTGTTCTCAACAAAAATTAAAATTTTTCAATGTGATGGTGCTTTCGAACTCATTGAAGTGTTACCTTTCTCCACACTCATGTCATTTCTTTTCATATTTCTTGTCCCTATGCCTCATAACAAAATGGTGTTGCTGAACATAAAATTCGTTACATAACTGAAACAGGTATCACTCTTCTTGTTCACAACTCTCTTCCGAAAAGATTTTGGTATGAAGCCTTCTCTAATGTTGTTTACCTGATAAATATGCTACCATCATCTACCTTACATTTCAAACCTCCTCACGAATTGTTTTTCAAATCTCCTCTTAATGTTACTCATCTTTCGTGTTTTTGTATGCATATGTTATCCTTTTCTTACTCACACTCGACCTGATAAACTCACACCTAAATCCATCCCCTGTGTATTCCTCGATTATGGCTCCAATTATAAAAGATATAAATGCTTTGATCCCTTTAACAATAAAATTATCTTTCTCGACATGTTCAATTTCTTGAAAATCAATTTCTTCCATTCCGCCCAAACTCCTCCTCCTCTTTTACCACCTTTATCTTTTTACCATTACAAATTCAATTATCACCTACTCTTTCACCACTATTGAATTTTCCCTTCTCACCAGTCTCCACTACTTCTTCCTAACCTATGCTTCCAGTACCCTCTCCTCTATCTATTCTATCTATTCCTTGATCATCATCCTCCTCTTCACATATAATGGTCACTTACCCTCGAGACAATACTTGACCTTTAAAAACTTTTCTTAACCATATTACTTACCACACCACTATTCCTCCATCTCTTGATCCAGATCTTACTTCTTTCACTCATGTAAAAAAATTTTCTCACTAGCAACAAGCCATGCTTGATGAGTTCAAAGCTCTCTATTACAACAACATTTGATCCCTCATCCCCCCTCCTCTAAGTGCAAATATTGTCGAGTGTAAGTGGGTATTCTACACAAAGCTTAACCCTGATGGTTCCTTAGATTGCTATAAAGCCCTCTTAGTCACAAAAGGCTATCATCAATCACCTAGTTTGATTATACTGACACTTTTAGTCCAATTGTCTCATTTTTATTCTTGCCTTAGCTAAAAATTGGTCCATTCATCAACTCGATGTTAACAATGCTTTTTTTCTTGGCCTGTCTTTATGCAACAACACCTAGTTTTACTGATCCTCATCATCTTAATTATGTGTGTCACCTACACCAAGCTCCTTGTGGTCTCAACCAAGCCCCTAGAGTTTGGTTTCATTGGTTAACTGACAAACTTGCTAATATTGGGTTTACTTCTTTCAAAGCTAATACGTCTCTCTTTATTCACTCCACCTCCACTTACACCAATTTTCTCCTTTTTTAAGTGGATGATATCTTGGTGAATGGTTCTTCACAACCATTTATTCAAATCATCATTGATTCTCTTCACTCAACTTTCACCATAAAAGTTCTAGGTCCTCTTCATTGCTTTTAAGGCATCGAAGTAACCTTTACCCCCACTAGCATTCTACTCACATAGTCTAAATATAATCAGGACCTCCTCCATTGCACACACCTTGTCTCATTAAAACCTATCTCCACACCTATTACTCGTCTCTCAACCGCTTTCCAAAAACCATGGTCTTCCTCTTTCTAATCCTACTAAATACCGTTGTACTTTTGGAGCACTTAGTACTTTTTCTCACTAGACATGATACCTAATTTGTTGTTAACAAAGTTTCACAATTCTTGCACTATCCCATTGATGTTTATTAGAAAATGGTTAAATGAATCCTTCAGTATCTTCACTCTACCCCATTTTATAGTCTACGTTTAACTAAACCTTCTACCTTAACCATCACTGCTTACTCTAATGCTAATTTGGCTGAGTGTTTTGACAATCACAGATTTACATCTAGTTATTATATTTTCTCTGGATCCTCTTTAATTTCTTTGAGTTTTAAGAAAGAATTTAATATGGCCAAATCTAGTACTAAAGCATAATATATGAACATTGCTTTAGTTGCTGTTGAATTATGTTGGCTTAATTCTCTACTCGGTGAACTTGACTTCCCTGACAACAAGCCACCTTTATACTGTGACAACATTGACATTACCTTTCTTGCTGTAGATCTTGTCTCTTGTGCTGGTACCAAACATATTGAAATTGATACACTTTTTTTCCGTGATTTGGTGGTTAAGAAATCTCTGTTCATGCATTATATATCAGCCTCGTACCAACTTGCTGACATTCTCACCAAACCATTAGGTTCCACTCCTTTTTTATTGTTACATCATAAGCTCAATGTTCTTTCAAACATTAGCTTGTGCGGAGCTTGATAACAACTCATCCTCCTAATCTTTCAGTTGTAATATCATCTTAGTCTAGATAAACATTACTCATCATCTCATACGTGTATATCATATTAAATCATGCATTATCCAATAATGTAGTCTAGCTATATCATATTCAGATAGATTCAACTTATCTCCAATAATGCATAAATACAACAAAAAGTTAGCATTGATCATTAAAAATCAGTACACTATTTTATACTTCAAAAAATTCAACTTCAGTTTCTTTCATTCACCAATTGCTTCTAGTGAAATAGGTTTTAAATTCATTTAACAGTAATAAATACACTCGAGTGCCCTCCTTTGGGGCTATCGTGAGCTATAGAAATAATTTTTCTCCTTAATCCTTCGTGACCTCTGATTATCAATCTACCTTTTCATCGAAGCATGTCCTTTTTTCCAGTTTATTGATTAAATCTTTTATGGTTGCATCCTTCCTTCAACCATCGTTCATTTCCTCCATTAGTGTTACTTGAATTTGGGACACCGTCAGTGATTGTATCTCACAATTAGAGATTTTGGATAGAGTGTCAATTGCTCTGTTTTCCTTACCACTTCGTATACCACTATTGAAATGGAATCAACACCCTCTACTCCAATAAAATTTTTAGACTTTTTTAATCTATTAATACCCTTAAGAACCTCCTGTTGAGGTAGTTATTATTGAATAAGTTTTAATCTACTGCAAGCACATGGGTTGTAAGTATAGTATGTGAGGTGTTGATCCCTCGAGGAGTTGTCCAACTAATCTAATTCTAAATTATCTAAGGCCTAAAGAATTATTAAAATAAAAATAAAAATAAAAACTGAACAGAAAAGTAAATACATGATGATGATTGTCAAAAAGTTAATATGTAAAATTATCAAAAAAGAAATTGAATATTGAACACCACCAAATTCACTATAGGAGATCACACAAGAAAATTACCAAATAATGAGAAAGGGATTTATCCTATCATCAATGCTAACCTAATCACTTTTGGTTTAAAGCGGTGTCGATTCTAGACTATCAAATTACTCTCTCTTAAGTTATAATTACTAAACCCTAATTAATAAAACCTAATTAAGTTGAGTTATCGAAAATGTCATCTCTCGATTAACAATCAACCCATAACCTAATTAGTTCTTAAGTCTTCTAATAAACAAACGAGTCTCTTATGAGATCTCTCTCCATATAATTACTGATTTTATTATTTGTGTGATCTATTAGGTCATTTAACTCTCATTATCCAACCTAATCATTTTGCATTTGGTTTACTCTCTCGATTTATTATCGAAGCATGAAGTTACAACAAATAATCACAACATCCAAATGAATAAACACAAAAACAACTAGATTAACATTGACTCAAGTTTAAATCCTTAAAGAAAAGTTAGAACATCATCATCAATCCTAAATCCATCAACATCATCATATCCATCTTACACATTTAAAGAAGAAAAATGAAAAAGATGAAAAGGAAATGTTATTTGGATGGGATCGGGATGGCTCAGCAAAGCAGCAGCAGATGTCCGCTCCTCTCTCCTCTTCTTCCTCTTCTCTCTCTTCTTCTTCTTCTTCTTGGAGTTTTTCCCAAAGTGGGAAAAGTTGCAGCTCCCTTTTAGGTCTTCATTCTTTTCTTTATATATCTTTTCTGTTTAGGGAAAATTATTAGCTGGGCCTTTTAGATGAAGTGCACATTGTATGCTGAATGCATGACTTTTTGCTGAATACAATGAGGGATACACAAGAAATTTCAATCATTATTGTTTTTCAGCTTGCTATGATATCAA
>JANZLD010000009.1:29824045-29836302 GCA_026413575.1 Erythroxylum carthagenense | reverse complement strand
ATAATCTTACCCTGCTGGTTGTCTCCGAAAGTTACCGATCCTCCCTTCTTATACTGAAGATCTAGGAACATAGACCTTCTTCCCATCATATGTCGTGAGCATCCACTGTCTAAATACCGATGGTGCTTGTCACATCTTCCAAGGAAGGATATCTGCAGAAGAAACTATTTTATTTTTTGGTACCCATATTTTCTTGGGTCCTTTACGGTTATTAATATGCACATAATGAGTCATTTGATGCATTTTACTCTGTTGCTGATGAATACATATTTGGTAATACCTTTTTTTTTGTGGAAGAGGTTTTTTATGATAATGACACTTATTATCCGTAAACCCTAATCCGGTTTTGTCACTCAGATGTCTACATTTTCCTAGCATCTCATTCATTTTCTTGGTACTCTCTGTGAAAGTAGCTAGATCAGCTGAAAGACTCTTTATTCTAAGCTTCAACTGATTGATCTCTTCATATCTATCTACAACTTTCTTTTTCTCCTCTAATTGTTTCTTTAAGCAGATATTTTCTCTCTCTATTTCTTTTGTATGTTTAAGATTTTCTACATACTTCATCTTTAGCAGTTTGTACTGTTTCAGAATAGCTTTAGAATCTTCTAACAGTTCTGAATAGGCATCATGCAAGTTATCGTATTCAGAGGTTACCTCCTCATCACTTTCTTCCTTGGCTACCAGGCAGATATTAGCATGTTCAGATGTCTCAGAACCTGTATCTGACTCTGATGAATCTAGGTCCTCCCAAGTTGTCATCATGCTTTTATTACCTTCGCTACTCTTCTTGGGTTTCTTCTTTAGAGTAGGACATTCGGACTTGTAATGTCTAGGTTGATTACAATTCGTAGCAAATGACAGATGACTTTTCTCGTTTAGCATCATCTTTGCCAATCTTTTTGAAGATCTGACTTCCTTTGGACTTCTTCTTCCACATCCGTCTTATCTTTATGGAGATGAAAGATAATTTGTCATCTTCATCACTTAACTCTTGTTCTAAATCACTGGAGTCATCATTCTTTGATTCTTCAATCTTCAACGCTTTCAATGACTTCCTCCTCCTTTAAGTCTTGTGATTCTTTTATCCGGCCTTCAGTGCTATTAACTTGTCCCGTTTGGGCTTGTCTTCAGCATCGAGCTCAACTTCATGAATCTTCAGTGATCCAAGCAACTCATCAAGCTTCAGCACACTTAAATCCTTAGCTTCCTGCACCGCAGTAACTTTTGGTCTCCACCTCTTCGGATGACTTCTTAAGATCTTTCGTACGTGATCTTGATTGTTGTATGTCCTTCCAAGAGCTTTCAATCCATTTATAATTGTTTGAAATCTTCCAAACATTTGATCAATAGATTCTTTTTCTTTCGTCTTGAAAAGCTCGTACTGGTGCACAAGAATGCTTATCTTGGATTCTTTGACTTGGTTTGTGCCTTCATGAGCAATAGACAATGTGTCCCACATCTCCTTCGTGGTATCGTATCCATGGACTTTGTCATACTCACTCCTGCTTAGGGCACACGTCAAGAAGAATTTTGCCTTTGAGTTCAGCTGAATTCTCACCTTTTGGTCAGTCGTCCATCTGATTTGTGGAATAAGATTTCCATCTTCATCTACTGATGTATATGGTCCATTCTCTATCACATCCCAAAGGTCGACACGAGTAGACTCTATGAATAGCCGCATCCTATCTTTCTATTAATGATAGTCTTCTCCGTTGAATTATGGAGGTCTAGTGACTGAGGCACCTTCTGCGATGTATATATGTGATTCTGCCATTATCTTTGATCCATACTTTGTTACAGTGATCCTTGGATACCAGGCTCTGATACCAATTGAAGTAAATCACACGTTACAACAATGCTTAGAAACGATATATGAATGCACGAGAAGGGGGGTTGAATTGTGTATTCCCCTTTTTGAAAACTCTTTTAAAAACATTTGTTAAAAAATAGAGTTCTTTTATAGAACCTTTGGTAGATCCAAATTAATCAAACTTTGAAAATTTGTTTAAAATAACTAAGTAATAACAAACTTTGAATCTTAAAGAGAGATAGAGTATAGAGAAGCCGACACAGCAATTTTATCCTGGTTCCCCCCAAACCGTGGGCTACGTCCAGTCCTTAGAGGTCTTTCTGAGATTTCACTATCTCTTCAACATTTACAAGTATTCTTTCCGAGACTCTTCAGGTCTCTACAATCAGTATTCTTTCACTCTTAGCCTCTGCAGGCTTTCTGTACTACGTTCTCACAAAAGTGTTTAAAACTTATTACAGTAAAACTAGCTCTCAGCTAATTTGTACAATGATCTCACAGATATGCTTTTTCGATCGCATAGATGTAAATCGACTAACTTTGCAATCTTCGACTTCGACTTATATTTATAGCCTTCGTCTCCAACTGCTTCTTGAATCTTGTTTCTTGAATCTTGTTTCTTGATTCTTGAAAGAAACGGTTAATCAGTTGAGTTCTGTAACTAACCCGAACTGACTCTTGCGTCTGCTTTCTATTCTTTGTCTGCTTTCTGCGTCTGCTTTTATTCTTCATCTTTCTATTTTGTGTTTGTTTTTCTATTTCTGCGTCTGCGTCTATTTTTCTATTTTTTGCATCTGCTTTTCATGTTGCGCCTGCTATTGCTCTTCGTCTTTCTATTATGCGTCTGTTTTTCTTTCTGCGTCTGCTTTTTATTCCTCTTTGTTATTCATCAAAATCATATATAAATGTAAAGTCATTTTGACTCAACAATATCCTATGCTAGCCTACTAGAATTGTTCTGGGGATATGCCATACAAATGGCAACTTATCTTCTTAACTTTGCTCCATCCAAATCAGTGCCTAAAATACCTAAGGAGTTGTGAACTGGCCGAGTGCCTTCATTGCAGCACTTAAGTACTTAGGGCTACCTAGCCTATGTTCTAAGGCTTAAATCCACAAAGATAGAACCAAGGTCAGAAGTATGTTTGTTTGTAGGATATCCTACGGGTACATGAGGGTACTATTTTTACAATCTTCAGGATAGGAACGTATTTGTATCGACAAATATAACCTTTTTAGATGAAGAATTTGTGAGAAATCACAAAGGAAAAGGATCTGATGGAAAGGTAGAGACTTGTAAAGCTAGATTGGTAGCTAATGGCTATACTCAAAAAGAGGCTATAGACTATAAGTAGACTTTTTCTCCAGTTGTCATGCTTAAGTCCATCAGAATTCTTTTGGCCATAGAAGCCTATTTCAATTATGAAATATGGAAAATGGATGTCAGGACCACATTTCTGAATGAGGATCTTGAGGAGACCATTTATATAGCCTAATTGGAAGGATTCATTGAGTCAGGTAATGAGCATAAGGTATGAAAATTGCAGAGGTCTATTTATGGACTTAAGTAAGCATCTAGGTCTGGGAACATTAGGTTTGATAAGTCTATCAAAACCTATGGATTCATAGAAAACCTAGATGAGCCTTATATCTATAAAAAGATACAAAAAGGCAAGGTTAATTTCCTAATCCTGTATGTCGATGATATTCTACTCATTGGGAATGATGTAGGAAAAATCAACATAAACGCAAAATGGGAATTTTACCCTTTATTATGTAGATGCCTATAATATGGTTCATAACAAAGTTTGCAATTAGACATCTTATTTGAAACATGTGTTCTCATAACATTTAGTAATTGAAGAGTTCAACTAATTGTCTTTAATGAAATGACATTTGGTTAATAAGTTGGACTTAATTCTAATGAGATTAAATTAATTCTAGGCTTATTAGAGCTTGAATTATCTATGTCCAATTAGATTCCCCACTGGGCTTCTAAGGAGGTTATCAAACAAAGTAAGAAATATAAATAGAGATTACCATAAATAAGAAATAAGAAAGGACCAATTTAGATTTAAAATAAGAATAATACCGAAACAATTTAATTAAGAGTTAATTAAATTAGGTATTAAAGCCTATGATTAAATGTTGGGCTTACACTAATTAATTGTTAATTAGAATCCCAAGTGAACATTTAATATTAGGCTGGATTTTGGTTGATTTGATTAATTAGACTAATTAAATTGAAAAAAGTTATTAAAGAAAAAGAAAGGGAAATTTTTGGTTTTATAGCTAAATGCAGCTACACATTTAGCATTGAATTGCTAAATTTAAGATGATTTTTATCATGTTTCATCATCATTAAATGGAGTAATGATCTTTTCATTAAATGTTTTAATGGTGATGGCATGTAATATAACTTTTTAGCATTCATTTGATTAAAGAAGGAGGAGGTGCATTTGATGTACTCTCTCCCTTCTTTTATCTCATAACCAAAATGAAAGGGTCTCATTTAGGTTATTGGTCTTTTCATATAGCCATCTTAAATAAATGAGAGAGTCTCATTTATTGGCTTATTTATGTTTGATTAAAGAATTAAGTGATTCATTGGATGCACTTCACTTCTTTCTTTCATCTATAACCGAAATTAAGACAATGAGAGGAGGGGTTGTTACATTTTTGACTCACTCTCTCCTCTCTTACATAGCCTAGCCGAAACTTGAATGAGAAGGGTCTCAATTTTGGCTTCTTTTAACTAAGGAAAATTTCTTTAAGATTTCTTTTCCTTTCCCACAAAGGAACTTGGTGACCAAGTGAGAACAAGTGGTAGATCGAATTGGTCGAGGATACAATAACGAGGAAAGGATGCATTGACAAGGAGAGGATACAAAATTTAGGATTCAAAGCTATAGCAAGGAGTCAGTATAATTTCCATCTTGTTCTTATGTTAATCATTTTCCTTATATCGTATCATGTATGGCTTAAACAAGTTGATTTGCTTATTTCATTTCCGCTGCGTTTTGATTTCGGAAAAGGTTTTGAAATCTATCTTTTTATCCAAATAATGCGTGCTTTTGTTTTTGATCCAACGTTTGGTATCAGAGACGTTTTATTATGCATGATTTCAGTTCATTCACATGATGCATGGGTTGGCAATTAAATTTTGTATGCTACATTTTTATGTGAAAGAAATATATATAGTGTATGTGTTAATCTCTTGGTTGTCCATAGAATATAGTTTTTACCTTGTCAATTTCTTCATTTGATTTGTAACAAGGAGGTGGCCTATTATGTTCATGTTTCCTCCTCAGCTTCATTTTTTTCTTTGATTTTGTAATGTACAAATTGTTGTAATATTGAAGATGGAGCAACCATGGATCGAAGAAGAGAAAAGACTAGGTAACGATTTTGGTGTATCCTTTGGTATATTGGCAAAGTTTTGGTTTTGAGAAAACCAAAATGTTGGAATTTTTGTTGTAAGAAAGTTTCAGTTTTATGAAACATAAATATTGGAAATTTTAGGTTTTGGTTTTACCAAAACAAGTGCTGGAATATTTTTAGTTTCCGATTTACCAAAAACAAGTGCTGGAATTTTTGTTTTCAAAATGACAAAATTCAATTTTATAAAAATGCCATTACATACGTTTTACCGAATGGGCCAAGTCATGTGAGCGAAGAGTTCAAAGCGGAAGATCCAAGTCCAAGACATTTTTTTGGGCCAAGAGCCTTGTAATTTATTTTTATGTTCTAGGATGGACAATCAAAAGTAGTGTTATTATTCATGATATGAATGGATGGATGGATGCTAATAATATGTGATATTATGTCATAGTATGCCATTTAGAATAATTGGCAACCCTAGGCTTTGCCATGGATTCATTATGTATGAGATATATAACGAAACAATATAGGATGGATAATAAATTGCATCTAGACAAGATGGTATTTATTAAAACTTAGAGACTAAGAGATTAAGTAGGAGAGGATGCTCACGTGAGAGTACACAGTCTCTATATGATGGCCCATTTGCAAGTGATGAAGTGTTGCTCTCTACTAGAGGACATGAATCCTAGATCTTACATGGTTTGGGTCTCCTAAAAGATAAGTCCACTCATTGGTAGCAAATGTGACCTCCCACTAATGCAAGATTTGTAAGTACCTTTAGTCAATGAATCAAATGGTTACACACTCAACATAGTTTATAATTAACCTACCCACTGTAGCTCTGTTGATAAATGTATAGACCAAATTATGGCATTTTTCAGAAAGTTAGGCATGAAGATGCTTGGTAGTTTTTTTAGTGGGAGGGTCCCAGTTTTTCTTTTAATGGATAAGATAGCCCACCATCACTTAGTTCGTTATAGATAAGAAAAATAACTATCATATAAAGATTTAAGTTTTTAAGATTTGTTAAATTTACCATCATGCATCATGATTTTATACAAAGATCCAAAATTTTGACTATGCTTATGATTTAATAATTTATTTTTTAGACATAATCACCACAATATGAATCCACTTGCTTTGCTCTTAACTAATAACAAATTGGAAAACAGAGACAATTTTAATGAATGTAGACATAACCTTGACATTGTTTTTGAATATGAACAAATTTCATGGGTTTTAACAAAAACTAAGCTTGCATCTCTAGGTGGAATTTCAACTTTTGAGTAAGTCCAACAACATGAGCGATGGTAGAATGCTAATCAAACTACTAAGTGCTATATTCTGGCTTCTGTCAGTGGAATGTTGCAAAAGCAAATTGCATGCATGAAAACTATTGGTGTAATGGTCCATCACCTACATGAGAAGTTTGGTATGAGGACCAGGTCTGCAAGGGTGAAAGCTATCCAAACCTTTCACAATCTCAGACAAAAGCCTAGTAAACTGGTGCAAGATTACATGCTTAAGGCAATCTCCCTGGTTACTGAGGCTGAGATGCTTGGGGCAGACATGGATGTGGAAATGCGGATGATTATGATCATCAATAGCTTAAACTCTTCTTTTTAATAATTTAAGTTGGACTATGAGCTTAACAGTAAGGATTACACCTTGAGTAAGATGATGAATACCCTCCAAACTACGAAAGAGATATTAAATTTCAAGACTAATGGGTGAGAAACTAATGTAGAATCTTCTTGTAAGCCTAAAGGTAAGGGCAAGCAAAATAAGAAGGGTCTAATGAAAAGGAAGGCCCAACTCATAAAGAAGAAGGCCAAAGCAGACACTAAAGGAAAGTGTTTCCAATGTGGTGAGCAAGGGTCACTGGAAAAAAAAGTGTAGTCTACCTTGAGTCCCTCAAAAGAAAACATGGTATGGCTTTGCTAAGTTTGTTAGGAACTAGAAATGAAGCAGATTCATCTTATTCTTAGATATTAGATTCCAACTCTTTGTAGGGTTTCCTGCAAAGGAAAAGACTACATAAAGGCCAGTTTCAAGTCCAAATAGTAGATGGATCCTATGTTTCAACAGAATAAGTGGAAGTAGCTATCTTAAACTTTCCTAATCTAGTTAACTTCAACAGTTTAGAGGATGTATATTACATCCCAATGATTGTAAGGAACATGATTTCTAATTTTTGTCTAATAAAATCTAGTTATTCCTTATATTTTGAAAATGTTGTTTCAATATATGGTAATAAGGATTTTATTTGTAATGTGATAATTAAACAAGGATTGTTCTTTATAAAACCTATGACAAGCTCACTAAAAACCACAGAATTAATGAAACCAAGACAATCCAATAGCTTTAACATTAATTTAAAATGTCTATGGCACTTAAGAATGGATCATATTAATCAAAATAGACTTGACAAGTTAGTAAAGGATGGGATCCTTGTGGGTTTCGATAATGATTCACTACCCTTTTGTAAATCTTGTATTAAAGAAAAAATGACCAAGGCCTTATTTCCTTTTAAAGGAAACAGATCTGAATCCATGTTGAACCTAGTACATACTGATGTGTGTGGGCTCATAAACGTACAAGCTAGAGGAGGTTATGAATACTTTATAACCTTTATAGATAATTACTCTAGACATGGCCATTTGTATTTGATGCATAAAAAGAGTGAGTCCTTTGAAAAGTTCCAAGAATTCAAAGCTGAAGCTAAGAAGTAATTAGGCAAGTCATTAAAACTACTTCGATCAGATTGAGGTGGTGACTACTTATTTGGAGAATTCCAACAATTTCTAATTGAAAATGGAATTGTTTCCAACTTGTCGGCTCCTCAAACTCCTCAATAGAATGGTGTAGCAAAGAGGAGGAATAGGAATCTATTGGAAATGGTAAGATCAATGATGTCCTTTGCTAGCATTCCAGAATCGTTCTAGGGATATGCTATATAAACAACAATTTATCTTCTTAACTTTGCTCCATCCAAATTGATGATTAAAACTCCTAAGGGTTATGGCTTGGTTGAATGCCTTCATTGTGGCACTTAAGGACTTAAGGCTACCTAGCCCACGTTCTAAAGCCTGAATCTATAAAATAAAACCAAGGTCAGAAATATGTTTGTTTATAGGATATCCTACGGGTACATGAGGGTTTTTTTATAGTCCTAAAGAGAAGAAACTATTTGTGTTGAAAAATATGACCTTCTTAGGGGAAGAATTTGTGAGAAATCATAAAGGAAGAAGTGAAGTAGTACTAAAGGAGTTAGTTATTTCATCTAAATCAAGAGTTGATTTATATATAGCAGAACAAGATGTCAAAATAAATTCAAGACTTGAATCAGAAGAGTAGCATGAACATCAAGTAGTGCATCAAGGTAGTGGGAGAGTTGTGAGATAACCAGATAGGTATTTAGGTCTAGGAGAAGGTATAATTGTCATCTCAGACTAAGAAAAATGGAATCCCATTACTTATACATAGTTTATTAATGATGTTGATGGAGAAAAATAGCTTAAGGCAATGGAATCAGAAATAGATTCTATGTACTTCAATAAAGTCTGGATCCTCATAGATCTACCACTAGATGTGAAAGTTATAGGGTGTAAGTGGATCTACAAAAGGAAAAGGGGAGCTGATGGAAAGGTAGAAACCTCTAAAGCTAGATTAGTAACTAAAGGTTATGCTCAAAAAGAGGGAATAGACTATAAGGAGACTTTTTTCTTTTGTTTCCATGCATAAGTCCATCATAATTGTTTTGGCCATAGCAACCTATTTTGATTATGAAATATGACAAATGGATGTTAAGGTTGCATTTCTTAATGGGGATCTTAAGGAGACCATTTATATGGTCCAACTAGAAGGATTTGTTGAGCCAAGTAATGAGCATAAGGAATCTAAATTATTGAGGTCCATTTATGGAGTTAAACAAGCATCTAGTTCTTAGAACATTAGGTTTGATAAGTCTATCAAAACCTATAGGTTCATATAAAACCTAGATGAGCCTTATGTTTATAAAAGTATACAAGAAGGCAAGGTTATTTTTCTAATCTTATATGTCGATGACATTATGCTCAATGGGAATGATGTAGTAATGTTATCTACGATTAAGGGATGGCTAAATGAATAGTTCTCAATGAAAAATTTAGGAGACGCTAGCTATGCTCTAGGGATCAAGCTTATAAGGGATCGTAAGAACAAACGGATAGCCTTGTCTCAAATAACCTACATTAAGAATATGCTCAATAAGTTTTCCATGCATGATTCTAAAAGGGGTTTCACACTTACTAGAAATGGAATCAAACTTTCAAAAGAGTAAGCATCTAAGACCTAAAAGGAGTAAAACACATGCATAACATTCCATATACTTCGGCATTTGGAAGTTTAATGTATGATATGCTTTGCACTAGACCTTATATTTGTTACGCAGTGGGACTGGTAAGTAAATTCTAATCTAATCTAGGAATGGAGCATTAAACTGCGGTTAAATGCATATTGAAGTTTCTTCATAGGACTAAGAACTTGTTTACTCTAGAAGTAATCTTATTCTGATAGGATATACAGATTCTAATTTCCAGTCAGATGTTGATTCAAAGAAATCAACTTCTGGTTCTATATTTATTTTAGGAGGTGGAGCCATAGTCTGAATGAGTATCAAGCAATCTTATGTTGTTGATTCAACTATGGAGGCTAAGTATGTTGTTGTTTGTGAAGCAGCAAAAGAAGCAGTCTAGCTTTGCAAGTTCCTAAATGATTTGGAGGTAGTTCCTGAGGTAGAAAAGGCCATTACACTTTATTGTGATAATAGTGGGGCAGTGGCTAATTCTAAAGAACCTGGGAACCATAAAGCTACCAAACATATTGAGAAAAAGCAACATATCATAAGGGAGATAATACACCGTGGTGAGGTGAATGTGGTAAATATTTCCACAGGGTAAAACCTTGCAAATCCATTTACGAAGATGCCGTCTCAAAAGAGTTTTAAGGGTTATCTAGCAGGGATAGGAATGAGGGATATATCAAACTTGCTTTAAGGTAAGTGGGATGTTAGACCCTGATTATAGAGCCCAACATTTGGAGTCATCAAGCGTGAGCATATTATCCTATAGGGTTATTTCAAGTAACCCTCATTAGTCACCCATGGTTCATCTTCCTTCTCTGATACCATAAGTGTTGGGCCCCATTTATGAATTATTCTTATACTAAAGCAAATATTATGTGCTCAACTTCCATATAGAATTTGAAAGTCTTAACAACTGAATTAAAATTTTATTCCTTCATATAATCTGTAACTATATGTCTCTAGTTTATTCAGAAATGAGAATCATCTCATTCGGAGCTCTGCAGGTCTAGATACCATCAAAATACCGAAATATGTTCAGTAAAAATATCCAATTCATACTCTTCCAACCCATACCCTTACTTTGATTCAATCAATAATTTTCAAATCAATATCAAAAGCTATAAACTTTCATTAATAGGTTAAAAAATGTGCTGGGAATCCATAGGCCCAGGAATCACTTCATTTAGAGGTCGAATAACAAAGTTATGGCCGAAAGAATCAAACAAGGCTTTGTCCTCAATCATATTGAACCTGTTTCGAGACAATTGACATAACTTTCTCCATAAGTGTCAAATTAAGTTCATCTTAGGAAAGTTTTTGTGAAGACCTTAAAGATAGATTTTGTCATATAGATGGTCAAAATTGGACCAAAATATGTAAGATGAACAATACCCAGAGAAATTTAAAAACAATGCATAGAAGATGTTTAACAATTAGTAAAACTTTCTCTAGAGATATCAAATAAAGTTTATTATTATATGGTTTGAAATACAACTTCAAGATCTACAACTTTCATGAAGGCCTTGAAGATATATTCTATCATCTAGAGGGTCAAAAATAGACCAGAAGATATAAGATGAACAGTACCTAGAAGAAATTTATGAACAGTGCATAGAAGATGTTTAACAATTGGTATAACTTTCTCTAGCGATATGGGATGAAGGTTATTCTTATATGGTTTGAAAGAGGACTTCAATATGTACATCTTTCATGCAAGAATTGAAGATAGATTCTATCATCTAGAGGGTCAAACATGGATCAGAAGATGTAAGATGAATAGTACCTAGAAGAAGTTTTAGTCTAAGGCCTATTTTGGAACAATTGGCATAACTTCCTCTATTGAGATTTGATAGAGGTCATTCTTATATTTTTTGAAATAGGATTTCACTATCTACAACCTTTATGAAGACATTAAAGATAGATTCTATAATCTAGAAGGTCAAAATTGGACCAGAAGATGTAAGATGAACAGTACCCAGAAGAAGTTTATGAATAATGCATAGAAGATGTTTAACAATTGGCATAACTTTATCTAAAGATATCATATCAAGGTTATTCTTAGATGGTTTGAAAGAGGAATTCAATATATACAACTTTCATGAAGACCTTGAAGATAGATTCTATCATCTAGAGGGTCAAATTTGGACTAGACTATTTAAGGTGAGCAGTACCTAAAAGAAGTTTCAATCTAAGACCTATTTTGGAACAATTAGCATAACTTTCTCTAAAGATATCGGATCAAAGTCATTATTAGATGGCTAGAAATTGACTTTAAATTTTGCACTGTATAAACTTGGAATGTCTTAAGCATAACCATTCAACTATCAAATTGACTTCATTAAACTCTCAAATCTCAACTCGATCAGTCATAATTCCTATCTTTCTTTCCCATATATATATATATATATATCCCCAAATTACTTATTTTGTATTTTGAGTTGGTTTTGGGAAAGCACAATGTTTTAGCCGCATTTCAAGTTTATTTGTTCAAGATTTTTGTAATTTGAGATCTTGAGACGATATGTATTGTGGCTTGAAATGCTATTAAAGATTTGTAAAATTTTGTTTTTTTATGTTAAGGAAATATGAATTATGTATGGATGCTATTGAGATGATTATCAACTTGAGTAGATGGTTTTTATGTTGGATCGCGTACGGTCCGAGTATTCACAATACACTGCGGAAAAAGACCATACAACAACATGAGTATAATCG
>JANZLD010000009.1:29769683-29783273 GCA_026413575.1 Erythroxylum carthagenense | reverse complement strand
CACATACTTGATGACATAAGTCTAATACTATTCATGGAATGTAAATCACATTACATAAACGAAATACATGCATATATGAAGGAATACCTCATAATATATTATTAACAAGTCATAATGTTAATACATGAATAACAAATATCCATTGGCCTAGGGCACACTACTAACATTTTAAACATGAATTGTTGTATACACACACACACACATACACACACACACAAATACATTTATAATATTTTATAATATATTTTATAATATTTTTTAATATATAAATAGAATATGGAATATATAAATAGAATAGAATTACAATATGTAATTATATAATTATATCTATATATACAACAATTCATGTTCAAAAACCATCTGCTCAAGTTGATAATCATGTCAATAACACCCATACACAATTCATATTTCCTTAACATCAAAAGAATAATTTTTTACAAATCTTTAATAGCATTTCAAGCCACAATACATCATCATCTCAAAATCTCAAATTAAAAAAGATTCTTAAATAAATAAACTTGAAATGCAACTAAAACATTGTGCTTTCCCAAAACCAACTCAAAATACAAAATAAGCAATTTGGGGAAATTCCCTTAAGCTCTTGATCAATTAATCTCTTAGCTATCAACTGGAGATGGGACAAAAAGGGAGTGAGCGTTAAAGCTCATGGGTAACAGTTCATTGAGTTCATAAAGCACATGTTTCTTAAATTCTTATTATATAATCAAATTCACAAACTATAAAACATGAATGCATCAGACTTGTTCACATATCATAAGTACATAAGCACATCAAAATGGTTTCGGTGGATCCAAAACAAAACGTACTACACATTTTCCTTAATGGTCCTGTGTAGCCGTGAACAAAACATACTAATGTAATCCCACATAATGGTTTTGCGTTTCCATAAACTTATGGGAGTCTATGAAGGAGCTCCATGCCACTAGAGGGTAGGCGAGAGAAGCCTTTGGTCAAAGTGCACTCGATTTAACTTAGGGGACCACCATAAACTCACATAATCATGCCTTTCACATCTTGTAAGCATATTGCCCAAAATGGCACTTTTTCGAAACTTGATTTTTTATAAACATGAGATATTTCAAAAACATGATTTCATAAACATATTATCTTTTTAAAAACCAATTTCAAAGCCTTTTCATAAATCATCAAACAACTCATATAACAATATATTGCAATTTCTCAAATCATTCAAAAGTAATAAATGTAACAGTTATGATGCAACTGAAAACATTAAACTTCTTTAATTCAAAGAAAACATTAGTGGCTTATTTACTCTATTGTAAACATTTACCCGCCTTGTTTTCCTTGCTTAAAGACTTGCTTAAAATGCCTCTTCCCTTGCTCCTCTTGCCTTTTTTGATCCCTTTATACACTAACAAAAATCCCACTCATTAGGGCTTTCAATTAAAATCCCATAAACCACAAGCATTAAAATTGATGCTAGAATACTTAAACCCATGCATTGTCTAAACTCTATGAACTAAAATCCTTCCAAAAATTCAAAAGATTCAAAATGATCTTACCTTGATTCTTCACCAAATAAAGAGATCTTTGGCTTAAATGGAAGCTCTTCTCTTCCTCTACCTTTTTCCCTTCTTGAAACACTTCAAAATCTCGCTCTCAAAAGCTAAAAAATGAAGAAACCCTAGCTCAATTCTCTTCTTTTCTCTTAACCACCAAAATTCTCTTCTCTTTCTTTCTTATTTTCTCTTCTTCTCTCCTAATTAACATTTTTCTTCTTCTTAAAAGAACAAGATAACATTTCTTCTTCTGTTTCTACCCTTAATGAGTCCAAAAAGTCCATTTTGCCCTTCCTTATAGGCTTATGTGCTTTTAACCTTAAGTGTTTTGCCAAAAACACCTTTGAAAATCTTATAACCTTTACACTTTAATTCCATTAATCCATTCAATAAATCCTACTAACTTTTACATAATTAAGTAATTTAAAAAAATAATTAATCCAATAAACCTCATAATTTATTTAATCATGCTTATTCATCAAAACAAATTTGGGGGTAATATTTCTCCCCCTTTTAAAAGAATTTTGTCCTCGAAATTCTTAATTGACTAATTTAGGAGTAGGGTTATGCTTTCTCTTATGCTCCTCCGTTTTCCATTTAACTTCATCACTCAAATATTGTCTTTCAAATGACCCTAGTTAACGGATTCAATCAATACCTCCATGACTTATTCAGATATCACACTATCTTAATTGTTCCCTAAATATATTTTAGATAACTCACAATTTTTGACTTCCTGTGTCGATAACACCAATATTATATTATATCAATCTTTCTTAACATACTCACATATATCACATTACGAATCTAAGACATCTTTCATCAGTAGTACTTCTCATAATTATTTCATACAGACCAATTCAAGTCAGGCTTAGCTACTTGTTTTTCCTAACCTGAGCACACTTTGGTACGGTGATACTCTTAGAGATAATTCATCTTTTACTTGATAATTCAAATCAGTTTAGTGTTAATTTACTTAACTCTTATGTCTATCTCCCTATATTCCATACCCTTAGTGTTGATCCACCTAATTCATTCATCCTTCTTGAATCCCTTAATTTCTAATATTGATCAATTTCACTTTTCAACAATCTCTCAATCAATTCTGGCCTTCAACCATTTTTAGGCCTTAATCATCACAATATAAAAGCAATCAACTTTTTTTATCACCTAACTCCTTATACAGTATTCAAATGAAATCACTAAGGTAATGACTGTGATGCTTAAAGTCAAATAGAACTATAGACTAATCTCATATTCCTATGAACCCCAAACTATATGCCTTAAGCATATCTTTGATAGTTAAGACCATCAGTAATTCAAACATTCAGTCACTTGATTCTACATTCTTAGCCCTAAATGATGCACCAACGTATTCCTAATAGGATGTATAACTTACATTACCATTTGTACTTTTCTAACAATCTATTTACTATATAACCTTTATCGATTGCCCATACTTCTTATTTCAATCACAATGTATCATTCTTCCTATTCAATCCCAAAATTCAGGTCTGTTTTCAATCTCTCAATAAGGTTCACAATTTCTAAATCCTCAATTTGGGCTTGGCTAATCCTTTCGTGTGAAATTGATCTTCAATTCCATAGCAAATAGTACTTTGATTTGCTTAAAACTCAACTCCCCATTCTATGCTCCTTTTTGCACTAGATCGGATAACCCCAATATCTGAATTCGTGCTTCACTACTATTGGGATTTCTGCTTCATGCATTAGATACAACTATAACTTTACTGGGAAATATTCATTTGTACAATCATAGTCTTCCAGTACTTATATCAATTGTCTCAGACTCATTTTCAATTCTCTCAATTCAATAATTACCCTAAACTTTAATGATCTGTACATGTATATATGTATCTAAGATGTTCCAATACATATACTATCTCCAAACTTTCAAAGCAATCACTACTATAGCAGCTCTAAATCATGTATCAAATAGTTAACTCATAGGACTTTAGTTGTCTCCATATATATGAAATCACTTTATTATACTGCATTGGATTTTATCCAAATCTCTTATACAACATCATTGTATACTATAAAATCTCCAAATTCAAACCATATAATTAATATCAGTATAATTCCTGAAAATTCTCTTTACTTTCATTACCTATCTAATTTACACATTTTTCTTCAAGTATTCAACTATTCTTCTCAACGTTTCGAATACATTTAATATATCCTCAAATTTTGCTTGGATCGCTTTAATCTTCAATACCATAGTACTATCAGGGCATTTGTTAACTTCAAACAATTATTATCAAACTCCATGTGCCCCCTAATCAGTTCTCGTAATTCCTTAAATAACTAATTCCTCAATAAGGTAATATTGTCTCATGTTATTTTCAATTTCCCAATTAACTTCCTTTCTCGAATGATCTTCTTCATTGTTTAGACTTCCTCATACCTCGCATTGACTTGTTCTACTGTTTGCTCATTCATACTAGTTTCTCCACATATTTCAATTTATTTGCAAACTTAACTTTATGTGTGGGTAACCCATTCATCAAAACCTAATGTATATCTCCTGTGCATACTTGCATAGAATATAATGTGGATCTAAGTTCTCCTCACATTAGCAATAGTGTTATCAAAAATCCACTCACGTAGTTAGATACTTTACATTAAACAAAACACATACATTCTCAGTAGTATATTCTACCTCTTATGCTTGAGTCTTCGCTAGAGATATGAATCCAATATTTACTGTTGAATCGTCACCTATTCATTTCCAATTTGTTCTTTCATTAATCATTCTTAATATGAACTATCTAATCTCTGATTCAGTGAAATTCTTCTTCGAAAGAAGATTTCTTGCTACTATCATCTATATTGTTTGTGCACTCTTTATCAATCAACTGGTATCATCATCGCATTATCAGCCATTCTTAATACCTTAAGAAGACCAATTTCCATCATTCTTACAGGGTCATAACATTCTAATCACCAAAACTCAATAAAGTAGTAACCATAATTACTGCTACATATGCTTAGGTGGGTATTATCAAATTCATCCCATTTGTCCACATATTTATCTCCATCAAATTGATAGTTTGATCTCCATCGATCCTAGATGATATTTTTCTCTTTATCTTTGAATTCATTACTTATTGCAACATCATCGACAATCTCAATTCCACTAATATCTTCTTATACCAAATCATAACTATTATTATAGCAAGTAAACAATCATTCTAACTTCCAAGTTCAACCTTTCAATTCCACTCTACTTATACACCATAAATCTAGTCATTTCCTCCTATGCCTCTATTTCTTCTCAATCAATTAATGAAAATATTTACAAATCCATGTTGATTCAATTACATATTCACAAAAAAATTTCGTCACCATATTCATTGACATACCCATAAATACTGGATCTATTTCTAACATATCGGACTACGTAATATCCACAAACTTTTGTTTTCTCACATTCTACTAGATCATCATTCTCTTCTTACTATTTCTATCAGCTCACACTTTTAACGAATGCTCATAAGTGTGACTTATACACATGCGATTTAAACTAAGGATCAGGTACTACTGTTTGCTATGACATGACTAAAATGCATGCAACCTGACATGTATTCCAAAAACACCCATGTAAGATCTCAATTCTGGGATTTGATACCATAAATGTTGGACCCCGATTCTGGAGCCCAACATTCAGAGTCATAAAGTGTGAGCATATTATCCTATAGGGCTATTTCGAGGAACCCTCATTAGTCATCCATGGTTCGTCTTCCTTCTTTGATACCATAAGTATCAAGCCCTATTTTTGAATTATTCTTATACTGAAGCAAATATTCTATACTCAAATCCTAACTAGAATTTGAAAGTCTTAGTGACTGAATTAAAATTCAATTTCTTTAGATAATTTGTAACTCTATGTCTCTAGTTTATTTAGAAATGAGAATCATCTCATTCAAAGCTCTACAGATATAGATACCATCAAAATACTAAAACATGTTTAGTAAAAATATCCGATTCATACTCTTCGAACCCATACCATTGCATTGATTCAAATCATATAAAAAGCTATAAAATTTCACGGAGAGGTAGAAAGAAATGTTATAGGAATCTATTGGTCTAATAATCACTTCATTTGGAGGTCAGATAACAAAGTTATGATTGAAAGAATCAACAAGGTTTTGTCCTCAATCATATTGATCCTATTTCGGGACAATTGACATAATTTTCTCCATAGGTGTCGAATTAAGGTCATATTAGGACAGTTTTGAAGAGTAATTCGAGATCTACAACTTTGGTGAAGATTTGAAGATAGATTCTATCATCTAGAAGGTAAAAATTTGACCAAAAGATGTAAGATAAACAATACCTAGAAGAAATTTATGAACAGTGCATAGAAGATGTTTAACAATTAGCATAACATTCTCTAGAAATATCAGATCAAGGTCATTCTTAGATGGTTTGAAATAGGACTTCAAGTTCTAAAATTTTATTAAGGCCTTGAAGATAGATTCTGTCATCTAGAAGGTCAAAATTGGACTAGAAGATGTAAGATGAACAATACCCAGAAGAAGTTTATGAACAATGCATAGAAGATGTTTAAGAATTAGCATAAATTTCTATAAAGATATGGGATGAAGGTCATTCTTAGATGGTTTTAAAGTTTAATTCAAGATTTACAACTTTCATGAAGGCCTTGAAGATAGATTCTATCATCTAGAGGGCCAAACTTGGACAAAAATATATAAGATGAACAGTATCCAGAAGAAGTTTTAGTATAAGGACTATTTTGGAACAATTAGTATAACTTCCTCTAGAGATATCAGATCAAGGTTATTATTAAATGGTTTCAAAGAGGACTTCACGATCTACAACTTTGATGAACACCTTGAAGATACATGCTATCATCTAGAGGGTCAAAATTGGATCAGATAATGTAAAGTGAACAGTACCTAGAAGAAGTTTCGATCTAAGACCTATTCTGGAACAATTAGCATAACTTCCACTAGAGATATTGGATCAAGGTTATTCTTAAATGGTTAGAAATAGGTCTTCAAGATATACAACTTTCATGAAGATCTTGAAAATAGATTCTATAGTCTAGAGGGTCAAATTGGACCAGACAATGTAAGATAAATAGTACCCAGAAAAAGTTTATAAACAGTGCATAGAAGAAGTTTATGAACAGTACATAGAAGAAGTTTATAAACTATGCACTAGAAGATGCTTCTACAGGGTTCCTCACATCACCAAAGTTTTGAATCACTAACTCCACTCTCCTGAGTATCTCCACTTATAAAGATCATAACTTTCAACTCTGATGTCTATAAATTTCACACTATATACCGTTAAAAAGCTAAAAAGATAAGCTACAACTTTCTAGAAGATAACTTTGTCTAATTTAGCTTAGATCAACACAACTTTTCGCCTAAAGTCAAAAAACAAATTTTACCCCATGGAAGATTTGAAATTTTGCACTGTCCAAACTTGGCATCTTGAGCCTAACCATTCAACTATCAAATTTACTTTATTAAACTCTCAAATCTCAACTCATTTGTCTCATCACATTCAACTACATCTGATTAGTCATAATTCCTATCTTTCTTTTCTACAACATCTCACATGTGTGTATGTGTGTGTATATCAACAATTTATGTTCAAAAACCATCTGCTAAAGTTGATAATCATCTCAATATCATCCATACACTATTTCCTTAACATCAAAAGAATAAAGTTTTACAAATCTTTTATGGCATTGCACACCATAATAAATCATGATCTCAAAATCTCAAATTACAAAAGATTCTTGAACAAATAAACTTGAAATATGACTAAAACATTGTTCTTTCCTAAAACCAACTCAAAAATACAAAATATGCAATTTGGAGAAATTCCCTGAGGCTCTTGATCACTTGATCTCTTAGCTATCACCTGGAGATGGAACGAAAAGAGGGTGAGCTTAAAAGCTTGTGGGTAACAATTTATAATGGAAAAACATGCAAAACCTTTGAAAACATTCACTTATCCTAGAAAATTCTCATTGAGTGCATAAAACACATGTTTCTCAAATTCTTATCATGTAGTCAAATTCACAAACGATAATACATCAATTCATCAGACTTGTTCATATATCATAAGCACATAAGCACATCAGAATGGTTTCAGTGGATCCAAAACATAACGTATTATACATTTCCCTTAAGGTCTTGTGTAGCTGTAAATAGAACGTACTAATGTAATCCCAAATAATGGTTTTGCATAGCCGTGAACTTATGGAAGAACATAAAGGAGCTCTATGCCACTAACGAGCAGGCAGGAGAAGCCTTTGGTCAAAGTGCACTTGACTTAACTTATAGGACCACCACAAACTCACATAATCATGAATTTCACATCTTGTAAACATATTGCGCAAAATGGCACTTTTCTTAAAATTAATTTTTCATAAACATGAGATATTTTGCAAAAATTATTTCATAAACATGTTATCTTTTCAAAAATCACTTTCAAAGTCTTTTCATAAATCATCACACAACTCATATAACAATATATTGTAATTTCTCAAATCTTTCAAAAGCAATAAATGAAACACTTACGATGCAATTGAAAACGTTAAACTTCTTTGATTCAAAGAAAAAATTAGTGGCTTATTTACTCTATTACAAACATGCACCCACCTTGTTTTCCTTTCTTAAAGACTTGCTTAAAATGCCTCTTCTCTTGCTTCTCTTGCCTTTCTTGATCCCCTTATACACTAACAAAAATCCCACTCATTAGGGTTTCCAATTGAAAATCCCACAAAGCACAATCACTAAATTTGGTTTTAGAATACTTAAACCCATGCATTTTTTATACTCCATGAACTAAAATCCTTCCAAAAATTCAAAAGATTCAAAATGACCTTACCTTGATTCTTCACCAAATGAAGAGATCTTTGGCTCAAATGGAAGCTCTTCTCTTCCTCTACCTTTTTCCCTTCTTGAACCAATTCAAAATCTCTCTCTTAAAAGCTAAGAAATGAAGAAACCCTAGCTTAACTCTCTTATTTTCTCTCAACCATCGAAATTCTCTTCTCTTTCTTTTTTATTTTCTCTTCTTCTCTCCCAACTCACATTTTTCAGGTCCGAGTCAAATAGCAATAATTCGAAACACTTATTTATACACTATTTTGAAAACCTAAGGACTCAATTGTATGGCACCGAGTAAATCCTTAACCCTCCCCCCTCTTACTAAGACCACAGAATGTTCTTGTAATTATGGTCAATACCAGGTATATAAGCAGTGATTTTAAATCTAGAGGTTAATCGTACTCTAGCAACTTTTAAAGAAAAAGACAACATTTCTTCTTCCATTTCTACCCTTAATGAGTCTCAAAATTCCGTTTTACCCTTCCTTATAGGCTTATGTTCTTTTAACCTTAAGTGTCTTGCCAAAAACATCCTTGAACTTTCTTATAACCTTTACTCTTTAATTTCATTAATCCATTCATTAAATCCTACTAACTTTGACATAATTAAGTAATTTAAAAAATAATTAATCCAATAAACCTCATAATTTATTTAATCATGCTTATTTATAAAAAACTTTGGGCACCAAGATTCTTTTATGAGTAATATACATATACATGAAGATGTATGAGAAACATGTATATTGTTAGAATCTAAAATAATTATGGTTTAAACTACAATGTTGTGATTTATCTCGTGCAAATAAAGGAGTTTACATCAAGGGAATGATCCGTTTCATATCATGATAGTAGTTGACTATCGATAATGGCACTATTAAATAAATCTAGAATCACGTATGTTTTAAAGATTAAAGTACGTCGTTACTTTAATCTTAAAACATACACCTTAGCATTCTTTTATTACAAACCATAATCTTGATAAGTGGTGAATTCATATGTGTTTCATTATAACTCTCGATATGATGAAAATAGTTTTTTACAGAGTACCAATCCAGTGTTTGTATATTGGAATTATTAATTGAAACATGTATCAAGGAACATTTACTCAAATAAAGAGTTTATAGTGATATCATCACTTGTCGATGTTTTATGGAGATTGGTGATTAAACTAGCACTAGTAGTTTGATGGACTAGCTACCCATCAAGTCTTAACACCAAGATCATATCTTACGTGTTAATTGCCATATAGAGTAAAACGGGAGATCTAGAAAGAAAAACCAACATAAGGGCAAAACAGTAATTTTACCCTTTATTGTATGGATAGCTATAATATGGTTTATAATAAAGTTTGCAATTGGACATCTTATTTGAAACATGTGTTCTCATAATATTTAGTAATTCAAAAGTTCAATTAATTGTCTTTAGTGGAATGACATTTGGTTAATAAACTGGAATTAATTCTAATAAGATTAAATTAATTTCGAGCTTATTGGAGCTTGAATTATCCAAGTCCAATTAGATTCCCCACTTAACTTCTAGGAAGGTTATCAAACAAAGTAAGAAATATAAATAGAGATTACCGGAAATGTTAAATGCTTTAATGGTTGTCTTTTAATGATGGCATGTAATGAAACCTTTTAGCATTCATTTGATTAAAAAAGGAGGAGGTGCATTTGACGTACTCTCTCCCTTCTTTCATCTCATAACTGAAAATGAGAAGGTTATTGGTCTTTCCCTATATCCATCTTAAACAAATGAGAGAGTTTCATTTATTGGCTTCTTTATGCTTGATTAAAGAATGAAGTGATGGATTGGATGCACTTCATTTCTTTCTTTCATCAATAACGGAAATTGAGAGAATGAGAGGAGGGGTTGTTGAATTTTTGGCTCACTCTCTCCTCTCTTGCATAGCCTACCGAAACTTGAATGAGAAGGTCTCATTTTTGGCTTCTTTCATCCAAGCAAAATCTCTTCAAGATTTCTTGTCCTTTCCCACCAAAGATCTTGGTAACAAAGTTTTCTAAGAAGAAAAATTGGTATATCGAATTGGTTGAGGATACAATAATGAGGAGAGGATACATTGATAAGGAGAGGATACAAAAGTGAGGAGTCAAAGCTATAGTAAGGAATCAGTACAATTTCCATCTTATTCTTATGCTAATTATTTTCCTTATAACGTATCATTTATGGCTAAAACATGTTAATTTGGTTATATTATTTCCGCTGCATTTTGATTTCAGAAAAAGTTTTGAAATATACCATTTTAGCCAAATATTGCATACTTTTGTTTTTTATCCAACAGTTCTATTCTTGAGGTTTTAGTTGCCTAGAAGCATATGTAATTACTTTTCCATCCTGCATCAAAATACATCCCAAACCATTTCTAGATGCATCATTATATATAACATACTCCTTACCAAAAATGGGTTCAACCAATACAGGAGCTCCAGTAAGCATTGCTGTCAGCTGATCAAAACTAGTGTGACATCTATCGGATCATTTATGCTTTATTCTGCAGCAATTTAATCGAAGTGAATGCTATCATTAAGAAACCCTTCACAAATCTGCGATAGTAACCTACCCATCCCTTAAAACTTCTCACTTCCATCACTTTTCGTGGTGGCTTCTAGTTAACAATTACTAGGATCCACTCTAATCCCTTAAGAAGAGATAACATGTCCTGGAAAAGATACTTCCTAAAGCCAAAAATCACACTTACTTAGCTTGACATAAAACTGTTTTTCCTGTAAAGTTTGTAACACAATTCGGAGATGTTGGACATGGTCATGTTCATACTTAGAATAGACCAAGATATCATCTATTAACACCGTAAAAAATTGGTCTAAATAGGGCCTAATACTCTATTCATCAAAGCTATAAATGCAGTTGGAGCATTAGTTAGCCCAAATGGCATCACCAAGAATTCATAATGTCCATAACAGGTCTTGAATGTAGTTTTTGGAACATCCACATCCTTTACTAGTAATTGATATTACCCTAATCGAAAATCTATCTTAGAAAATACTCCTACACCTTTTAATTAATCAAACAAATCTTCTATCCTTGCCAACAGATACTTATTCTTCACTGTGACTCTATTCAATTTCCTATAACCGATACACATCCAAAGAGTACCATCTTTCTTCTTAACAAATAGAACCGATGCTCTGTAAAGTTAAACACTGGGTTGAATGAACCCCTTATCCAAAAGCTCTTACAACTACACTTTCAACTCCTTCAATTTAATGGGAGGCATCCTGTACAATGCTCTGGATATAGGAGCAACGCCAAGCATAACATTGATAGACAACTTCACTTCCCTTTCAAAAAGGAGTCTAGGTAACTCTTCAAGAAACACATCTAGAAATTCTCTCACCATTGGAATATCTTGCAGGTTACCACCCTCCTTCTTAGAATCAAACACAAAAGATAAATAAGCTTCACACCCCTTCTTGAGGAGCTTTCGAGCTTATATAAAAGATATCACATTAGCTAGAGAACTAGTGAGGATGCCATGGAACACTATTTTAGGCTGATCAAGCTTCTTAAGCATAACTGTCTTAGCACTACAATCAACCACCATCTAATGCTTAGACAACCAATCCATACCCAAATCAAATCAAATTCATGAAAAGGCAATCCAATCGTATATGCTATATAATCACATCCTTGGATCATAATAGGATAGTTTTTATACACCTAATTAACCAACACATTACTTCCCAGAGGACTAGTCACATAAATGTCATAGTCTAACTGATCTACAAGTATCTTTTTGTCAGACATTTCTCCAATACAGATATAAGATTAAGTAAATCTAGGATCAATCAAAGCATGCATTTAAGAGTTCGAAAGAGAAATAGTACCAGCAATGACTTTAAGTGTGTCCTAATCCTCGTGAGCTTTTAAAGCATAAGCTTGAGATGGAACAAAAGATATGGAAAGTTAATCAATAGTTTTTGAATAAGTACTCAAATTAGGTCTGATTTGACTAGATCCTCCACAACCTCTACCTCATCCTCTGTTTCCAGCAAGTACATGAGAGGCCTCCCTACTAACTTGTGATGTCTGAGACTGGCTCATAAGGCAATTGGCTATTAAATGCTTAGTGTTGCCACTTTAAAAACATGCACTTGGATCCCTCTAAAAAGTACCCCAATGATGTATAGAGTAATGAGGGCACTCCGAAGCACTAGAACCTCAGCCCGCAAAGGAACCCCTACTAGAAGCAGTCGATGAGGGAAAGTTTTGTCACATTCCCTGAGCTACAAATCTCTAAGTAAATTCCGATGTAAAGGAAACACCTTCAGTGTTGGACCCCGACTCCGAAGCCCAACATTCCGAAGCATACAAGCATACATAAGCATAGAGGACCCAAAACCTACAACTTACCGACCAAAGTTTGGGGGACTTGCAATAGGTATTATGGATCGTCTTCTTAAGGAAATTTCTTCCTCATAATCAAACGATTCTAACACCACTGAAAACGCTCAATTTAGATTTGAAATGAAGAAGTCATGATCAAAATACTGTCTTAAAGAAAACAGACTAAGAATGCTATATCTAACTTCATGTCAGAAATTGAAAATCTTAGAGGTAAAATTACAGCTCGGCTCCTTCATAAAATTTGTAGGTTTAGGTCTCTAGTTTAATTTAAAACAAGAATCGCCTCAATCAAAGCTATATAGCTCAAAATATTTCAACATAAGGGAAGTATCTTCAGACTTTATCGACCGACCAACACACTTTGTTTCAATGCACTTTTTACAATTTAAAAGCAATACCAACCAATCAGGCATAAAAATATAGAAACTTTTCTTAGAAGTCCAACGCTTCGAAAATCAGCTTAATCGGAGGTCGGACTAAAAAGTTATGGCTAAAAAAAGGAAGAGGGGTCGGTCGGCCAAGAATCGACCCCAAACGCACGAGCTCGCCCAAGGGCGAGCGCCTGGGCGCTCGGCAGCGTGCCGAGCGCTGGGCCGAGCGGGCCGAGCGACCTGCCCAGCGATCTGACTTATCAGACTTCAAACCCTTATAACTTTTGGCTCCGAGCTCCAAATCAGACGTGTTTTGTTTCGTTGGAAAGCTAAAAGACAACTCTACAATTTTCAAGAAGGACTCAAAGGCAAGCTCGGACACTAAAGAAATCAAAAG
>JANZLD010000009.1:29667904-29695649 GCA_026413575.1 Erythroxylum carthagenense | reverse complement strand
TATCTTCGAGGGTCATCCAAAATATGCTTATGTTTTGGAAGAGCAGAACCTGTGTTAACTAGTTACACAGATGCAGATATGGCTGGAGATGTTGACTCGAGAAAGTCTACATCAGGTTACTTGATTACTTTTGTAGGGGGAGCTGTGGCATGGCAGTTAAAGTTACAGAAGTGTGTTGCACTTTCTACAACTAAAGCGGAGTTTATTGTAGCAACGGAAGCCTATAAGGAGTTACTATAGATGAAGAAGTTCTTTAATAAACTTGGTGTCAAGCAAGAACGGTATCAGCTGTTCTGTGACAGTTAGAGCGCTATTCACCTTGGTAAGAATGCCTCGTTTCACTCACGATCAAAACGCATTGATGTGAGATATCACTAGATCATAAATGTGATGGAGACGAAACAATTACAGTTAGAAAAGATCCATACTGATGAAAATGGATCAGACATGTTAACTAAGATTCTACCAAAAGGCAAGTTCGAGTATTGTCGATCAGTAGCAAGCTTGATAGAGCCCTCAATGTAATCGGGAGGGGGAGATTTGTTGGAGATGGATCCCTCTCACATGGAAGGACTCCATCATTCCAATTTGGTGGGCATGGTAGGAGCCGACAACGGTGCCTATCGCAGTAGATGCCTACCAACATGGAAAAGAAGAGTTACTACATTAGTTGAAATAAATGAAAGCCGCCTGCAACATTTGTTGAAGAGAAGAAAAAAAAAAGACAGATGCCTTGATAAGGCACTCCCCACTTCACAACAAACACATAAAAACAGAGAGAAATCCAGAGTAAATCAAATGCTCTGAAGTTGAGAAATTTATTCCTAAAGGGTTGGTGAGTAACAAAATAGTGAGGTTAGTATTTTTAGGTTGGGAAACTCCTTGTGAGCCACTATTTTGGTTTTATCTCTGTATACCTATTATTTGTAATAGTAGAAGAAATATTCTGAGTTTTGTCCGTGGACGTGGCCCAAAATTAAGGATGGATCACGTTAAATATTCTGTATCCATTTTGTTCTTGTTATTTTTCCTTTTCACAAAATACACCCGTTGCGCCCAACACAATCAACCATGTATTTTGAATAAAATACATAACAAGTCAACAATTCATAACCAAGTGACAAATATGATTTAATTAGTTAATAGACACATGCTTTTACTACATCGAGAACTTGATCCTAAGACTTTATGAAATTAGATAATGTATTATAATTTCAAAGCAGCAATGAAAGGTAAAATGATATATGAGTGAAAAAAATCAATATTGAACTAAACTTCTAGTATACAATTTTTTAATCAAAAGATAATTTGAATAACTACGAGCTAATAATCTTAAAGAGCCTATCGGTCAAACAACCATCTTCACACAGCAGAATGTAGGCATAACCTTCAACGGTCTATTTTATTTAAAGGCCCCTTCCTGCAAAAGAAGACCCAGGCCCAGAGAAGTCTCTCTCTCTTCGAAGAATTATTTTTTAAAAAACACGCGAAAAGGACCAGAGCGAGAAATCTTTCTGGGGGAGAGATTGAAACACAGAGACCTAATTAACGCTCTCTAATGCCTGACATTTGCCGCGAGGTGTTGTGTTCTAGGGCTAATTTCGGTCGTTTTTGATTGACTTCCTTTTTCACCCTTCAAAAACCCTAGGAGAGAGAAATCCCCCTCACTGGACCTTCCTATTCTGTCTCTGCTTTATCCCCTAGCTCCCTAATTCAGGTGACTACTGTTCGAATTTCGGGTTCAATTTCCGACTCTAGAATTTTAGATAGGGCGGGACCTTTGGTGTGCAATGTTGAATGTATTCAAATCGTGCGTGATATGAGTGGGAGTGGAATTTAGGGTTTACTCCTTTCGTGCAATGAGCGTGTGTTCAATTTTGTTTTTGGTTTGATTTGGTGCTTCAGGATGGAATGCTCCTTTAGTGCCTTGATTAGGTAGCTATTGGGTTTAGAAGTTCTTCCTTAGCTAGTGATTGCATGAGACTTTGAAAGGACTTATTGGCGTTTGAGTGTGTATCGTTCTTTTTTATGGACCACATTCTTAATGTGTGACTGCATGTGTTGGATGTTGTGCAGTCATTAATTATTATGTGTGGGCATTGCTTTGGATTCTGACATGTGTTACCGATGATGCATTCCCCTGTCCGGAAAATTGAGCTGTTTGAGCTCAACTGTTCTTTGGAGTGTTCAGACGTGCACCTTTAGCGCTCATCACATTGCTGTGCATGCAATTTTGCTATATGTTTTTTTAGTATACCACAATGAATGTAAGCACAGTATCTCAGCTTCGTAAACATTCAAAAAAATTATTCTGCTTGGGAAGACTAGTGGCACCCCACTATATTGCGTGATGTATGATGTGCAAGAGAATGGGTTATAGGATATGATCAATTCACTTGGTTGGTTGTTAAAGTGGGAAACCAGATTATTTAGTTTTGTTATATTGATGATCTTGTGGAATTTAAGTTGCTTAACTTTTTTTGTGTAATACTGTGGTCCAGCACACTTGCTGCCTTCCAGGGATAATTTTCCTTTCTTTGTAATGAACTTGAAACATGCCACATATATTTTTAATTACAAGGCTTTATAATGAACTTGAAGCATAGATGAGAAATTACAGATCTGTTATTTGCCTTGACATGGTAAGTTGTTGGTTGGGATAGTGCTCTGAGATTCTTCTGTTCTTTTAAATTTATGTTGTTTTTCTGCATGTAAGACATATTTATGTTGGTTATTGATGTTAGCTTTTTTTATATTTTAGTAACCATGCCCTGAAATTTTACTAAAAGGTTGATTTGATGTGTCATTGATCTTGTGATATCTTTGAACCTCTAATTTGTCCATATTTATTTGTTATAGTTTTTGAACTTGTTTAAGTTTTAAACAAAATGATTTGTATTATTTTCACGAAGCAAGTTGTTTTCAGTTGATTGAAGGTTGAAATGGATTGTGATTTTTCATCCTTTGTTTAAATATCAATTTCATTGATTTTCTTTCTGATGTCTGCTTGATTGATGTGATAGTTCTCTGAATCATGAAGGGAAACGCTTGTAGATAGCAGACTAGGAATGCATGGATGTGGTTCAGGATCTCCTTTCCTAGTAAATGCTGAGGTTGATTCCATGGGAGGGGTGGTTGATGGTGGCATTGGTATTGGTATTAAAACCTCCCCACGTCGTGCAGCAATTGAGAATGCTCAGGCAGAGCTTAGGTAATGTAGACATCTTGTTTTTGTGCATCTTCCACAGCAATTCTGTCTCTCTTGTAAATTATTGGAAGTAGCATCATTTTTAAATCTTGATAAATAAGATTCTTTTTTTATTTAAACAGACAGGAATATGATGTTCGGGAGGAAAGGAGAAGAGAGCTAGAATTTCTTGAGAAAGTATGCACGTCACTCCCCCATTTCAATTTCAACAGTATTTAATGGTGAAAACTTTTATAATTTTCCTTACCTGCAGGGTGGCAACCCTTTGGACTTCAAATTTGGGAATGCATCTTCAGTTAGTGTCCAATCTACATCAGTCACTGGTCATCATGCAGAACAATTTGTAACTAGGTATATTCACGTTGCTGCTGAGTTTAATTGGATTGTAGTTTGACCTATGCTTCTGAAATTCACCTGTTATTTCCTTTCTATATGGTGTCAATACAGTGAAGCTAAAGGTAGTTTTGTGCTGACTGCTTCACCTCATGGAGACTCTGTTGAAAGCAGTGGTAGACCATTGGTCCCTGCATCATGTGAGCCCAATAGTGCTGATAATTTTAACGGTGATAATGAGTTACTTGAACGTGATAGGAAACATTTTAGTAGAAGGAATAATGTTTCTCTGTCAGAACAATCTTCCCCAATGGATGGGACTCCAAATATTAAGGAATCAGAAGATTCTGCTATTGTTCATTCATATGCTAGGAGGAACAGATCTAGGACCAATCGTGATGGAACTAGATTAAGTTCCAAGGATGTTTTTCAGAGTACTGCTGGGCATGGATTATCCTTACAAGTCCGTGCGGATTTGAGAGAATCAAAGGGATTGAAATCCGAAATAAACAATCGAATGGACCAAAATGTTCCATCTTCTTCTGACCCGAAGGTTGCAACTTCAAATGGTGATATAATTCCTCAGATGGAGAATTTCAAAAAGCAGTCCAAGGAGCTTGATGGTGTACAAGGTTTGGAAACCAAAGTTGACTTACCTAAAAGTAAGCTGCTTGACGATAGATTAGATGCTTTAGAGTCCAACAATTCAATGAATAAGCAACACCACGAAGATTCAAAAATTGATGCTCATAAAACTCCAGTAGTTATGATTCCTGGGGAAAGTTTCTTTGTTGAAGGAAAGGGACAGGTAATTGCCGGTGTTGCTGGATTTCTACCATCTGAAGGTGCGGGGAAAACTGAGAATGAAACCAGTTCTGCTCATTTGAATGGGTTCAGTGACTCAAAAAGAAATGGCAATGTGGATCAGAATGGCACTGCAGCAATTGGAGTAAAAGGTTTACATGCAGAGTCTTCTTGCACCCAAAACAGTATTGGTCTGGATGTGAATTGTGACAGTGTTTCCTGTATAACTCGTAAATTTCGTGATACTAATGGAGTCACACAACAAATGTCAGAACTTGATAGAACACAAAATTTAGATATTGATAAATTGAAAAATGAACAAAATGAGGCCAAGGCTGTTGAGACCGATAATACGGTCAGTGACAAGAATGTTTCTGTACATCAAATCAACTCTAACCGTGGTTCTTTGTCCAAAATTGAGGAAGAAGTACAGGGAACTTCTGACCTGAGAAATGAGGTGAAATGCCCAAATAGTGATGAGGTGGAACAAAAGATCCACACTATATCTGCAGCTGATAAAGAAGTGGACAACAAGTTGGGTGATGATTCTGATCCCAGCAGAGGTTGTCCTGGCGGAGTTCAGATTACAGTGGATTGTTCTAAACATGAAATAACTGAGTCTAAACAGTCAGAGAAAGCCTGTCCCGCTCCTGACCCTCTATCTTGTTCTGTTAGCAAATTAAAATCAGTAAACGGAGCTCATGAAGATTTTATTTTGGAAGAGGCACGGATTATAGAGGTTATTATGTCATATTACTATTGATTTATGATTTTTCTTGTGAAATATAAATGGAAATCCATTTCCTTTTCATAATTTTGAACAGTTAACATTATCTGGCAAACAGGCTAAGCATAAAAGGATTGCTGAGTTATCAATTTGTACCACACTGACGGAGGGGCGGAAGAGGTGTCATTGGGATTTTGTTCTTGAAGAAATGACATGGTTGGCAAACGATTTTTCCCAGGTGTGACTTTGTTGATACATAAATGATTTCTAAATTTGATGACGGTCACTTTTCTCCCTCTGAATCTTCCTTAAGAAAACTATTTTATTTCGTAAGATAGCAGACCAATTTCCTGTATATGTTTTGTCCTGCACCTTGGACAACCATTTTCTTTGTGCTTATAGGAGCGTCTTTGGAAGATGACTTCTGCTGCTCAAATATGTCGGAGGATTGCTCTTACTTCTCGATTGAGAGCACAAAATCAGCAGTCAAAGCTAAAAGAAATTGCTTACATTCTAGCAAAAGCTGTCATGGAGTTCTGGCAATCGGCTGAGTTGCTTTTAGATAATGATGATCAGGGTGTTGATGCCAAGAATTGCAAACATGATTCTGGGAAGTTTGATGGGATGGAATTTTCCAGGGACAAGATGGGAGAAACCCCTCAGGTGCTATTCATTTACTTGGTTTAGCACTTCATTTGAGCTTTTATTTTTCTTATATCTGTCTAATCTTAATGTATTCCATATAGAGTACTAAAAAGTTTTATTTAGCCAAAATAATTATTTCTTTCAGTAGCTTAATGTCTAAAGTTCATTCAGATTTTATCTCTATACTCCGGAGGAAATTCATTCACTTTATGGAAGATATGCAATATCTAAATATCTATGCTGTATGCATGTTCAAATTATTTGTTCTTTACATACATCAGCGGATGGGATTCAACGAGTTGTTTGTTTTGTAACTCATGTAGCTGTGGGAACTGGCAGGGATTAAAGCTAATATTGGTACAACTTACTGATGTTCTAAACCATCTTTTATGCAGGAAAAGTGTAAACACTTGGCAACACAAAATCTAAGTAGAAACTCTGCAGTTGCAATTCAGAAATATGCTGTGAGGTTTCTGAGATGTAATGGCTCTCCAGTTCCTCCTCTGCAAGCAGAAGTCCCAACAACTCCTGACAGAGTCTCTGATTTGGGAATTATGGAAGTTTCATGGGATGATCAGCTCACAGAAGTATGTGTCTATTTTTCCATACACCTTTTAGATGTTTACTTTGGTCTTTTTAGTTGACCAAAGGCAACCTCTTTATATACACATGTCAAAGATTTCCTCTGTTTCTTTTTGCTTGGCAGGAAAGCCTTTTCTATGTGGTACCCTCAGGTGCAATGGAGACCTACAGAAACTCCATTGAATCTCATTTTGCCCAACGTCAGGTGAATGAAGATTTCTTCAGTTTATGCATTTACTCATTTAATTAGCTCTAACTTCCTGAAATCCATTAAAAATAAATCATAGTATGGAATGGCTTTCATTGCGATTGTGCACTCGGATATGATGAGCTTTACATAATTGTCTGCAAGACAAAAAATAAACTTTTAGTCTTAAGTTTGTGAAAATGTAATCAGTGTTAACTGCTGTGAGGAACTGTTGGAAAATGTAACTTTTTCTTCGATATTCATCTTTCTTACTTTTGCAACTGGATGCGCTTCTTCCAGAAAATTGTTAATGGCATACAAGAGGAAATTGATACATCTATGTATGATGGGGCAGCAGGTAATGATGAACAATTTTTTCCCCTCAAATTCCTTTCTGCTTCTTCCATAGATTTCACAATTTCATTTCTAAAACTCAGATTTTGAATATCATGAGAACACATATGATGAAGAGGAAGGAGAGACAAGTGCTTACTATTTGCATGGAGGTTTTGAAGGTAGCAAGTCAACTAAACATGATCAGAAGAAACAGAAAAGATTTATGAAGTCATACAATGCAAGATCGGTTGATGTGGGGGCCGAATTACCTTATGGAGATACTTCAGTTAGTTGTCAACAAAGTATCTTAATGAGCAAAAGACCAGGCAATAATATGCCTGTTGGTCCAGTTCTGCCAAAACGAATGCGCACTGCTTTTAGGCAGCGGTTTATAAGTCCTTTCAGTGTTGGAACTCCTGTGGTTGGACAGACTCCAGCCAAGACAGATGTATCAAGTGGAGATACTAGTTCTTTTCAGGATGATCAAACTACTTTACATGGTGGATTACAAATCCAGAAAAGCATGGAGGCTGAGTCAGTTGGAGAGTTTGAAAAGCAAGTTCTATATGACTGTGCAGAAACATCAGTGAAGCTGAAAAAGAAGAAAAAGGCAAAGAATCTGGTACATTAGAATTTTATAATTTGAACTGTTGGGATTTTACTGACCCTGGTAAAGGTACATTCTTTTGTGTTGTTAACTGGATATCGGTGTAAATACTTGATTCATTTTTACAGGGTTCCACTTATGAGCAGGGTTGGCAGCTGGAATCTGCTGTTCACAATGAACAGGTTAATAATTTCTTTTCTTTGCTTATTTAAAAGATTAGGTTTGGTGACTTTATATGACAAGCTTGTTAAAATGTGGAATTTAATATTTACAATTATTCTAATTATTTTTTATAATAACTTCTGAAGACCTGCATATGTTCATTGAAATTCTCAAGAATCGTTGTCTTTATTGCCAATTCTAGTGAAGTTTCCTACTCAAGTCAACATCTTCTTAAGCTCTTCAACTAACAAATTTTTTTCTTCTGGGTTTACCTGTCCTGGTAAGAAGTATATTTAGTATTTCAATTTACATGTATTGAGCATTTCTATAAAGATTTATTGTCACAAGTGCAGCCAGTGTCTTTAGATTCTTCAAGTATGGTATCACGCACATTACACATATAAGCGCGCACACGCACACAAACACACACACAAACATTTAAATGAGCTTGTGTCACATGAACAATCACTCGTAAACTTCTAATTTATAGCTTGTGTGGGATGGAGAGTGAATGCATCTTCCGTTTCTTTTTCTGCTTTTACTTACCCTGTAAGGTTCAGGCTGGTGAAAAGCTAATGAGCTGGATGCAACTTCATCTGGGACTTCTTGTTACTGTCTTTATAATGAAAGTCTATGTTTGCATTATTTCAGTTTGGTTAAATTGCATATAATTACCTGCCATAAGCTGTTGGATGATACCCTCGTCACAGAAGAAGGGAATCTGTGAGTAATAATGACAATTGTGATAAGGAAAACCACAAGATAGCAAATCTAAGAAAGGTTGACAAGTTTGTCTGTGAAACATTCTGTAGCTACAGTTTGGGAAGTGAACTTATCTTTTGTATGACTGAACATTCGATAACTCAATAGTCATCTGTAATTTCAAGCTTTTATCTGTGTAAAAGTTATATTTTTGGTTGGTTCCTTGACATTGGTATCATTGGAAGACCTCGCAGTTCCTTTAAACTTGCATTGCTGTCGGCAGCTTGGGTGTTTCCTGTGTGAAAGTTTTCTTCAAGGCTGAGAAAGCTGGCAATTCCCTTTTAACCTCAAGGGAACGATACTCTGATAAAATGCTCTATATGTTCTCTAGCTACACAACATCAAACATTTAAATACCTAGCTGAGGCCGCTGTGTGTTTTTCCTTATCTTTCCCATCTTATTGGCCAAACTTGGCATGAAATAAGCTTTTCCTGAAACAGTTTTTACTATTCTGATGGTGTTTTTCTTAACTGCAGAGGGATAATTTGAAAAAGAGGTTGGATGGCTATCAATTTGAGTCTAATGGAATCAGTGGTAAAGTCCTTCTTTTCATATTACTGTTTTTCTCCACTATTTATTCAATCAAATAGCAATTTTTTATGTTGCTGGCCTCAGAGATCATTCAAGCTTGGAGGCCATCTCACCCTCCATATTCTACCTTGTCTCTTCTATCAATGCAGATGGGTTATCAGCATCCCTTGTCCTGATTAATGTGTTTGTTTGGTCATGAGACAATTGATGAGCCTAATTGAAAAAAAATTTATGCTTCACCTTTTCAAAGAGTCAAATATTTGATTAACCTACTGTTCTCTGAAAGAATTCATACTGAAGAACTGCAAAGAGGTTGAACTTAGATTTGCAATTTTTCATTTTCTTTTTCGAATCTACGTCAGAGATATCCCCAAACTGTTCCTCTAGATTTTTGGGTCCTGTCTTCCCTACTGTTTTTTCAGTTCTCAGATTTCTTCCCAAACCCGAGCTGTCATAGATTTTATGAATATCATTCTTATTTTTGGCTCTTCTAAAAAGCCAAATTTTCACCTTGATTGCTTTGACACTTCCAATTTTTTGTTCAAGGTTTGCATGGTCAACATCCTGCAAAGAAGACAAAGATAATGAAGCATTCATTAGAAAATACTTTTGACAACATGACTCCATTGACTGGATCTATCCCTTCTCCAGCAACTTCACAAATGAGTAATATGTCCAACTCAAAGTTCATGAAAATTATTGGCCGGGACAGGGGCAACAAAAAAACTAAATCTCTGAAGGTAGTCTTTTGAATTCTGGCGATTATCATTTCTTTTCAACTTGCTGCTTTTCCTTTGTTCATATTCTTTCCATGAAATTGAGCATTTATCTTCGGTTCAGATATCTGCTGGGCAGCCAGGTCCCGGAAGCCCATGGTCACTTTTTGAAGATCAGGTATTCTATCGCTTTTCGTTTCCAAAATTGTCTCTATTTGGTTGTAGAAAGATATTTACGCTAATTGAATTCCTAATTTGCTTCTTCAGGCACTTGTTGTCCTCGTACATGACATGGGCCCTAACTGGGAACTTGTCAGCGATGCAATCAACAGCACCCTCCAATTTAAGGTAAATAATCTATGCTTCAATGTCTGGTATTTGCCTTAATTATGAGGAATATACCAGCTTGTAAATATTTTTAACTTTAGTTTTGCTGCTGCAATTTTTTTATTAAGTACTTCATCTCTCTGCTATTTGGCTTTTGCTCATATATGTTGGAGCATGTTATGGTGCTTGTTCCAATTATACTTTGTTTCTTCTTCAATACTTCCAGTGTATATTTCGCAAGCCCAAAGAATGCAAAGAACGGCACAAGATATTGATGGATAAAGGTGCTGGTGATGGTGCTGATAGTGCAGAAGATTCAGGATCGACTCAGTCTTATCCTTCAACTTTGCCTGGCATTCCAAAGGCAAGATTTTGATATTTATTTCACTTTTTTCTTTTCATTTCTTTCTCTTATTTCCTTTTCTTTCCTTGAAGCATTAACATGTATAGTATTAATCTGTGTGGGACCTTTTGCTGCTTGGCTAATTTCATTAATTCATTTTTTTAATACTGCTGTCACTTTCAGGGTAGTGCTAGACAGTTGTTTCAGCGGTTGCAAGGTCCTATGGAAGAGGATATGCTCAAGTCTCATTTTGAAAAAATTATTATGATTGGAAAGAGCAAACATTATAGGAGTCAGGTTTGTTTTTGATGTTTATCATTTTGCATTGATACATGTAATATGTGTTGGTCCTTTGGAACCTGATGAACAAGTCGATGGTGCTTCTGTTTTTTTACCTGCTTAATACATGTTCTAGTCACTTCTTTGGATATAAACATAACTCAGTGTCATCTTTTGAACATAATGCGTCTCCACAAGCTTTTCTTTATTCTTTTTCAATTACATGTTGAGAAATACTGTTTTCAGCTTGTTTATTTCAATGGCACGCTTCGCATATGGATGAGGTGTAAAGCGTGTATCAAATCATGACAAGAGATAAAGATGACGATTAGTCATACAATTTTATAGGCTAAGGCATTAAATGCTTAAGACTGCTCGTTTGAGCTAGTCTTTCTCTCTTTCTAGATTCTTTTCTAATCATGAGCTTTTCTTCTTTTTTCATTTCTGTATTTCCAGCAGAATGATAATCAGGATCCTAAGCATTTGGCAGTAGTGCACAATTCTCATGCTGCAGCTCTTTCACAAGCTTACCCAAATTACTTGAGTGGAGTTGTTCTAACGTAAGTTTCTCAGATTTTATCCATATTTGTGGTTTAGCCTGTATCCAGCTTATCACTGCCATTCATCTTAATAAGCTTGCTACATTTATGTTTCAAGGCTTCTTTGCCTACTTGTGGGTTTTCTGACGGAAGCAAATTTATTGTACATTCTGTTTGTTGTTGGCTGACTGAAGGCCCCTTGATCTATGTGATGCAAATACATCAAACCCAGATGTTCTTTCCCTGGGTTATCAATCTTCTCAAGCTAGTGGTTTAGCAATGCCACAACAAGGAGCGGTGTCATCAATGCTTCCTACCTCAGGTGTGAATTCCCCTATGCAAGGATCTTCTGGTATGATCCTTGGAAATAGTTCACCAATGCAATCTGGTGTAGTCAATACGCTTGGCAGGTAGCACGTTGCTCTATGGCTAAGTTGCTAACATTTTTTGATTATTATTCTGAGATGATTATCATATTCATACGCAGGGAGGGGAGATACAATGTTGCAAGACCATCTTTACCTGTTGATGAGCAACAGAGGTTGCAACATTACAACCAAATGTTGGCCAGTCGAAACTTGCAACAGTCAAATTTGCCGGTCTCTGGCACCATGTCTGGAGCTGATCGCGGGGTTCGTGTGCTACCGGGTGGAACTGGAATGGGCATAGTGCCTGGGATGAACAGAAGCATGCCCATGTCAAGGCCAGGGTTTCAAGGAATGCATTCATCACCCATGCTTAACTCTGGAAGTGTGCTTTCCTCTGGTATTGTCGGGATGTCAAGCGCTGTAAATGTACATCCCTCTGGTCAAGGGAATTCAATCAGACCCCGTGAAACTTTTAACACAATGAGAGTAAGTAATTCCTTTCTTTACTTTGCATGAAATGCATACATCTGTGTACATACATTTTCTGCAAATGTGTGCTTTGTGGGGACTGTTTTTGATTGAGGTTAGTTCAAATATTGGATTTTGGGGTACCTTCTCAAGTTTTTTGTTTGCCTCAGACTTGTGGACTAGTGTAAGAACATCGCAACAATTGCTTGTTTTGAAGTTTAATCCTATCTCACTATTCAGCATCAGCCCCATGTTGAAGAAAACATGCAAGAATTGTCAGTGTGATAGATCTGTTGTATCAACTGACATCTAAAAATGATCGACTTCCACAGAATTCACTGTTTAAAAGTGGCTGAGAATCTTTTATTCTGCCCTCTTGTATGTCAGATTTAAGTCTAGCTATAGGAGAATGTGCATTGACGTCAAAATCCTAGTCAGTTCCTCAGTTGATTTGAATTTCCTTCTGACAAATTTAAGTGCACCCACCCTTCATATGTTGCTATATGACAAAAGTGTTTATTTTCTTCATAGCCTGACCATAATCCTGAACATCAGAGGCCAATGATGGTGCCAGAACTTCAGATGCAGGTCTCACAGGGAAACATTCAGGGGATTCCTGCTTATAATGGATTAAGTTCTCCTTTTGCTAATCAGACAAATTCACCTGTGCAGACATATCCAGGCCATCCACAACAGCAGCATCAAGGATCTCCACAGACATCTCATATACCAGGCACTCATCATCCTCACCTTCAGGGTCCAAATCATGGTACAGGATCAGGGCAGCAAGCATATGCAATCCGCTTAGCTAAAGAAAGGCAGATGCAGCAGCGTCTACTACAGCAGCAGCAACAACAACAATTTGCTAACTCTAGTGCCTTGATGCCCAACACCCAACTTCCCAGATCATCGTCTATGCAAAATAACTCCCAGATTCAGCCACCCGTTTCACAGCAGCCTGTATCACTTCCTCCTTTGACACCATCTTCCCCAATGACTCAAATATCAGTACAGCAGCAGAAAACGCCACATCATGGTCTCAGCAAAAATCCTCAAACAGGTGTAGGTGGATTGACAAATCCGATAGCTAAGCAGCGTCAGCGGCAGTCACAGCAGCAACAGTTTCAACAGCCAGGCCGGCAGCATCCTCAGCAACGGCAGCATTCACAATCACCACAGCACGCCAACATCGGAAAGGGGATGGGCAGAGGGAATGTGATGGCAAATCAGAATGTCTCCATTGATCATCCTCATCCCAATGGCCTTTCTCTGCCAGCAGGAAACCAAGGTTCTGAAAAGGGAGAGGAAATGATGCATTTGATGCAGGGTCAAGGCTTGTACTCGGCTAACTTAAATCCAGTTCAACCTTCTAAACCATTGATTCCACCTCAAACCTCAAACAATTCCCAGCCACAGCCAAAGGTATTTTCTGGCTCAACACCTCCTCAGTCCTCAAAGCAGCTCCACCAGATGTCTTCTCCTTCTGATAGCACTCAAAGTCAGGTTCCAGCTATCGGATCAGGTCAAGCTGTTCCCACACAGATGATGGCTTCCAACCACCAGCATCTGCAACAGTCACCAACATTGCTTCATCAGAAGCAAAGTAGTCAAGCCCAATCAAACTTTCAGGGAATGCTACAACGAAATCATCAGGCTAACTCTGATCTGCCAATAAAACCTCAAACTGATAAAATTTGTATGGATCATGAGCCCTTGCACAGCATTTCGCAGATGGCCTCAAGTACAGCATTACCACTGCCTCAGTCTTGCAATGATTCAGCTAGCTCTGCACAAGTTTCTATTGCCATTCCTCAGTGGAACGCATCAGAGCCCTTGTACGATTCTTGTTTGCCAAATCTAGCATCCCAGGTGGGTTCTGTTGGGAGTCCACCTCTGACAAATTCATCTGGGATTGAGACAGTTCCATCTGTCAGCCAAGGTTTAGGCCAGAGGCATTCATCAGGAAGTTTTGGGCAACATGGGCAGAATGCTGCAGTGCAGTGGCAACAGCAGCAGCAGCCATCTAACCATTCAACAACTCTGCCACAACCATCTCAACAAGTGTTCCAGTTGCAAGAGCAACAATTACCACAAGAACAAAAATGTTCTCCCATGCCACTGCCACAACACCAGCAGTCCCAGCAAACATCACATTCTCAATCAGCACAAGGAAATAATATGTATATGAGGTCTTCCAAGTCATAGCTGGAATGAAACAATTGTTGTGAATTGAGCATTCCCTGGAGCGTCGATGATGCTTGGATTCGGTATATAAGCCTTTGTAAGGAGCAGTGTACAGGTATACTTGGTAGCCTTGGCCTCCTTTTTCCCTTTAATAGATTTATTGCAAATACTAATCAGTCTGAGTGAGGCTGTGTGCACACGAATGGGTTGATCTGTCTCATTAGAAACCTTTGGCCCTAATATTTAATCATTTTACAAATGTTATGATGTTCTCTTGTGATCATGCATTTCTTTTAACACTATTGTCATGTTCCCTTTCTCAAGGTTTAAAGTTCCTTTGAAAATTCCCTATTCAGTTGGACATTTCCATGCGTTTCCACTAACTGTTAGGAGAATCTCGTTTCTGAAAAATTCCCAAGTTTGCATTATATTTTGATTATGCTTCCCAATAATGAGTTGTAACGTAAGCGGTGGATCTTTTGCAGATGAAGCTGGTTATTCGACAAGGGCATTCAAAGCAGTAAAGTTGTGATTGTAGGTTTACCAAGTACAAAGAAAAGTGTTCTGGCTCTTTTCCCTCCTTTAAACTTTTTGTTAATTTGGGGAAATCATGTATATTACCACTGGTCTAGAGGTTTGGGAAGAAAGGGGACAGATAGACATTTGTACAGGGTCTCGTCTCTCCTTTTCTTGTACTTTCCTCTACCTTTTGCCTGGCTTGCGTGTCTGGCTGTGCAGAGGGGCCTTTTCTTTATGCCCCCATTAGGTTAATGCTTATGCATTTGTACACCATCAAATTAAGTAGTGATCATTGTTATGGGCAAAGGCCTTGGAAATTTTGTGAATATGTGATGTCCAATGGGTGCATCTGATATCATTAGCATCATCATCGGCAGTAGGCTACTGCCATGGTTGCAATTTGATCATTGTAATGTTTATTGTGTTTAGTATTTAGTTTGCGACATGCCTTGATAGCTGATCCTTCTGTATATATTTGAAGTGTTTAACAGATGTATGTAAATGTCCTTTGCATCGTTTTTTGCAAATTTGATGGACCAAATTGAGGCTTTAAAGTCTTATTCTGCCTTGTATTTCATTGAAAGGGAAAAGAAGTTGAGAAAAGCAAATCCGTATTCGTAAGATTCATAGCTCAGTTACGTTTATAAACAGCTAGTATCTCTAGACAGATTTGTGTATTTATTTCATTAAGCATCCTTGCCCATCACGAAGTGGATCGTGTCATATCACAAGATACCATGGCATTTCTCTGATGAGATTTATAGAGACAATAGACAGTGGATGTATAACTGTTCAAACCATATGTTTCATTGAACAGGCAACCCTTTGAGGTTTTGCACTGCTTTTCTTTAGTCTTACAAGCTATAAAGCACTAGGGTTCACAAGTCGTCCTCGTGTCTCTTGTTGCATTCACCTCATATCATTTTTATCTTTGGTTACGTTGCCAGATTCAGCATTATGTTGGTCTGTTTAACGGAATCATCTGTTTACGTTATGATCTTTGACACTAATTTCCTTCTTTACTTTAAAAAGCTATAGTTAATTGAAATGGCATCGTCAAATGATCCTCCTCTTATTGCTGCCATTAATTTTTTGCCCGTAGATGCTTTGACACAGAGTATTGGCTCAAGTGAATGATTTGTCCAAGCAGGGGTAACCAAACAAAACACCAATCGCCTACTCAGCAAGGCAAATTTTGAAAAGAAGTCTATTGTAGAAAGGAAAGTTAACGGATTGCCAGATGATACAAGACTACCCTTACCGTTAAAGTTTTACACAGCAGAAAGCAATACAAAAAACGTGTCTTGTAATCGAGAAATGCTAAATCAAAATCGGAAGTCCAGGCCATAGTGGCCCAACACACCAAGATGATGTAACGGAACGAGCAGCAGTCAAATTGAAGGAATGATGTGCATATTCCCGAAAAGAAACAGAGTACGTTGTGATATGTTTGCCAGAGAAAGCAAAACTTCCAGCCGAAAATCCTCAAGAGTTGCTTATCATCCAAGTTAAGAAAGTAAGCAAGTATGCACATAAAACACAATTAATCCAGCAACGGACAACAATATCATCCCGAAATAGATAGCTATTCCATTATCGAAAGCCACTTTCTGGCGCTCAAGTTAGATTAAGCGCAAAAAGAGATTGGTTACTTAAAACTTGTACCAAAAACAGAAGCAATGATATCAACAACTATGTTCTGGGAATCTCTTATCATCTTCATTCTCTTCATCTCCATCTCCAGTCTCCACCTCTCGGTCTCCTTTACCATTTCCATCTTCCTCCTCTCCACCACTGCCATTCTCTCCCAGAATGCCGTCATCTCCGCAGCCAAACGCCACTCCACCGCTATCCCTCCACCGTTCTCTTCCTCCTCCAATACCTCTCCATCATCCTTCTCCTCCAGTCTCTTCCTCTTTTCACCACTCGCAAACCTATTCACAATGCCAGGTGTCCTGATTATATAATTGATACTCCGCGACTTGGGTTTGTATCCATGGGTTTTTAAATCTTCTTCACCGTCCTCCTCCAAAGTAGCACCTTGGAGGTCGTGGAAGGTGTTAGTAGTAGATGGAAACATAGTCAAAAGAGGAACAGAGATTGGAAAGGGACCGAGTTCCAACGAGTCCATCAGGTCAAAGAAGGGCCACGAACTCGCGCCTCCCGTTGATAAAAGGCGTATCTCTTGGCGGTGGCGTCGACGGAGCTTCTCCATCTTGTTGCGGCACTGTGTGGCGGAGCGAGTGGGGATGGCGGCGGCAATCTCTTCCCATTGGGTGGCCTTGAGTTGGGGGCGGTTAGCGGAGTAGCAGTAGTGCTGGTAAGCTTGGATAAGGTGCATAGTTTGGAGGTGGGTCCACGGGAGACCTCGCTTGGTCACGTAGTTGAATGGGGATGGTGTGGACATTGTGAAACTGCTAGGGCCTAGGGTTTCGTGAATGATGGTTTTATGTTAAAATGAGTATAGAATAATAATTTTTAAGTAAAAATTTTTTTTCGTTTCTACAAAAAATTAATTTACACTTGCAGGCCTATAGTACAGAATATGTACATTACATCAAGTGTTTTGTTCTTTAAAGGTACAAAATAATGGCATTAGTTTTCATTACAATAAAGATTGCCGAGATTTTAAAGCACGTCTGTGGCTGTGTGTGTCATGTGAAGACATGAATGAGTGCCTAGGTTTTAAAGCACGTCTGTGGCTGTGTGTGTGTCATGTGAAGACATGAATGAGGTTTTAGAGTTGTAGAAGTACACAAATCAATTGTGGGTATAGTGAGTGTATCTGTGAAAGGCAAAATGTTCATATAGAGAATCGCGTGCGTACAAGCAAAAACGTTCATATACAGAATCGCATGCGTACACAAACTCTTCTGTTAGGCCAAGATCTCATCGCATTCCTACCAAAAATCCAAAATATAATTAGAGAAGGCATTATTGCAAGGGACAAGTGGGATTTGTTACATAAGGAAGAACAGGTCCAAACAAACAAAATAACGTGACTATTTTTACCGCTGATTTGTTATTCAAGTAGTTGCTACTTAATGTGATTTGTTATCTAAATAGTTGTTTGAGTCCTTTTAAACTGAGCACTAGTTATATTCATTGTATTCAAGTTGTTGAAAGTGGAATAACAAGTCGCCTGACATTTCTTTTCAAATCCTGTGGTTTATTCTCACCCTAAGAGAATTCTGACACTCACAGCAATTAAACTTCAGCTTTGACTGGGACCTATAAGAAATTGACTGAAGTCAACTCCATGGGGTGTGTTATGTGAAGGGGAGAGTAGCTAAGAATTAATGGACCCCCATCCCCATGCCATGAATATATACATGCTAGTCGCTAGTCACAATCATCAACATCACTCACTTGTCTTTCGTTTGCTCATCTTTGACTTTGAGGAGGAACGGTCATGCAATTCCTCGGCCAGCAAGAGCTTGCTCCCTGCATTTTCAATTTACGTGAGCACATGCTTGGCAGCTCAAACAGTCTATTGTTTCTGCTGGATGTTATATGCATATTCTACGGAATACAACACTACACAAAGTAGGAAATTTCTGATAAAAGCATCTCCAAGCCCCCGTCCCCTCTCTCTTGTTAGCTTATTTGTATCTTTACTCCTATTTGGCTTCTTCACTTGCTAAACTCTGGTTTGTAGTCTAATCCTGGTCATTATCTGCTGCTGCTCACATATTTAGTGGTGACTATCATAGTATGATTCATGGCTACTACTCTCAACTAATTGATGTATCAACGGCTTTAAAACAAAAATGACAGATGCCAAAGTAAACTAACAAGACTATTTAAGTGTACTACTGCGTTGGTGGATAGCAGCTTATGCTTATCCGATGTAACACAGTCAACTTGTCTTGTGCCCACACACCAAAGACGAAAAGTCAGAAAGCGAGGATTTACCGCCAAGGTGTTCCACTTCAGATTTTCGAGCGACTCAGCAAGCTCCACCTGTTTTGAAGCAGTTGCAAGTAATGCCTAAAATAATGAAGGTTTCAGCAGTTAATAACAATGACAATTATAGATACACCCTGGTTTGTTTAAAGCAGCAGTCTTCTTAAAAAGAAGGATAGCTTACATTTTTTGTCTTCTGCAGATCATATTCTATAGATTTAATTCGACTCAACGACTCAAGAAGCATGCCCTCTTTCTCAGGTGGAATATCTGTGGGCTTTTTGACCAGCTCATTTACTGTAGCTTCTAATTGTTGCAGCCTCCGCCAGCATGGATGGAGTTGGTCCTCTTTTATTTCCTCTGAAGTCTCTTGCATTTGACAATTTGAATCTGCCAATGGATGGGTAGACTCGGTTACTATTCGCCTTTCTGTATGCCGCACTGAGAATGTTCTTCGTATCCTTGGAAGCAATAGACATATCCACATAAATAATTTGATAATTAAATGGACTACAAAATTTGTTGCATGGGGAATCAATTTTCTCCTGTGCACTTCCTCATCAACATCACTGGGTGAATCATCTGTCAAAAGTACCAAATCATTGAAGTGAATTCTGATCAAGACAGAAAGAGAAAGCATGTATCAATGCCTAATCAGGACTTAAAGGATGCTTTGCCCATCAACTATGTATTTAGAAGTTGTAAGATGCAATCTAGTTTTGAGGCTTGAAAATAGCATCATGGATCATCATCACATTCATAAAAATCCAATAAAAGACAATAAAATTGATGAACTGCATAGCAAACCAACAAGATAATCATTAAACCAAGTTTCAATAAGAAGAGAAATTGTGGAGTCACATACTTGGTTCTGTCTCATTTACAGATCTTGTAGTATCATGCGCAACCAAGCTGCTAAGATCGGCACCACCATCTGTTCTTGCCTGGTGAAGATGTATATGGTAAGCTATTAGTTATATGATGCATCAAGTGTGTTCTCTTATTGACATGTTCCAAAATCATGCACTGCCCTTCTTACAGTAATTCAGTGATCATAGTTCAAACTGAAATTTGATTATATTCCTTCGGAATACAAATCACTTAACATAGAAAAATTAGTATGCAGAAGCCAACATTATGCATCGGTAAATTTTCAATCATCCACACAAATACTTTAGAAAATAGTTTCGCCTCAGCTTTTGTGGCTTCTGTACTAACATAATTAACAAATGAGATGAAGAAGTTTCAAAATCATATGAACGAAATATGATTCAACAGAGTGATGCATTCATTTTCACTTGTGCTATCTTCTTTTGGCTCTCCATTCTCTTCCCACATTTACAACTGTCAACAAACATTAAGAAAGTTACATCACAAGTAACTGGCTTTAAGTAAAACAGCCAAAGATCTACTTGAGGGGATATAGGATGGCTGGCTTTCATAGGATATTTACTATGACACAATCCTATATGCTTACAGAAAAGGAAGCAAAAAGAAAGCCAAATACTTACTTCCTCAAACATTGGCATTTCTTGAGTTAAGCCCATAGTATTTAGCCTTGTATCTGAGCCTGGATCTTCAGCAGATATTTCACTTCTTGAAACCTGCAGTAACATCATATGCATATTGATATGTACAAGATACAAAATTTACAGGGTTGATTCTTCTGCCACCAACCTTAGAGGCAAACAATTTGATTTCTACATCATCATCATCAGAAGAACTCTTAATTTTTCTCAAGTAAATAGCTTCTCCAGCGTAAACAAGCTGCAAGTAGAATATATATTTGCTTTTAAGTCAGAAACGCTGTAAGCATATGCAGAAGTTTCAATAGAATTTGCAAACATCAGTCTAAACTAACAATCAATACACCAATTCAATTGGGTAATGTTGCTTGATACTAACTAGGATCATACTTTCATTATTTCTTGATCATTCCATGGCCCCTTGTCAGATCTAAGACAACCCCCTTCATTTGGGCATGAACAGTTTCCACCAAGAAAGTGCGGCAATTGGCTGTTTAAAATAACAACACAAGTTTCACAGAAGTTGGGGAAGAATTTCATCCATAATGAGATGTAAGATATCACATTAACATAAATGAAATAGATCAAACCTCGAGTCAATGATCTCCAACAACTTATTCTGGAATTTATTGCCTAAAACCTGGGGCACCAGGATGATTTTGTTCAGAAAACTAAAAAAAAAAAGAAAAAACTCACACAAGTAAATTTAGGGACAGAGTCGCAACATCTCATACATTTATTTTTGAAGTAGTTTTTGGGTCAAGAAAGCTTTTCGCAGTGTTCCACAGAAATTTGAATCCACTACCCGCATTAACGATAAACATCTGATGTAGTGTCTGTTGAAAACTAGCTAATGTCAGAGACAATCACAAGCAAATTCACAAGTGACTTAAATGATCTTGTTATTTAATGATTACCACCTCAGGATAATTGTCACCATCAATTTTCTGCATGCGCATAACCAGGTCATGTGCAACCTTGCCAAAGCTCACAAAATTCTGTATGGTTAATAAACATAAGCGACCCACGTATCAGTGATATCAATTACTGTAAGGCACTGGGCTCTGAAATTACCAGGCCTTGCACATCCAATATGGTTACAGTAGAATCTATGTGCCTCCTGGCTGCAATAGAACATGCAGGAAATTTCTCAGCAAAAGTCTTCTCAAACCCTTGAACATGATATTTTAAGAACCGGTCGACAGTTGTTACACTCATTAGCTTGCTAGGTTCAATTTTTCCAAGTCTTTCAATATAAACAGGTCGGCCTTCCTTGTCTACCCCATGATAACCATGGGGGTAATACCGCTGGACTTCTTCATATTCATCATATACAAAATCCTAAACTTGCAATGCAATGTTAATGAATCTGTTAGATCATTTGGAAATTAAAGTGAAAAAAGAAGTGATGATGCTGATATGCTGAAAATTTTGCGAAGATCAAATAATTGCATGTTACCTGTATAATATTATCTACTCGATTTTCTTTCCTCCAATTGATCATATCCGACCACATCTGTACAGTTTTATCAAGGTCAAATTTCCTTGCTTTTAGAAACCTGAAATCACGAGCCTGCAAATTAGTGGATCATATTCCTCTTAGGTTATGGAAGAAACAATGTAAGTAGAAGATGATAATTGCTTCCTAAACATAAAGTCTCTTAAGAAATAGCAACTCTTCAGCCAAAACGAGTGAGAAAAGAAAGCTAATGAATATAAATACTACCAATATAGAGTACTATAAATTGTAAGCATTCAAGCACAGTGATCACTTTAGTTCACTTTCACCGTAGAAGTATGCATTTACTCTATCATTCCATAATTGAATAGCATAACTTAGTTTTGTTCTTTGGTCCTTTTACATCTGGATCTGCACACAGCTGAATAGTTATATTAATTCCAGAATAATCTTGACTATAAAATTCACTGCAATAATAAGAATCACGAAATACGCCATTCTCAAAGATGCCAAACGGTCTAAACTTCGAGTTTAGTATAAGTTCAAAGCATCAAATCAAATCATTGAATTACCTCAAAAGAGTGTGGTAATCGTCGAGGCGAGGAGGAAGCAGATCTTTGACAACCAGTGCTTGACGAAATGCATTTACAGCCTCTTCCTCCTCTGCGTCCCGAATATCATTGACGGAAATCCCGGCGTACCGACAATCGGCGACTCTCCTTCCACGCTTCCTAAGACTGTGCGTGAGTTTGGTGGATGCGGTCATTGCCTTCTTCTTCAGAGATCTGACTCTCCTTCTGCGCTTCTCGTCTTCGGAGGGCTCCAGATCCAATCCTCTAGACCTCTCACTCTCATAAACCGAAACTACCTCCTCTGCAAAGCAAAAAGCAACCGCATTACATCTCATTGCAATACAATTCACCGTCACTCCCTAGCTCAATCTCGATTCTATAGTTGTTAACCTGGCATCTTTGATACAACTGGAATTCACACAAAATCTGAAAAACAAAAACAAAAGGAAGAAGTGAGAAAATCGTAGGACAGCGAAAAGTCAGAGCTGGAAGAAGATCAATGGGATCTGGAAGATTCAACAACCAAAACCTTTAGAGCTTAATAAAAGAGAAGCGAAGCATCTGAATGGCGTTATAAAGAAATGAAATGCAGAAACACAATCAATACCTTGCACTAAACTGCATTCACACGATTCATGAATTCGCAGTAACTGGTGGATTCGTAGATATAAATACGCACACGTGCCAGAGGAGAGGAGAGGAGATGCGATGCGATGGAGAGCCTCTGGCTCTATCACTTTTAATTCTCTAGAAGTGAAATTGCTTTCAGTCTACGAACGTATTTTTACGCCACTTTATGCTTTATGTCAGAACCTCTGTTATGTTATGTTATGTTATGCCTCCGGTGTCTTCTGTTAAATGATAATAATAATGAAAGACAGGGTCACAGGACAGGACGTCCACAACTGGGGAAAGGCGACGCGAAAGGCTGTTGGTTGTCGTTATGGATGATGGTTATCTTTGGAACTGTCGTTTGGTTAACGGCGTGGACGGAGGATATTAGGTGCACCATTGTGTTCACGCTACGCATACAAAGGCGTTTTTCTTAAATCAAATTGAATTAGTGTAGGTAGCTGAAGCTCCCACACGATACGACTGCGTACTTACAATATTTTATTATGCGTTCAAACCGAGGTCAGGTGTAACACTAAATCTAAATTTGGTTTTATTTATGGTCTTTTCCATGTTTTAGATTCTAATATTATTGTCTCTGGTACATCACCTTTTCTTTTAAAACAAATTGTCTAATATTTTTAACGAAAATGCATTTTTTTATTAGAAATTTGCCAAAATGATTGTTAAAAAAGTATAAAGAAGAATTTGAAACCCATTTTGATATGGTGTCACAGAGATCGTCATTTGTAATTCCTTTTTCCTTTTATAAGAAAATAATCTAAGGTAAGGTTAAAAGTAAGCGATTCAATTACTCTTCTGGCATTTTTCATAACTCACAAAATGATAGTCTACATGAAAAAGGAAAAAGTAAGTAGGCGGTCACATTTGCATTTCCAACTCCAAAGTGCTGGATTCCAGATTTAACCCCTGCAACCTGCTACTGATATAGTAATATTTGCCAAGACTAAATCAGTGCTCTTCTGGCATTTTTCATAACTCACAAAATGATAGTCTACATGAAAAAGGAAAAAGTAAGTAGGCGGTCACATTTGCATTTCCAACTCCAAAGTGCTGGATTCCAGATTTAACCCCTGCAACCTGCTACTGATATAGTAATATTTGCCAAGACTAAATCAGTGCTCTTCTGGCATTTTTCATAACTCACAAAATGATAGTCTACATGAAAAAGGAGAAAGTAAGTAGGCGGTCACATTTGCATTTCCAACTCCAAAGTGCTGGATTCCAGATTTAACCCCTGCAGCTCGCTACTGATATAGTAATATTTGCCAAGACTAAATCAGTGGAGCCAATTCAACTCCTTTGCAAGAGAATGCTAACTTGCTTCCAAGGCTGACCAAAACCTTTGAATCAAGAGGGTTCAGGCTTAATTAAAATTTATAACTCAAATCTGCTACGAAAACCATACTTCTGATCCATCATCTTTGGACTTCTTACGGATTCTTATTCACATCAAATGACTTGATCATGTTGTATGAGATCAAGCAACTTTTAGTCAAGCATTTTGACATGAAGGATCTTAGAAAAGCACCTTTCATCCTAAGTATGCAGATTCCGTTCTTCGATGTTGACCCTGAAACACTAACAAACACATTAAGATACTTCAAAGACATAATAATTAAGCTAAAAGACTTGTACTAACCCATAAAGCACTTAAAATATAAATAAATCACAAACTAATACAATTCTACCGTAAACACATATTAAACAATCGAATAAACGGCTAAACACATATCAAACTATACCCTAAAATATGATGCATTTCACACCTATCAACATCTTCACACTTAAACATTTGCTTGTCCTCAAGCAAACAAAACAACAAACAATATAAAGCAAAAAACACAAAATGCAACAAATGAGGCAATAGCTTCAACTTCACGAAATAATTTAACTCTAAACACAATCATTCAAGTTGTTCTAAATTATTAACATGCAAAATATGCATCTAGGAACTCTGGACTAAACATACATATTAATCAAAACTCAAATGTCATGTTACTCAACCTTTTCAATTGTACACACCCATTAATAATTCTTTGATCATTCAAACTCTATAATTACTCTTAACTATATTTTCATGAAAAATCAAGCTATTTACAAGTTTGGTAGGTTTTATTAGGAAACACATTTAAAAAAAAATTAGACATATACCTAGTCTTTTACTCAAAGGCAAATATTAGTGATGAATGTCAATCCGATTACTCGATTAAATCATGTTTTTATTAAGCTGCTTGGTTGAAACGTCATTATAGTCTTTTGACGCAGAGGCACACATTTGTGATGCATGTCGATCTGGTTACTCAGCTACATCACGTTCTTAACTGGCTACTAACTCTATTCATAATCCGAAGGCTAGTGAAATAGTTATTTATATAAACTTAACCAACACTTTTTTTTGTTGCCTACCTTGTTGCTTAAGCTACTCGTTTCTATTAAAAAAAAATACTAGTAGAGCTACTTAAGTTGAAAGACTTAAAATTATGAATTGAGTATGACAATTTAGAGGGTGACATACTCACACCAAATTCTAAATAACTTGCATATTTAGCCAAAGAACTCAATTTACTAATTTTGCGAGCTAATTACTCTTCACAACCTAATAGAGTATGTTCAAAATTAAATCAATTTCAATCCATCTAAGCCATTGACACAATTCACAAAATGCAACCTAACAAACTATCATACAATATGCAAAATTTACATTCAAAGCAAAACAAATAACTCTCCTCACACTTGAGTAACACATTGTCCTCAATGTGAGAAGGAGGTACAAAAACACTAGAGGAAATAAAAACACAAAATATGAAAAACATAAGAAGAAAATACTAATAAACATGAAAAGAGAAAAGGTTAGAACACAAAATCATCATGGTGACTGAGGTGATGATGTGTCAGAGGCGGAGACCAAATGCGTGTGACACCTACCTGGGTTCCTTTTCTTATAATTGATTCAAAAAGAATAAGAAAGTTAGCAATCCAACCATTCCACATCATTAAGAACTTATTTTGAAATTTAAAACAAATCTAACTACACAACAATTTAAACCTAAGTACTAAACATGCTAATTCATGGTCATTAGATTGACTGTGCATTATTGGAAACTCAGCCAGGATCAATTACGAGAGGCTTGCTTCCACCCTTTTTGTTTAACATCAATTTTGTAGCTTGTCAGTAAGCTACAAATTGCAAAATGATCAAAATAAAATTATGAAAACCCATTAAGCTCAATAATGTCCTTTTTCGAGTAAACTGTCAACAAAATAGAGAATAACAAAACTCTCTGAATCTTCCATCGAATCCAACAGTTTGTCCTGTAAGAAGGTGATTTGCCCTCTTTCTTCCTTAATCACCTTCATCTCCTTTGCTTCTTCCGCTTCATAAATAAAGACTTTCATAGCTTCTTCAAACTTGATGTCTGTTGTCATCTGTTCTTCATCCTTTTACTATTTAGAAGATTCGAACACATCAATTATCCTGAACGAGCTATCTCCTTCAGATTCTTTATTACATCATTCATGTTGAATGTTACTTGGTCATCATTAATTCGAAGGATAAGGTTCTTTTCATGGACATATACCAAAGATTTTCCTATATTCATGCATGGTATATCAAGAATTGGTGAATAATAGGGAGGGTTGTCATTCTTTTCTTCATCCTCTTTCTTCATCTCTTGATCTTCAATAAAGTGAGGTTTAGTTTGGTTTTCCATTGATCCTTCTGGCTCTCCCCCGTTCTTAGGTGCGATAGCCTCATATTGCTCTCTTTGAAGTATTCCCATATTATATAGAGAGTCTTCCATACTTCTCTTACAAAATTCACAGAAAAGCTGTCTCACTCCAATCTACAGGTTATGAATAGATGAGGCATGATTTTTTGTTACTTGCTCAATTTGCTCTTTTAGTCTCTTCTGGGCCTCTTCCATATCCGTAAGCTTATCTAGGATCTTGTCCAATTTAGTATCCTATGAATTGGACTCATCTTGCTGAAATCCTAATAGGTTTTGATGTCCTAAATGAGCCCTTAAATTGTTGGACCAATAGAAATTTAGGTGGTTCTGCCACCACAGAGTGTACATATTCCAATAAGGATCGGTACTTCCCCAACCATATTGTGCCTCATTGTGGTTCACAAAAGTTCCTTACTCCCTATAATATCTATCCTCCCTCATTGTTACTAATCACCTCCCCGACAACAGTGTCAAAAAATTGATCGTGGTTTTTTAATGCGTGCAAGTTTTAATTAATAACCTCGATAATCTATAAGCGTACGTGTTGGAACCTCTCCCCGGTGAGTCGCGTGCCCGACGTCCTATGTGACATTTGGATGCGCATCTCACAAGGGAGGAATTCCTCACCACAAAAGAAACCTCAAATCGAACTTAATTTAATGTCATCCGAACAAAAATTGATAAATTCACCCTAATATCCTTCAATAAAATTGATCTACTTAGGGCCCATAATAAAATTCGATTCCTAAACTCAAATGAAATTCCATGTCTCTTGGTCAAATAGAATCGAAAATATCCTCAATCGGATCTCTATAGATTGCAAAATCGTCCAAAAACGGAAAAATATTCAATATCGTCACATAATTGGCTTTCTTTAATAGTATCCATAAATTCCCACTAAAACCCGCATCTCTACTTTTATCAAAAAGAGGTAGAAATTTTTTTTGTCAAAAACCAACACTTCGAAAATCGTGCAAATCGGGGGTCAAACGGAGGAGAGACAAATAAAATAGGAAACGGGGTTTAATTTCTCAAAATTGAAAATTCAGTTTTTAAAACTAATGAAAACTTCTCTAACTTTAAAGTTCAATAACTTTTCACCCCGAAACCCAAATTCTAAACATTTGGTATCAATAAAAAGGTAAAAGGAAGCTCTACAACTTCCTAGGAGGATTTAAAAACTAATGTGGCCATTAAGGAGATCAAAAATTGCTTCAAAGTTTCAGCCCAAACTCAAATTTTCCTACACAATGCCAAAAGTTTTAAAGTTCATAACTTTTAACACAAAAG
>JANZLD010000009.1:29535280-29547606 GCA_026413575.1 Erythroxylum carthagenense | reverse complement strand
ATAAGATTTAATGATGTTAGAAGAATAGTTTTATTTTTTTTAATCAATGAGATCTAGTAGAGCAGTTCGTTCCCTCATTGTTACATCTGAGTCGGCTTTTAGTACAGGAGGTTGAGTGCTTGATTCATTTCGTAGTCCTCTTATTTCAAAGATGGTGAAGGCTATTGTTTGTGGACAAGATTGGTTGAGAAAATCACAAGCTCCTCTTTACGTGGAAGAAAGACTTGAAGAACTTGAGCAAATTGAATCAAGTAATCTAATTTACTTTACCTTGTTTTAATATAAAAATAAATAAAAATTCTTTTTTAATTAAAAAAGAAATAACGAGTTTAACTCTTTTTATTCTTTATTTTCTACAGATGTGGCTTCATGTATAATAGTGGATCATCCTACCATCCTATTCAAAAAATAATTGTTTAATAATTTATCTCTTTTTTTTTTAGTATGAATCTTTTATAAAACATTGTTTGACTTATTTTTACTTTGCTCAGGTTTAATATATTGGATTAATCTTTGATAGATTTTATATGCATACTTTTTTATGAATAATTTGTATTTGTTTTTACCAATTTTTTAATAATTTTTTATCATATATATTGATATGAATAGGTTCTGGTTACTCTGAGAACCAAACCTGAAAATAGGTTAACCGATCCTATGGGTTCTTTAGGTTCAGGTTCAGGTTTAGGTTCGTGAAATTGCCGAACCTGACATTCAGGTTCAGGTTCAGGATACTTATGAACGGGTCAGGTTATCCTACCATGAACACCCCTACCGGAGGGCATGAATTCTAGATCTTACATGGTTTGGGTCTCCGTAAGGATAAGTCCACTCATTGGTAGCAAATGTGACCTCCTACCAAGATATGGTTTGCAAGTATCTTTAGTGAATTAATCAAGTGGTTACACACTCAATGTATTTTATCAATAACCTGCCCACCGTAGCTCTTTTGGTAAAAGCATGAACCAAATCATGGCGCTTCTCAAAACGTTAGGCATGAAGATGCTTGGTAGTTTTTTGAGTGGGAGGGTCCTAGTTTTTCTTTTAATGGGTAAGATGGCCCATCGTCACTTAGTCTGTTATAGATAAGAAAAATAATTGTCGTATAAAGATTTAAATTTTTTTAAGTTTTGTTAAATCTATCATCATGCATACATGCATCATGATTTTATACAAAGTTCCAATTTTGTTCACTGGTATGTTCTTTTTTTTAATAATTTATTTTTCAGACATTATCACCAAAATGAATCCACTTACTGTGCTCTTGGCTAATAACAAATTGAAAAATGGAGAGAATTTCAATAAATGAAGACATAACCTTGACATTGTTCTTCAATATGAATGAATTTCATGGGTATTAACTGAAATTGAGCTTACACCTTCGGTGGAGATTCAACTCCTGAGCTAGTCCAACAATATGAGCCATGACAGAATGCCGATAAGACTACTAAGTGTTGTATTCTAGCTTATGTCAGTGACATGTTGCAAAAGCAAATTGCTTATGCGAAAACTACTAGTTTAATAGTCCATCACTTACATGAGATGTTTGGTGTGAAGACTAGGTCTACAAGGTTGAAAGCTATCTAAACCTTTCAAAATCTTAAACACAAACTTGGTAAACCGGTGTGGGATTACATGCTTAAGGTAATCTCTGCGGTCACTAGGCTGAGATACTTAGGGCGGATATTGATGGGGACACGCAGATGATTATGATTATCAATAGCTTAAACTCTTCATATTGCATTTATAAAATTCATATTGCATTTATATATTATCCTTAAATTGTTTCTAGTCATTGCTCTATTAAACATTAACATAGTGAAAGAGGTTAGTGCATATTGTATTTCTTTTTTTATAAAAGATTTAGTTGATCTCATAGATAAAAATATAGAAATACTTAAATAAATATGTAGGTGCTTGTTAGAGAATAAGTTTATTAAATTGAGACAATGTAAGAATTCTATTTGGGGAATTACTTGTATGACTTTAAAAATTCTCATTGTAATGATTATATAAATAATTCTTTAACTAGATATTTCCAAAGTATCTCTTATAAGGATTGTTATATTTTTATAATATTTATGATTTATCATTATCAAGGGTACCTTAACCGGTTGTTATTGGATATAATATAAAATACATGGTGATAATTAAGTGATCAATATGTGATTCGTCACTTTAAAATGATTAGGGAAAATATTATGTTGTTTTTATTAGTATTAATTCAATAAATCATTAACCAAGATGTAATAATACTTTTAAAAATAGTTTCAAATTTTATTAATATAATCAACTTCTAATGGTGGATGAATAATATGATTGAACTCAAATATAGTAGACATTAATTGCATGATCTATGTCTAATTAAAATATTATGTGATGAAATGATTGAATTATATGTAATATTATACACGACAATTTAGTTAAATCCACTTGAACATTATCAATATTTGGGTGGTCATAACATATTGCTAGACAACCTATGGATACAAATAATTTAAAGATAAATTGAAGATATTTAATTTATCTGATCATAAACATGACTTAAGGTTATGATTTAAACTAATCGCTAAAATATTTAAAAATCTAATGAATCATACATAAATAATGATTGATGAGAGAAAAAGATTTGTCTAATCAAGTTAGACTTGCCTGTAAAGTTTGAGAAATTTTTATGATTAAATATGAGATATTTAATATATAAGGATTGATATGAGATATTGGTCTTTATTTAGCTAAATTGAAATTTAATTAAAATAATTATAATTCTAGTTAAATTTAAATAAAATTAAAATTATAATTCAAATAAATTAACAAAATGTCCAAACCTATTATAAATAAATACAAATTCTAAAGAAGTTAGTATTTCTTGCTTACTCCTCTTTTACCACTTATAAAGTTCATGTCGATACTCTTAAAAGTTAGATACGTAAGTAGATACAGTAGTTATGATGTACTAATTTAAAAAATGGTTCAAGAAAAGCTACGAGAAAAAAAAGATCAAATTACATTATAAGGTATAGTAGATACGGTAGTTATGATGTACTAATTTAAAAAATGGTTCAAGAAAAGCTACGAGAAAAAAGATCAAATTACATTATAAGGTATAGTTTACGTTTATGCTTTGCATTAATTAAAGTGATCTTGACTTTTAAGAAATTAAAAAGGTTACTTTTGCCCATTGCGTGCGGATTAAATTATACCCTTATTCTCCAACATGTAAAATTACGCATATGTATTTTTATAGCACAAACTTAAAAGAGGATTTATTTAATTTGCTGCCCAAATGACTCAAACTCTAAAGAAGTTCATAATTTCATATAAATGAACTTAACATTTTTATAGGCAACATTGAGTTCTTTTGTCTTATTATACAAAAATTATCTAAAAAGCTAAAGTTTTATAGAATTTTGTATGAAAGATTAACAGATTTTAGTGCATAAGAAGATCCTAGAGATGTAGACATAGCAATAGTGTCTGACGCGATCAAAAAGGATGGAATGGTTAGATTGCTTGAATAAAACGACGACATTTAGAATAAAATTTTCAAAATGGCGTTATTTCATTATAATTTTCTAAAATGACATTATTTTTAATAAACCTTTCAAAATAATGTTGCCTCGGTTTTAAACGACATCATGGGGTACAAAAAATTTGTAGCCGCATGTTTTTGGGGCCAACCCAACTTGACTTGTTACCATATCTTTAAGAATGGCATTCTTCTTTGCGGTGAAAGCATCTACCTTATTTATAAAGAGTTTTTAGAACTTATTTAGTTCATTAATCAAAGAATTCAATATTTTTGTATATAATTCGTTTATTATATATTTTTAATGTAGAATAATTTCCTTTATAAATTTTCAATCTCTCTGTTTTTCAAGTGAATCCAAAATCTCTATGTTTTTCAAGTGAATCCAACTCTCCTTCAATTTATAATTAATACAGAACTAGTTAAATTTCTCCATAAATTAACATTAGATTCAAATCCTGTTATATTTGAAGGTTAATTAATCATAGATATATTTTTACTTCATATCTAATATGGTTTTCAAAACAATACAAATCCCAGAATAACATAATTTATTTCAAATAAATGACTTCAACGTCGGTTTTCAGAGCAGAACATAACATTTTTTACTCGTCCAGGTCGGTCAGAACCTACAACATCAACCTCAACCTCAAAAAGAGACAACCTAGATTGCTTATTTAAATAACTGCAATACAAGTATTTATATACATGTCTGTGAACACTATCACTAACATGCAATAAGGAAACAAGAAACCACTTCTTGTTATTATTACATGTTAACAGGCTTCCCGTGGCACGCTTTGGCAGCGCCTTTTCTTCTTGACATTCACCTGAAACGGACAACTTTAATATCATCACTTGTTAAAAAACGTAGTTTGTCCATTACTATGTTCTGAATTAGAATGATCCATAGAAGACCGGGGATTAGATGGAAAATAAATCTTCTAATGTATCTAACTTATTACCATTTATCTAGAGGAACTTATGGATTAAGAAGCAATTACATGTAACATCAAGCGGTAGTAACAATAGCTGTAAATATTTTAATTTGCAATTTGGAGGTCCAAATCTGGGAAGTCAGGAGAAACCTGAATAGTTGTAGTGTAGTACCTCAGAAGATGGTGGGAGTGAAGAAGCACGCACAGCAGACTCTCTCAGTTGCCGAATCTCTCCAAGCTGGTTCACCAACTCCTCCACAAGTTTCAATTGAGCATAAACTCGTTCCTTGTGCTCTCCATCGATGCTCAATTTCTCTTTTTCCTCTTGCACTAGTTGAAGCCGTTTTCTAAGCCATTCAACTTCATTGTCAATTTTAAACCTTTCATGATACCCTGTAGGGAAAGAATTTCCCTGTGACTCAACGGCCAAACTTTTGCACCTTGAACTATCCAACGCCAGTAACTGGCTAGTCACGTGTAAATTACTTCTATGGTCATTATACACAGTTCCTATCATTCTTGTACTTGGGTATTCACTCACTAACTTGTTGCTCGAAAATTCAGCATCCGAAGCAGCACCAGCTAATGGCCTACTTCCTTTTGTAACATCTTCCTTCTTGGTTGTACTCTTATCATCAACTACATGGATATCATAGACAGTGGGATCTGAGTCAATTGTGGAACTGTGCATATCAGTCGAAGTTTGATCCCAGTGTTCTGAATCTCTCTCCAGTTCTCTCATGCAAAAAGAAGTTTGTGCTACCTTCATTTCCTGAGACTGGATGCTAACATCCCCTTGAGCCTTTTGTTTTTCAGCTGATTCCACCTTTTTCTCTAATGATGTTTTTGAAGTGTTAGATGATGACATATATCTCCCAGATTGAAGAACACGATCACTTTTTTCATGCTTTGGTGACCAACTTGTATTAAATTTATCACTCAGAGTCTCAACGTGAGTTGACATCACTGCTGGGCTATCAAGAGAAGCAATTGCGATAGGAATTTGGCCATTACCATTCATCTTAGAATTCAATTCCTCTTCCAGCAGTTCATTTCCCAGAATATTAACTTCCCTATAAGCTTCAATTTCCTTCTCTAGAAAATGAATCTCCTTCTCCCTTCTAACAAGGATTTCCTTGAGAATGTTCATCTCTTCTTCATCATAAGCAAACTTTTCTTCTATCATTCTCTCATACTGCCTCACTTCCATTGCTATTGATGACTTCTCTTCTTGCAACCTCAATATCATAGCCATTGCCTCATCTGCAGCGGTCGCGGCAGCAGCCCTCTCTCTATCCAACTCTTGATTTAGAGCATCATGGGCAGCTTTTTCTTTCTCAATTTCTGTTTTCAACATTCTGATTATATTGGCCTCATTCTCATCATCAGACGGCCTGTCTTCAGCAGTAGATGCCGAATTGTGAAAAGAAGATACATCTCTGCCTTTACTCTTGAAACATAATCCACTTATCCCAAAAGAATTTCTGCTTTCACCAATACTAGCACAATCCACAACATTTCCATCATCTAACGACGTAAACCAAGTTAGAATTGTTTGGTACAACATTTGATAAAGCTGAAGTACTCCATTTAAAAAAAAAAAGATTCAATCCAGAGTTTGTATGTTAATCCTATTCATAATTAGCCTGCTCATGAATTTTCAGTTTAATCAGAAGGTTGCTAACAGTTGGACAAAATATTGTTCAGATTCTTATAAGTATCTAAGAATCTAATGCAAAAAGCCATACATGATCCTAACAACTAATTCAACATAACATATGCATGACAAAAGAAATAATAGTGCGGGCGTAATTCACTCACCAAGGATACCATTTTCTACTCCACTAACACGCTCCAGCGTTCCAGGGATTTCGGTTCCCCCTTCATTACCATCAACAGGTGGCTGGAAAACTCCACTACCTACTGACTGTATGCCACTGATAGGGAAAGCAGACAATGATTTTCCGCGTACAAGAACAGCTCTCCTGCGCCTCCGCCTGCGCGTGCCATACTTCTGGTTGGTAATTTGCTTCCCCTTTGCATCACACCCGCCTTCTCTATCACCAAAACTTTGAAATTTCATGCTTGGAAATGTACTAGAACAAGCTTCTCCTTCCAACCCCCTACTGTCACATTTTTCACTTCTAGCTTCAACCTCACTACTACTGCAGGATTGATCCTTAACCCCAATTAGATAAAATGGGGTCCTACTCGTCACCAAATCCAGAACATGAATGATGAGTTTTGTTGGCCAATCAACCAGCAGCTTGTGAAAGCATAAGTTACTGTTTTGAATCCCAAAAACTCCAGAACAGGGACATGGCAGATAAAGACCGAAAACATTACAGAATTTGGAAAGGAAAAAAGCACAAGTCGATCCACACAGAAGAAAATAGGCAATAGCAAGGTCGAAAAAGGCCCCTAGAAGATCAACCAGAGTCCAAGAATGAAAAGAGTTATGAGCCATGCTCCCTAGAGTGACCTCAGAATCCTAGGTTCACTATTGAATTTTGACAACCAACTGCAAACAAACCTACTTCAAGAACTGAAAACAAAACGACCCCCAAGAAAAAGACAAAACTTGAAATGATTTGGGTGCAGGGCATTACACAGAGAAATGAACTTACAAAACATCCCTTAGCTATAAAGAAACTTGAAAAGGAAAGAGCAACCTGGAATCTATAAGGGAACGTGAAAAGATAAACTCGGATCGCTACGAGAGCCGAAATTACAAAGGCAGCGAAAGAATAGGGATTCTTGGCAGAACAAGTCAGCTCTAAATTTCCCACGTGGCCAACACAGAAGGCTACAAATCCAGCGATTTCCTGGACGTCGGTTTCTGGGGAAACAGCCAAGTTTTGGTGCTCTATCTCTCAGGCTCAGGCCTCGCAGTTTTCATTATCTTCACATCACATCCAAATAAATTATGGGGAAATAGCCAACTGCAGTTTTCATTTTCATCACATCCAAATAAATTATTAGGAAATAGCCAACTTTTGGTGCTCTCCAAATAAATCCTCCAGCTCCCTACAATTAAGCTGTAACCGACAAGTGTAGAAAATAAGAGGTGAAGGAATCATTAATTTTGAGTTGCAAATAAGTACTAATTAGGAAGATAAGTATCTTAGTGGGAAATTGTTAAACTTAATCTTGTTGTCGTCACTTTAAACCATTTAGGTACGTTCATTAGCTTCCTCTACGACTTGTCTCCCAATAAGACATTAGATGAATATAATTAATGAAATGTATTACACGCTTGGTTTGTTTTTCTCCACCTCGTATTGGTTTTGAAGATCTATAATTTCAGATTAAATCAAAAGTTATGATTTCAAAAAACGAGTAATAAATCAAGTGAAATATTATTTTAATTACTCCAAAAAAAGATGATAAAATTTTCATAGTAGATTTTCTATTTTTTAAATAATTAAAAAGAACCAGTCCTAAAATGAAACATAAGCCCAAGTCTAATTATGAATTTATCGATACAATACCAATTACAAAATGGTAACAGTTGTAGTTGAAAGGTTTTTTTGCTTGTTTTTATTTATGTTTTTGGTTTTTTATTTTTATTTTTAAATTTATTCAATTCAATAATTTATTTAATTAAATTTATTAATAAATATATTTAAATTAAAAAATATGAAGTGTGAAATAGGAATTTTGATAATAAAATTTAGATTTTCTATATATCTTAGCCATTATCATGACACAATTATACATTATACTTTTAGTAGTAAAGTAATAAGTGTTAATTTTGCTAGGTGCCAATACCTCCAGTAGGAAAACGAATAATCAATGCAAGTGAACTTAGGAACACTTGTAGCGTACGAAAGGGGATGTAATTAATTAAATCTAAACCTACAATAAGGTGTAACTAATAATAATAAGATGAGAATAAGAATGCTAACTTTTATATTTTATTATTATTGGATAAAATAAGAAATGATAAAATTGAAATGAATTCTAAGCCATTCTAAATTTTATTTAAGGATATATATATAAAAGAAATATTATTATAATATGATTAAGCTATTATGAAATATTATCTATTCTTTATTAGAATATTATTTATAATTATTTAAAAGTAATTTATTTTGTTTTATTGATACATTTATTCTTATCTCAAATTATTTAAAAACTAATAATTTTAATGAAAATTTTTATTAATTATTTATAAAATACAAAATATTTTAATTAATTATTTATAAAAATTATATAATAATTAAATATGATTAAAATTTTAATTATTATTCTTAATATTTGATACTAAATACTAGCGTAATTAGAAATTTTATTCAGATCTCTTTCTATTTCTATTTCTATTCCTATCTTATTTCTTACACTAGTTTCCGTGTTCATTATTTTAAGTAAAGAGCTAACTGAATCCTTGTGTTATGAATTATGATAAACAAGACCCAAACTAAAGATCTCAACTTCTGACAAGACACTCCAAGAAAAGTGGCAAGAGGCAAGTGCGGTAATTCTCAACCAATAGAACTTTTCAGTTTTGCATCACCTCATCACATCATAACTTAAAAAATTGAAATTCTCAATCTCATCGTAATTTAAATTTCCATGTACTCCCAAAACATACTATAACGTGATGGTGAATTTGAGAAGGACGTTCAAGTGGGTTCGTATCGTTCAAGTGCAAACTACCAACCATAAGCCAAACTGAAATCTTCAATGCAAGTTCCATAACAACTTAATTGATGGACCATTCCACGTCTCCTCTTTTTTCATAGAGAAGATATAAATAAAACTCATAATTCATAAATTAATATAGTTTTACCTATTTGTTTGTAGTTGTTGTTGTTGTTAGTATACGTCTAACAATCAATCGCTTTAGTTGTAATTTAGTGACAAATTACTTAAAGACATTCTTTATTTTATACACATTTAGATGTATATAATAAAGTCCATGTGATAATTGTACATTGCAAATGAAATTATAACGAGATTATAATTTTGATATTTATATTTGGTTCTGCCGGATTATGGCGGAATTGTGCGTAGCCGTTTGGATCCATAAGTTAGCTGCTTTCTGCTGTGATTCCAACGATGAGATCCCTGCAAAACAAAGAAGGCACGTCGGGGGTTATTTCCCGATTAGTCCCTCCGACGCTCAAGTTAGGTTTCTGGTGAAGGTAGCGTCGCCGAAAAGCAATGAGAGCTAGGTTATGAATTGCGTACCTTCATTATGATAGAATAATACCTTATATAGTGCATGTGCTAGGTTTACGAGTTCACGTCTGCATGAGACTTTCTCATATGCGGACGGGCTGAGGAAAGCGTGGATGGGGTTTGGGCTTGACATAGCCATTAGGTAGGAGATTGGTCTTTTGAGGAATGGACCGATCGGCCCATAGGTCGTGGTGACTGAGTCCGGGCCCAACACGGCCGACCCGACCATAAGCCCCCCTACTCCCCGAGTCTGAGCGAAGAGAAGGGTCGGAAGAGTATGTGGAGGTTTTAGAGCTCATACATAGGACGACTCGCAAATGGGGTGATCGGTCGGACATTGAGATGCTGCTCGTCTGTGGAACAGCTTATGAAGTAATCGATCGATTGGGCATTGTCGTTGTAGCTTATATACGGGACGGCTCGGGCAGTCCCGATCGATCGGATGCCGACTGATTGTACACGATTGCTCGTACTGGGATCGGTTGGCTGAGTGCCCGACTGATCGGCCTCGGCACTTATCACGCGACAGCTCGCGCTAAAACAGGTCGGGTGGTCATCATTAGCGGGCGCGTGAAGGTACTTGAAGCATTTATTGTTTGACGGCGCGTGCCCTCTGACAGCTTTTTAGAATCTGAAATGTATCGTCCTTGCGATCGTTGTGCAGCTGTCATTCGCATTCTTTCAACTGTTCGCGCCGCTCTAGATTTTGAATAACCCTAATTCTCTTTGGCTCGGGTTCTGCCGCGTGTTCACGGTTGCTCGGATTTTCTCCGCGTGTCGAGCTTTGATTGGGCGTTCCTTCTACCGACCCTCTATAAGTACTCAAAGTTAGTGAGTTGTAGAGTTTTTTACCTTTTGCTTTCGTTCTCGAGCCTACGCTTTGCTTTCAGTTGCTCTTTCTCGTTCACGGTTCTCGTAAATTTCTTTCACTCCGTCGTCTGATTTCCCCATTTCCCATCACTAAAAAGGTACGCCCTTTTTCTTCATTCCCTCTTCTAAAGCTTTCTTTTCCAAAAAATCCTCTTCTTGGTAAGCATGTCAACGGCCAGTTCTAGAAGTCTGGTGGAGGGTGTTGAAGAAATTTCGACAAAAGAAAGGAAGGATGGGCTGGTTGTGGAGGCTCCGCCAAGAGATGTATTAACGATGACCGTGGGGGATCTGAATCGGTCAATACTTAGGTATAACATTCCCCAGTCCTGGGGACCCCGACTAGCCCTGGGGACTGAGCGAATCCACAGCAACTTGAGTGGGTACTTCGCCGTTTCCGATAGCTTTTTCTCGGTGGGCGGTTTGAGGCTCCCATACGCCCCTATCGTCGACGAGATTTGCACGGCCTATCAGCTAATGTTGAGCCAAATTTCTCCTAATAGTTGGAGGTTTATCAATGGTCTGGCATTGCTGTGCCATCACTTCGGTCATCCGCCCTCCGTTGGCATTTTGCGTCACTTTCTGAGGATGGGTCAGAGTCCGAGTACTGGTGTCGGGATCCCCTTTCTGCAGTATAGAGATGCCCGGTATCCCCCGACCGGGACGGCCTCAAAAGTCTCTTCTTGGTGAAACAAGTACTTCTTTGTGAAGCCCCCAGGATCCTCCTGTGAGTATCGGCCATGGAGGTATCCCTTGGCTGAACGGTGGAATGATGTGTCGAACGTATCCCTTAGTACGGAGGAATGGACGGTAGTTGGTCGTATAAAAGCGCTCGGTCGATACGACTTTGATCGACTCGTCCAGGGATATTTCGGTGGGGCGTCGGCCAAAGCCTTTCTAATCGACCCCTCGCTGCGGATTAATGGGCTAGGAGAGGAAACCGCCTCGCCTGGTTGACTCCTCGCAGTTGAATTACTTACTGCGTTTTTTGATTATTGTTCTCCTTGTGACTTGTGTTTATTGTTGTGCAGCCATGGTGAGAATAGAGGATTATGCCGCACCTGCTGCTCCCCCTAAATCCAAGAAGCAGACCGCGGGGAAAAAGAAGGGGAAGGAGACGGAGACTGGTGAAAATAGAGGATTATGCCACACCTGCCGCTCCCCCTAAATCCAAGAAGCAGATCGCGGGGAAAAAGAAGAGGAAGGAGGCGGAGACTGGTGAAAGCTCCGCTCCGCTGGTGGAGCTCGGTTGTTCTACAGTGTCTCTGGTCCCTCCACCTACTGAGGACGGTCCTGCCGAGTCGGCGTCATTGCCGATCGTGCCAGCGAGTACGAGCCTGGCAGGTGTGGAAGAAGAAGAAGAAGAGGAAGAAGAAAGGGTGGAGCCTCCTCTCAAGAGGAAGAGATTGGTCCGAATTGGTGACCTTCCATCCGAACCGTGTTGGACCCCACCTCCCATCCGTAGGTGTTTGCGGGTTATACCGCGGCGAGTGTTTGCGGGTTATATTGCGACATCCAACTTAATCAGTATTGTCCCCTCTGGCCTCAGGTGAATTCTAGCCCTCGAACCCAAGACCTCAAGGTTTTGTTCCATTTTGCGTGGACACCTCTCACTATTGAGCCATTTAAATGTTGGACCCCAAATTTTTGATGAAAATTAGAAATATTAAAATGAATTTAAGTGAGAAAGAAATTGGTGAGAGAATTATGAATTTAAGGAAATTTGATGAAATTAAAAAAATTAAAATTAAAAATTATGAGAAAAGAATTGTTTAATTTTGAGGACTTTGATATTTGAGTGAGCTTAT
>JANZLD010000009.1:29472629-29487130 GCA_026413575.1 Erythroxylum carthagenense | reverse complement strand
TACTAATGTTTGTAAAGATTGTAGCTTGGAAATGGAAATGTTTTTAAATGACATGGGCCCAATTTGATTAGTAATTTTCGCTTGCATGTACCTTGTTTTAAAGAAACAAAAGTTTTGTAATGAATTTTGACTGAATGATCATTCTAGCATGCCACCCTTGCGGGGTACGTACTCGGAAATCACTATGGATGCCGAGTATGTGTCTTGCGAGAGTGAGGTGCTACAATAAGCCTATTTTCTTGCATTAAGACAGCACCTATATCGATCCTGGATGCTTCACATTCAACTTCAAAAGCTTTATCAAAATTAGGCAAACACAACACAGGTGTGGTACATAACTTTTATTTCAAAACGTTAAATGTATGCTCTTGATATTTTCCCCAACTAAAACCCTTCTCCTTTTTCACAACTTCGGTCAAAGGAGCAGTAATAGTGGAGAAGTCTTTCATAAACCACTGGTAAAGGCTAGCTAAGCCATGAAAGCTCCTCACAACTGAAACACTCTTTGTTGTTGGGCAATCTCGAATGGCCTTCACCTTCTCCTCATCTACCCCAATCCCCTTCAAGCTCACAACAAACACCAAGAATATCAATTTATCAATGAAAAAATACACTTCTTAAGGCTTGCAAACAACTTCTCACGTCTCAAAGTATCCAGCACACAACGCACATACTCTACATGATCAATCAAAGTAGTGCTATATGCAAGTATATTGTCAAAGTACACAACAACAAATTTACCCAAGTAATCACGCAAGACATGGTTCATTAATTTCATAAAGTTACTAGGTACATTAGACAAACCAAATGACATAACTAGCAACTCATACAAACTATATTTAGTCTTAAACGCAGTTTTCCATTCATCCTCGAGTTTCATGAATTTGATGATAACCACTTTTCATATCAATCTTTGTAAAAATACATGCACCACGCAACTCATCCAACATATCATCGTGTCCAAGAATAGGATGTCGATATTTTACCATAATCTTATTGATAGCTCGATAGTCTACACACATGTGCTAGGATCCATCCTTCTTTGGCAAAGTAGAATCGAAGCAACACAAGGACTAAGACTTTCATGCATGTGCCCCTTTATAAGCAATTCATCTACTTGATGTTGAAGCTCCTTCATTTCCTCAGGATTATTCCTATAGCTGGCCTATTTAGAATTTGTGCTCATCAGACAAAGTCGATTTAATGCTCTATACCTCGCAAAGTAGGCAACCCTTTCGGCATCTTCTCTGGGAAAACATTCTCGTATTCCTACAAAAGAGACTTAAAAATAGTGGGCAAAGATTCATCAATAGGGTTAGTATCCGAAAGAAAACAATCCCTATGCCTAATCATAATCAATGTTATCTTTGCTCCATATGCTCTCCTTAAGTCTTTTCCATATGCATACTCTCGATTCTCTTTTGTTTTCCTTCCACACATTTTTCTCTCCTGCACATCTCTCATTCTTTTGCTCACTTGTGCTTTTTCTCTCTGATGAGCCATTATTTCTTTTCTTTTCAGCTTATTGTCCCTCTTTGTTTGTTTGCTCCTCACTACCTGAACCTATTCTTCCTTTTAAGGCTTAAATTTGGTCCTAGTGAATTTCTTGTGGAGACAATGGTTCAAGAATGAAATTCCACCCCTTGAACTTGAACGAGTATTTGTTGTTGTATCTGTTATGATTAGCTCGACGATCAAATTGCCACGGTCTTCCAAGTAGAACTTGACCAGCTTGCATAGGTACCATATCACAAAGAACCTTGTCCTCATACTACCTAATGGAGATAGTAACACTAGTTTGGTCACGTTAACTTCCCCACTGTCATTGAACCACTGCAAGTGATACGGTTCTAGATGCTTTAAAACTGCTAACCCCAATTTTCTAACCACATCCAAACTGGGAACATTGATGCAACTCCCTCCATCAATGATCAAGCTACAAACTTTACCACCAACCAAACATTGTGTATGGAATAAGTTCTCTCGTTGGTCTAACATTTCGATCCTATGCCAAACACTAAGCACCCTCCTAACCACAAGAGTTTCTCCTTTAATAGCCTATTCCACACAAGTATCATCTTCCTCTCCCTCCAAAACATCATCCTTAAAACGTTCCTCATCATCCTCGAATTCAACCAACCATCATACCTCAAAACCATAGCCCTCTTACTCGGACATTAGGAGGCAATATGACCAGTTCCAAGGCATCTAAAGCATTTAATTGAAGAATGTTTATTAGAAGAAGCTTGAGTGTTAGGAGTATTAGACGTAACTTTAATTTTCGGAGGAGTTTGGCTCAGCCTCTTGGATTGCAGTCCCTTTTCTTCCAGATTCTCCTCTTTTTGTGGCCAATTTGAGTTCCAATTTGAAGTAGAACTCGTCCCACTCTTCTCTATCCCACGAGACTTAAGTTGCCTCTTAACCTTCATTGCCATGTTCAACATCTCTTCAAGGTTGGTATAGTTGTGCAAATCAACCACATTGGCTATTTCTCAATTCAAACCACTTAAGAATCGAGCCATTATGGCCTCAGGGTCCTCCTCATAATTACCCTTATCATTGTGATCTCCATCTCCTTATAATACTCCACCACAATCTGATTCCCTTGTGTTAGGCGTTGGAGCCGTTGATGCATCTCCCAATAGTAATAAGATGGAACATATTGCTTCTTTATAATTGCTTTCATTTCAGCCCAAGTACTCACAAGTTCCTCCCTATTTCTTCTCCTAGAAATTACCAATTGATCCCACCAAATTAGTGCATAATAAAAAATTTCAATGGTTGTGAGTTTTACCTTCTTTTCCTCAGAAAACTCATGGCATTCCAAAATCATATCTAGGTTTTGTTCCCATTCAAGGTACAGCTCCAAATCATTCTTTACTTTGAATGGTGGAATTTGTATCTTAATATACTTAATGTCACTGTCTCGTCTATCCCCAAAATCTGCTTGCTCAACTTGTCCCTGTGGTCTCACATAATCTCCCTCGTCATTAGATCTATAGTCTTCTAACACAATAAGATCTTGTTGGTTTTTAGGACTAGTACGTCTCATTTGTGGGTCTTCGCGTGCACCATGCCTCAAGTTAGCAATCTCTTAGACCTGCCTCTCCATTTCACCACTAATTCTAACAAGAGCAGTGTTTAGGCCCTCACTCAGCTACTGGATCACCTCCAAGGTGGTGGATTGCGCCCTACCCAATTGTTAGCCTCTTACGCTATCGTTAGATATATCTCCAATGAAAATTGTTGCTGCAAAGAAAAGTTAGTAGCAAAATAACCTCACAAAAGCACTCCCTCATGTGTTTCACTCAAATTTAGAATACTCCCCTCGTGTGTCTTGGCTGCTCTCATGATCTCACCCTTTTATCTTTTTCCTCTCAAATCCTCAACGTTCAAGTTGTGCTTTAGAAACCTAACTCCTTCCAATCAAGAAATCCAATAATGGCGCCAAGTTTTGAAATTCTTTTCAAGGCAAAGTTACACAATATAGGTATAAAATTCATCCATTTCAATTGTCAATCCTTCACATAAGACTTTACAAAATAGTGCAATTCTTGAACTCGGTAGTAATACTTCAGTTTAAATTCTTCTTTATTTTTTCTAAATATATCATAATTCAAAATACAATTCCAGCAGTTAAGGGTGAACCTTAATCAGAAACTTTGCACCTTGTTTTAGGGTTGGAGACTGATGAATTGATGGTGAAACTGGCTGCTCTTCCATTTATCGGAGTAGAATGGAATCTCCTCCAAAAACCTAATCTCTAATACCAAAGATGACGTGCACAAGAAAGGAGATTAACCTTGATACAATTCGGTAGCCTTTAAACAAATTCGATACGCAAGGTTTTCGATACTTTTCTAGACCTCAAGGATCATTATTGTCCAAGCAACCAAGACTAAGCAATAAACCAAGAAAATTGAACCTAAACTATACGCTACAATTGAGATTAATTGATAAAGTAGAGTTAGGGTTTGTGGAACAACAAGAATGTGAAGAAAACTCCTAGAAAAGTTCTCAAATTATCAAAATGTGTTACCCTAAAACTAATGTCAATGCAACTATTTATAGAGCCAAAATAACTAGAACTTGGGCCAAACTCCTTGGCCTAAATAGGTAAAATAATACTATCTAAATCGTCATAAAAATAGTAAGGAAAACAACCCAAAGCAAAAGAGGCCAGGCGATGGCGTGCACGCCTGGGCCTGCTGCTTGCTGGCGTGTGCACCTAGCATGTGCACCCGTCAAGTGTTATTCGGGCCCAAAACTTAGCTCTAGTTGAAAAACTGAAGCTGCAAGCAAAGATCTTGATTCTCCCAGAGTCCATCATCAACCACACGAGCTATGAATGAATTTAACATGGTCTTAAGTCTTTTAAGCTTAGTCCGACTTGCAGGGCTAGGAGGCAACATTAAGTCTCAATTAGCGTCGTGTTGATCTCAGTGTCTGTTGATATATTCGCCATGTGCGGCCTTGCTCATATTACCACCCTTTAAGACTTTTCTCTCACTTCATTGTTTTTATCTTTGTATAGGATACTTTCAATGAAAGTCACATCACAATGTCACAAAATCAGTACCCAAACTCATTAGAATCATATCCAATGAAAAAAATATTTCACAGCCTTAGGATTAAGTTTTTCTCTCTTATAAGAGTCCACATAGCCAAAGGTTATCATATGTCAAAGATTTACCTCTTTTCTTAACCACAACTCTTTTAAAACCTTGAGAAGCAAAGAAACTAATGACCCTCTGTTTATTAACTATGTTGTTGTATGAACTGCATATGCCAAAACATTTTTAGTAACCTTCCATAAACCCACACACTCTTCGCTAGCTTTTCCAAGAGTTATTCTGGCTAATCTAAATTCCTATTAGCATAAATCCACACACTCTTCGCTAGCTTTTCCAAGAGTTTTTCTGGCTAATCTAAATTCCTATCAGACGTTAAGCATTTGATCTTCTTCCCATTTTTATTCTCAACCTTAGCCTTCTACGTCCAAAAAAAAGGAAAATACGTCAGATTTATTTTTCATAAAATAAACTCATACCTTTCTATTATGGTCATCAATAAAGGTGACATGCTATATCGAGCCTCTAAAAGATGAAATAGTTAAAAGTTCTCATACATCTGTGTGCAATATCTCCAACTTCTCTGCCTTTGAACTTTTTCCCACCTTTAAGCAATTGATTTTATTTTTCTTTCCTTATACATAGCTCTTAAAAGAATCCATATTAACTAATTGTAAACCCAAAAGAAACTTTGTCAAAGCTATAATCTTCATCCTTTCTTGCTTATATGCCTAAGCTATCATGCCATAACCTTGAACTATCAAAATTAGCTAAGATGAATACATTATAGAATGTATGATAATCCTGTCTTTATCCCTATGTTACAACCCTAATGCTTGTGTCTTCTTGGATCCCTTTTTGAATGTTATCCTACACTTAATATTATCCAACTTACCTTTACACTTGATATTATCCAACTTACCCATTAAGGTCAAATTTTTCTCTAGGTCTAGAATATACTTAACATCTTATAGCTCTCACTCACCCTTAGTAGAATTCTTAATTAACACATCCCCCTTCCCTATAATTTCTAGTAGCTTATCATCAATAAGTTAAAACTTCTTGAATTTTTTAGGCTTAAATTTTTGGAATAGCTCATACATGGACAAGAATGAAACAGAGCTCCAAAGTCTAGAACCTAATACTCAATGGGCTATCAATGCTTAGAACCAAAGCGTCCTCGATTTCCTTAGCTAAATTCATATAATCATTTTCCTCCTATCACTAGTTTTTTTTTTCTTCTTTAGCTTTAGACAATCCCTCTTAAGATGACCCTTATCACCATAATTCTAGCAGAGAATTACTTGAACCTTTTGACTTCTCCTTGCCTTTAGATTTTAATCTGTCATGTTTATTTTGAATGTGCTACTTATTCCTTCCCCTTCCTTTAGGGCTTAAGGCATTCTCAAAGAATTGTCCTAATTCCCTCCAGTAAATTCTCCCACTGAGAATTGTATCTCAAATATTAACTAGCTTTAATTTTCCTTTACCATGGGAAGTACTAATTACAAAAGCAAAAGTATCCCATATTAACTAGCTTCTTCTCGTTAAGAGGGGGTACAAACTGTTCTAGTATAATTATTCTTCAATCTGCATCTTCCAAAACCCAAAATCCTTCCCATCACTTTTTGATTTTCAGCTTCCTATCCTTTACTACTGCACATCTTTTGACTTCTTAACCTTGCTCTAATACCAATTGTTAGAATTAATATCTAGAAACACATATTAATAATAAATTTGTAAGAAAGAAATTAAATTATACAATATTTTTACGTGGTTCATTGATATGACAACTTCCACGGTGACACCCCTATGCTGGGAATCTTTATGGGAATAGAATCCCACCTACAATATGGAAACAAAATCCTACATAGACTAGGATACTAATTAACTTTTCATATCTCCTAACAATACAAAAAAACTGAATTTTCTCATCGAGCAATACATCCCAACAAAATCTTCACGGAACATCAAATTTAATGGATGAGAAAGTAAAGCAAAAGCTAGTTTATTTTGTTATAATAAAGCCAAATTTTGTAACTGACTCCAATATTACAACTCTGGTTTGACCTTCAATTTGCAAATTTGCACTTTCAGCTTCTGAGAACTTGTTACCTAAGTATTAATACGCCGTGCAGCTGCTTTAAGTAGAAATAAATTTTGTTTAAGCCATTGATTAAATAGCCATGAGGTACATTTATAAATACATTCTTGGCTCTCTACGGCAGAGATGAGTAGACCTTCTGATAGATAAATTGCTTGTTCAAAACATCACTCTTTTATAAGCATATGAGAAACCTTTGTGTTTTTGGTTTGGTTAAAGCCCTAGAACCTTTTTACATGTCACAAGATGCCAGGTATGAAAGCTGAATGCTGTATGCTTCTTTTAGCTCTGCCACAACCTCTGCTATTGTTGGCCTCTGTAAGGCATCTCTCTCTACAGACCTTACAGCAACTGTAGCCGCCCTTCTCATGCTTGCCACATCAAATGTTCCCTTCAAGCTCTCGTCCACTATCTCAAATGCACCTGCCTGCAAGTAGGGCTTGGCCTGTAGTTCACAATCGGAACACGCTTAAGCTCATCATTATATCATAAAACATTAACTTCTAGCCAACAGAAGTGTCAAAAATGTAGACAGCTCAAGTTTTAACCCACTATACTAAATAAGGAAGCAACTGGGTATGTAAATTCTATAAATTAACTTCTAGATATGAAAGGAAAGCTTGGAATTACCCATAGCACCAAATTGAAGGAGTCAGGACTTCCGGTATGCCGCAGGGGTTCTCTCCCGCATATTAACTCCAGGAGAACAACACCAAAGCTATAGACATCACTTTTCTCTGTGAGCTGTTGAGTAGAATAGTACCTGCATATATAGCATAATCTAGTAAGAATTTTTTTAATCAAGAATCAAATGTTGTATGTTAAGGATATGAATGACTTACTCAGGGTCAAGGTAACCTGCAGTGCCCTTTACGACTGTTGTAACATGGCTTGCATCCGCATGCACAACTTGCTTGGAAAGGCCAAAGTCACAGACCTTGGCGTTCATCTCCTTGTCCAATAATATGTTGCTACACTTGACATCACGGTGTATGATTCGAGGATCACTCCCATTGTGCAAGTAATCCAGTCCTAGAATAGCGTTAGTGATGTTGTAACGATTTAGTAACAAAACCTCACAGGGAATAGAGAAACGAACTAGTACTTCTCTTGGGACCTACTTTAGTAAACATTTTTGTCCATAAAGGCTAATGTTGGACAATACACTAGCTGAAAGTAGACGGATTTCAATACATGCTCGTAATTCTTACCTTGTAGTTGAAGGATATGCAATAGATATCGTACCTTTTGCAGCATCAACAGCAATTTTCAGTCTACGAACCCAGCTTAAAGAAACTTTTTGACTGTGAGGGCCTAGAAGAAGACAATAGAAGGGAATTTTATTTATAAAACATTTAAATATGTATGTATATAGGATTTACATAATACCATAGAGGTGATCAGCCAGCGATCCACCAGGCAGATACTCGTACACCAGTATCTGCTGCTTTGATTCGTAGCAAAATCCTTCCAGGCATACAAGATTCTGGTGACGAATTTGTGATAGGATATGTACCTAACAGCAAACCACATTCAAAGTTCAGCTAACTGTGATTACAGTAGAGAAAGTTCAACAACATTCGCTCGGTGATGTCTGTCAGCGCTTATCTGACAGACTATATCCATATTTGCGGCGTGAAATGGAATACTGCCAAATGAAAGAATCAAGATGATGACCTCATTAATGAAAGAATCAGCTCCAAGTTGAGTTCTATCAAACCGCACTTTCACGGCTACCAACTTGCCATCTGAAAGCTTTCCAAGGTAAACAGAACCAAAACTGCCACGACCGATCACCTGCTTAAAGTTGGTTGTGGCTGATTTGACTTCCTTGTAAGAGAAAATTCTTGCAGCATTCCAGTTTCTCATTTCTATTGCAGATCCTGAGCAGCGAAGGTGAATGCAAACAAAAATTAATTATGAACTTTTGTATCATAACATGTGAATTTCCACTTACTTTCTGCATAAGTAGCTTCATCTCTTCCTTTCCTTGTGTAAACGAATACTGAAAGAGAAACAACAAGAAGGATGAGGAAGGCTCCTCCAACTGCACCGAGTATAACTGACGTATGATTATCTTTATGTGGTTTCTTCCTAGGCACGATAGTGACTTGAGGAGTCTCAATAGAAGTGCTGGTCGAATCATCGTTGCACGTCATTGTAGCAAAGGAAAGACACTTGTTCCCTGATGTCCTGCATAAATTTTGATTAATGAGCATACGCAAATGAATAGTAATAGTAAACAAGAGTCATTATCTTACCTTATTTCCAAACCATCTTTGTTAAGAGATTGAGGGAGAGAACCCAGTAATTTATTGTTCTCCAGATTCCTTAAGAATGCAATAGATATTTCTCATCCGGTGAGATGTTTCAAAAGTTAGAAGCAGAATGATTGGCTCAGTACTGGTAGATTTCGGTATTATGAACTAACTTACAGGAAATGAAGATCCTCCAAGTATCCCAAGCCATCAGGAACTATTCCTTGCAAATTATTACTCTGAAGATCCCTTCATGATGAATAAACAGAATGAGAAAAACCGTATCCCAATTCGGGGCATTAAAGGCTGACACGCCACACAGGTACGAAAGAGCATAAACTTATCATGGCCTTAATTTTTCAATTTCACTCGAGAAATATTTACTTACAAGATTTGAAGGTTAGCCAAGTTCACCAATTCACTTCCAAAGGATGTTAGGCTGTTGAAACTCAGATTCCTGAAAGTGCCAACTGATCAGATCAAACCGCACTTCCTCTTTTTCTTTTTTAATAGAAGGAAAACTTGCCATTTAAATTGTTCAAGAGGGATACACTACAGCTTCTCAAGTTGTTGGAGGCTCCCCAAGTTCCTTATCTCTCCAGTTAGTGATGTGTTGTGTAAATCCCTGAATCATAAGACGAATCGATGACAAACAAAAGCAGCTAAGTAACAATGAAAACGCTATTGTGAAGTCAATAACTTACAGAGTTTTAAGGTCCAGTAAGTCACCAAATGCTGGACTGATGGACCTTAACTTGATGTCTGAAAGCCACCTGGAAAGGGAAAGTAAGAAATAAGCAAAATAAATACTAATATGCGACATGGGAAGTAGAGAACACAAAAAGAAAACATATTTGCTACTCACATTGATGTAACTAGGCTTCCTTCACATCCAATATGGTTCCATGGTGTTGGAGAGCATGGATCATCCTCCCAACCAAGATCTAAACCAGCCGATTCCTGAATAACCTGAAGTGCCGATACTGCACAAATTTCAAACAGAAACAATTTTATCAAATGGCGAGAACTTTCTAGATGGCCAACTCAAAGGAATTGGTGTACCTGTGGTTGAAGAAGCCTCCGGTGGAATGTCTATAATCTCATACACCTCAATGCCATTTATCTGGGGACTGAATCTGATACTTTTGAGTGTGATATTTAAGCTCTGAACTCCTTTGCGAGTCAAATATAAAGCACTGGCTTCAGAGAATTTTACTGTGTAATTTGACTCTATAACATCTCCGTTTAGTAAGACATCGAAAGAAGGTGACACAGGGAGAATCCCGGCAAAATACAGGACAATGTAGTAGTCCCCTAGTGTATCAAGTGCAAGGTTATAAGTTAAGACATCTCTTCTTGCCAAAACCCGCGCATCTTGAAGAACAGCAGCAGGAGGGATCTCACTTATACTTGACATATTCAAGCTGAGCATGATATTAAACCCAGTTGACACATGAAATGGTGTATAGTTCTGATCAGCATCCCAGATACGATCATATGGGTCCAAAGGGTACCTGTTTAACTCCAATCAGTTGGAAACTTCATAATCATAGCAAAACACTGAATGAAGAATAGGATAAAAAACGATCTTACCTCAAGGATCCATTAGTGGAACCACTATCGATGCGATAATGCTTCCTAAGTAAGTTAGTTGGGAGATCTCCAACTCCGCTCTGATAAGCTCCTGGAGGAAGTGGCCTAACTTCGAGTGATGAGATAACAGGAGATCCACCTCTTGGAATAGCATGTAAACAGAATGAGAGTGCGTCCTTGTTGACCGGCCGCCACACGAACTCCTCCGTCCAGGGATCGTTAATAGCAAGGTTTATGGTACTAGTCATCGATGTACCGAGAGAAACGAAGAATGTAGGAGGTTTCCGAAGCCTGTCATAGTTCTTATACACGAACTGAGCTCTGACTAGAAACAAGGAAGACTGGTTGTTTAATGGTAGCCTGTAACAGTTGCGATCCTGAGTATCTGGGAAAAAGCGGACTGGAACACCAGACGAGGATGAGCCCTCAATGTAATCAGTGGTAGTGGTGTTGCCAATGCTTATATATGGACCATCTGAGACCCACGAAATGCTGTTTGAATCAACATAATCAGTAATTCCACCACAGGACAAGCTCAAGAAACCTGTGTAACGGAAACATCCAAAAAAATGAGGGTAAGGTATCTGCACTTTAACCTGTCAGTACATGAAAAGTTCTAATAATAGGCCTACAGAAAAATTAAGTTCTTTTTCTTTTTCTAAACAAGAGAGGCACCGAACACAGACCAGCTTTATTACAATATGAATCAAGACAGTCAATAGCAGAAAACATGCAGAACTTTGTCAACTAAAAGAATTGAACTGTAAAGAGCAACAATCAATGACCAGGGCCAGAGCATACCATCTTGGTCGCAGAAACCAATTACGCTAAGACAACATAGCAGAATGAAGCCAATCCAGAAGCACCTGAGGTCCATGGAACCAGACCCTTTAGGCTCAGATGGAATCCAACAAGCAGAAGAATTCGAAATTCCTATATTTATGAAAGATAAAGAACAAGTCGGAAGTTGGAAGTTTCCAACTGTATGTTTTAGCAAGAATGTATGATTAAAACCAGTATAAATCTAAAGGGACCTTTAGAAAGTATTCCAGTGGTGGGGTGGCAAATAGATAAGAAGTGATGATTATAACGTGGTGAGAATGATGGTGGTTGTTATTGTGCTTTTCTGTTATGCAATCCAACCCAAGCTAGGTACTTTAATTTTTCTCTTGAGGCATCTTCTTATTTTCTTATGAGAAATAATTGATATCACTCATTTTCTAAAAGAAGGTGAGATTTGAATGACTAAAAAAAGCTAAGCAAAACTATAAAAATATAGGATCAGGAGCTCCTAGTACAATCGGTATGTGTCGAGCTTTTAGTTGCAATAAATCTGAAGTAGTTAAGGATGTCATAAAGCTTAACGACTACGATAAGATTAAGAGTGTTGATTTTGGTGAATGACAAAAGCATAGGATGCTTATTGGACCCGCATAACACAAAATAGCAATTATGTACATTTTGCGCTTTCTCTCTTTTCAATATATATCTTTGCTTTGAGCTTCTTACTCATGAACCTCCCATCATGTTTACTTTCTCGCAAAGCGAAGTTAGCCACAGAGTCGAAGTCAATATTGTGACGAACCCAAAATGTGACATAAAGAAACCTCTTTCGTTCTCTATGTTTTGTGTTTGCTGCTGCCTGTGATTTGTCCTTCATCCATTCTATAAGCTTATCCCGTTCTTATTTTATCTCTATCAGACGAATACCATTGTAGTATAGTTGTGCTTCTCTGGAAAACTTGGCATTGATACAGATGACTTGCAATGGACAAGAGAACCGGAAGTTTTCTGAACTCATTGTGTTCAGACCGTAAGATTTATGAAAGGAATTGTTGTTTTATTTCATCTTCATGAATGTTTATATATACACTTGGTCAATGAATATGAATCATACGATAATAATAGAAATAAATCAAACGGTTGTAGTGATTAATATATGTTTAATTGTTGATATATTTAACTATTTACATTTAGTAATTAATGGCATGAAAATGCTTAAAATATTTATTTTAATTTATATATAATTTTAGATACATTTTGAAAGTAAATAAATTAAAATAAGTTGAAAGTATTACATTTTGGTTATTTTCTGAATATCAGTAGTCACTTACCTTCGTAGAGCAAGAAAAAAAATAAGACAACAAAAATAAAACACAAAATGACAATAGGAGGAAATCGGAGCAGCCAAAACACTGGCACGTACGCATTTAACGCTGGCAGTATGCGTTAAACACAATAGAAAACGTACATGCGTCGCGTTTAACGCATACGTAGTTGCGTTTCACCCCTCAAAGAGGGGTGCATTCTATTCAAGAGGGCAGCAGCATATTAATTCGTCATATCACGCTACAGGGGAGCAGCGTAGGAGAGGAGAGTTGGCGTGAGGGTTTGCGTTTAACGTAGACAACTGCATTAAACGCAGATGAGGAGCGCGTTTTGGGAGAGGCGTGAAGAGCAGCATAGGTGGCTTAGCTGCATGAAGAGAGGGAAAAGCAACATAGGCAGCTTGGTGGCTTAGAGAAATAGCACACGAGGAGCAACGTAGCTGGGCAGAAACAAGAGATTGGGAGGAGTGAATAGTAACATGGCTAACCAAACTTATTTATCAAATTATGAACAGTAGCATGGTTGGGCTTAAACAAATTAATAGTTAATTAGAGAGTTTCAGTTAGAGATTGGAGTAGGGCTGAAGCATTCTTTTTAGAGAGACCCAAGGAAAGCAAAGTTTTCCGACGCCAGTTTAGAGGTGACATCGATGCCGACGACTCTGGTTAAGTATTTTTTTTAATTGTTTTGATGTTTCTTCCTTTCATTAGAAATTGATTATGTTATCTTATGGTAATTGATTTGGGTATTGTGTATGAATAATCGGATTTTCATTATTGTTAAGTTATTTGTGTATGAACCTATTGGATATTGTGAAAAAATGATTGTAATACGTTCATTAAATTATTTAATTGCAAACTCATTGCTGGAATTTCTGTATAATCCGTAATTGTTATGTTGAAATTCATGTATAGCGACTAATAATTCGTAATCATTACGAATAACATGACCTAGGTTAAATGACGCACCGCATGTGTTTATTGCCTTGATTAATCGGTTTTCCTAATTCGTAATACTATTGCCTAATTAAATCTAGAGATTATATCTTAAGTTATTCAGTCGTTAAGTTAAATTAATGATCGTATCTTGATTAAACAAAACCTACGAGAAAACTCGGGTTAATTATTAACTCAGGATTAATAGTTGCTAGGAAAGGTTTGAGAACAACAAATTGATGAAATATGCTTAATTAGGGTGTAGGTTGAGATTGAACCAAAGAACCGGGTCCTTATCGAATTTTCCACTTTTATCAATTTTTGCATGTTTTCTTTAATTTATTTTTATTAGATAGTTTCATTTTATTTTCTTATTCCAAAATCCAAAACCCCCGTTAAACCTAAACACTAGTTAAATTCATTTTATAAATTTTACACACACTCTCCGTGGGATCGACCTGGACTTACTATTACTATAGTAGTAGGTTTAGTTATTTTATTTTGACTAGTATATCGACGAGCGGTTAATTTTGGCGCCGTTATCAGGAAGTGTGGTGTTTTAGTTTTTGTTTGTGATTTGATGCGGTTCCGCAAGTTCACGGGTCTCAAGTAGTACAGTATAATATCGTCCACATGGAGTAATTGTGTAAGTACTAGGCTAGGATCATTCAATTAATTGGACTAATCACTTAAATGTTGATAATTGAGGAATTAAAATAAGAAATTTAACTATAAAAAATAACAAAATTTAAGCTAAAGAAAATTTCGAATATTTCAAGGAGTTAATCCGAATGGAATGTGGTAAGCTTCAAGGATGGGTTCACTTTTAGCGTTTTTTTTATGGACTTTACCTAGATCAATTTACGAGGCAAATTTTGGTTGATAGAAGGTTAAGCCTAGAGTTTCTTAGATCCTTTTTCAAGGTATCAAA
>JANZLD010000009.1:29388099-29398865 GCA_026413575.1 Erythroxylum carthagenense | reverse complement strand
TGATTAATTAGAATCTATCGGAAGTTCTGTAAAGGAACTTTATTTCTAACAAACGATTTTGAAAGAGTTTTCAAAAAAGGGAATACACAATTCAACCCCCCTTCTCGTGCATTCTTATATCGTACTTAAGCCATGTATTAATGTGTGATTCACTTCAACAAGTACTCATATGATTTATTTTGAATATGTTTTGTTTAGCTGTATTTCTTGAGGTATATTCACATAATTCTAGTATATAAATTCCTATACCTCATTTAAATAAAAAAACATGTTAAATTGTAATTAATTATCTGAACAAAATTAGTATGTGAACTTCTATAGTCATAAGCACACATATATAGAAGCAATAAATATGCATACAAATCATCTATGCACATGTAAATTTTCTTTAGTGTGCATTATCTCAATCTTAAATTCCAATGTTTAATCACCCAATTAATATATGGTAAGTCGTATTTCATTCATTTCTAGGTGTATGCAAAGTTTTATAAACATACAAAAAGGTTATGATATGATTCGGTAAAAAAATCATAAGCAAAAAATTCAAAATAGTGAAATTTATACTAAACCCACAGTAGGTCTAAAAATAACCAAACAAATCAATCCAAAAACAAATTACATGACTATCTCCAGTTAATCCATAATTTTCATACAGCAACCATTCAATTTAGGCTTTTAGATATTTTAAGCATTTGTCTTTTTATATCTATAGTTTCCATAACACAAAAAATTAGACGAATTTGATTTCTAAATCATAAGATATGCACCAAACATCATAAGCTGCTCCAATACAAGGGCAGCATTAGGTCACCATTTTTGACGTCAATTTCCAATTTCATAAAGCAATAATTAAGTCTAAGTTTGTTCTATATATTTTTATTTATATTTCTCAAGTTTCATATCCAATTGGAATCACCCAATTTATAGGTCTATAGGTCGAGTTATGGCTAAAACAATGGGACTGTTCAAGTGAACTGAAAACCTAAAGTAGAATTTCAATAAATGTTACTCTCTCTTGTCCTATTCAACCAATTCCATGCAAAGTAACACTAATACATCATTTCAGAAACCATTCCATTTTTAAATCAATCTTTGTGGATATTCAAATATGCACACATACAAAAATTAACTAAATGTAGTCCCAAACCTTGAAGTTTGACAATTAGCTTTTCTTCTAGTGCTTTTCCTTCTCTTCCCCTTTTGATTTGCTTGATTTTCCAGCTATAAACACCAAAAATGCATTTCTCAATCCCAATTCCAACCTTATAATTCCCAATCTTCACGAAGAAAGCAAGAAAAGATGAAGATGAGAAGAAAAGCCACTAACTTTTACCTTGATTTTCACCTAGGATTAGCTTGATTCCTTATGCAAAATGACGTGATTAAGGTGAAGGAAATGGAAAGGAAATGAGAAGAGAAACTTTTGGAGTTAAAAACCTATATACACGTCCCTCTCCCCTCTCTTCTACTTCTCTTTTAATGAAGTTTCTAGTCTTAAACACATGCTTTAATCCCATTCGACCATGCGTTGATTTTTGGAAAAATTGCACATTTAGTCCTTCTTCTTCCTTTAATTCCCACATTGGCATATGAAGTCATCAATTGATTTCATTCTTGTCCATATTTCACATATAATTTATCATGCCCATGCCAAAATGATGAAATTACTAATTTACCATTATCTTTTAAATTAATTACCATTTTGTCCCTTACTATGCTTAGATGTACTTAAATCCTTATGTTCACTTCTTAATACATCCTAGACAAGCTATAATGCTTCTAGGGCATATGTTGGGGCCTTATAGATGCCCCTTTCTAAAATCATAGAAGGGGAAGTTTTTGATGTATAGGGACTGCACTTCATAAGACCTTTCCTATCTTCTCTTGAGAACATATATATCCTAATGGTTTTGGATTATGTTTCTAAATGGGCTAAAGCAATGGAAACTCTAACCAATAATGATAAAGTGGTACAAAAGTTTATCAAATGGATATTCAATAGGTTTGGAGTTTTAAGAGCGATTATAAGCGATAGAGGAACAAACTTCTGCAACAAGAACTTTGAAGATCTTCTAAAGAGATATGAAGTTTACCATAAATTTGTCACACCCTATTATCCACAAATAAGTGGATAAATGGATGTTTTCATTAGGTAGTTAAAGCGAATTTTGAAAAAAATAGTCAACTGTTCAAGGAAGGATTGGGCAATGAAGTTAGATGATGCATTATGGGCATATCGAACTGCATTCAAGACACTTATAGGTATAACTCTATTCTAAATTATTTACGAAAAAGCTTTCTATTTGCTTATGGAGTTGGAATATAAGGTTTACTAGGACATCAAGACATTGAATTTTAATTATAAGGTAGTGGGTGACAAGAGACTCTTACAACTTGATGAATTAGAAGAGTTTAATTTATTGCCTAGGAAAATGCCAAGCTCTATAAGGAAAGAGTGAAGAGATTGCATGATTCCCACATCAGAAAGAAAGGTAGGGACTTTGTGTTGTTATTTAACTTAAGACTTCAGTTATTTCTGGGTAAGCTTAAGTCTAATTGAAGTAACCCTTTCATAGTTATCCAAGTGTTCATGCATTGAGCTTTAGAATTGGATAATGAAAAAAGGGAAAAATTCAAAGTGAACAAACATAGATGCAAACCTTATTTTGGAGGAGTCTTTTCATAAGAAAAAGAAGTGACCTTTTTCCTTTATCTTGATTGAGCATGTGTGAGTTAGGAATGATCAAGCTAGTGACCTTGAACATAGCACATTATACATATTTAGGTTTTTTGTAAATTTTTTTTTGAAATTGTTTGATTATTTTTATGTTTTATGTTTATTTTATCTTGAGTTGAATAATGGATTTCATAATTTGAAGAGTGTTTATGTACCATCTCCAACTCCGTCACCTACAATTTCTCCATCAGTACTCTTGTCATTCTTTTTTGTTTCTTTCCTTTTCATTGTTTACTAGTTGTGTTTTGTTTATGTTTTTGTGTTGTTTTTCACTTTGAGGACAATGTGTTGTTCAAGTTTGGGGACATATATGCACTTGCATATTATTTGTATGAGAATTTGCATTTTCATTGTGTTAGTTTACTTGCATTATGTTAGTTTTTGGTTAGGTTAGCATTGTGTAAACATTTTGTTACATATGCATGAATTATGTCAATGTATCAATAGCATAAAATTGAAAGGAATTAGCTTATATGTAAACATGATTATTTAATTTGTGAAGAAAACATTACCTTGTGAAGTTTGTGTTTTAAGTTTCTTTGAGATGAATATGCATGTTAATTAGGATATGTTGCCTATTCTTTCACTTTATGACATTTTTTTAGACATAATTATAATTACATTCATTTAAATTATTAGGCATTGATAGTAACCTTTCATGGGAGTGATTGACTAAGAAAAACTGAGGTAGGCTAAGAAATTGTGAAAATAATAATTATTAATCAATTAAGTAATTATGTGTGTTAAATAAAATTTTTATTCCACAGCCCTTTTAAAGGAAATTACGTTAAGAATAAAGTTGGTCGTTAATTGAGAGTTATCATATAGCTGAGTAATTGGGGCGTTCATGAAAAAATGCTTGTCTTCACATTAAAAGGCTAGAATAACACTCCAACCAAACTAAATAGAAACTGTAGCCTAGTTAAGTAACCAGGAGACATTCATTACAAGGTATTTGCCTTCACATCAAAGGACTAGATAATCATTAAAGAGAATTTAGAAAGATGGTGTAAAAGGATAATTAGTGATAGTTTACCTATTTATTGATCAATAATAATGAATGCATGTTTACAAGTACCATAGGTTCATGAACAGGGTGTCAATATTTTGGTTGATATGTATATTTAAATCAAAGAATTTGAACATGAATATAATAAGTTATTGTATTAGAACATTTAAAGTGATTGATGTTTATGGCTAAGTTAATTTCATAAGATTTGATGCTATTATACAATTATTGCATTATTGCACGATTGTATGTTTGTGTGTTTTGTTTGTTTTATGGTTATAATTCTACCTGGGGATAAGAAAAAGCTTAGGTGATAATTTCCTTCATAAACCAAAAACGAGAAGAATTTGGATGAAATCGAGGCATAAAATGGAAGAATTGAAGTAACTTTAGAGATACACTGTCGTGTATAGGGATTGTGTAAGTCACTGTATAAATATGGAGGTTCAAAGACTCTGTTTATGTCTGTGTGAAAATACGCTACTGTGTATGTTGAAATACACAACTGTGTATATGCCCATATAAGCTTTTGCAACTTTTAAAGTCGCAATTTAGAGAGAATTTTAAGACACGCGGTCGTGTAAATGATTGTGTATATTCTGAAAACACCTAGTTTTTACTATAAAAGGAAATTAGGAAGGCTATAAAATAGGAGCTAGATTTTAGATTCAACATAGACACTAAAAGAAGGAAGAAAAACTCAAAAGGAGACTACACATCATAAATAAAAGAAGATCAAAAATGAAAAAATTAAGATCAACTCGTGCTTTCCAAATTTTCCAAATTAGGGTTTCAAAATGATTTCATTCTCTTCTCTTTATTTACTTCATTGCCTTGTATGCCAAATTTGAATAGCTTTGTTTTGAACGATTATGGATTGCTAAATCTATATTAGGGTTTTTATTCTTAAATTGTTTTGAATAAGTTTTACCTTGTTGGATTCAATATATTACTACTTTGTGATATTTGTTATGCTCATGCTTGATTTGAATCGAGAGATTGAATCTAGATATTTGTGTTAAGTTGTGCAATGACAGTTGGTACCTTAATAGACTTACAAATATCAAGTTAATGAGGAATTAAAGATATTTTAATTGCGAGTTAATTATCTTTAGGATTGCATCAAATCTAATTGAGTAATTAGGATTAATTAGGATTAATTTTAAGAAATTAAAAGATTGTAACTCAAATTTATCTACTTCAATTGGAATTAGTTGATTAGATCTTGAGAAAAGTAATCAAAACCTTTGGATATCTAGGATCAAGCATAGTTAAATTCACAAGCTGAAGTGAAGGTAAAAACAAGGATAGAATATTCCCTAAGTTTTCATCATTGACTAACTTCAATTTCATTGTTATCATTTACTTGTTTAGTCATCAAGTTTTGTTAGTTTTCTTTAATTTTCAATTAATTCAATCTTTTTATAATTTTGAAAAAGTGTAATTTGAATTGTTAGTGACTATATTCAATCCTTGGGGAAACAATATCAATTATACTATAATAAACGACATGTATGCTTTTATACGACTCCTATTCTTGATGTGTGTCAAACACACTAAAAAACAAAAACTAACTCTGCACACTAAAATTTATAGTAGGGGCGAGTGGGGATCATATCTGTAAAGAGTCTGTGTTTGGGTAGCTTTTGTTATAAATGAATCAGTGTAACATCCCGTACTCATATTAAGGGTTAGGACCCAAAATTTCAGTACATGTGAGCTCAAAAAGAGATTAAGGAAATGCATTTTCTTGCTCATGCATAATGTTAGCATACATGCACATAAATATTGAATCTTTGCACATAAAAAAAAAGTGGTACATGCATTCATTGACAACTTCTAGGTATAATTGATGTTAAATGTGATTTTATTAAAAATGAGAGGTAGAGGGAGTAGAAAGAGTGATCTAGGTATGAGTCGTGATAAGGAAAGATTTGGAAACAAAATTGGTAGTGATTTGGAAAATATTCACTGAGTGTGCTTCAGTTTTTTAGCCACAACTTTTTATCTAGTTATCCAAACGAGATGATTCTTAATTTGGATTAAACTAGAACATATGACTACATTTCTTATGAAGACATTGAATTTAAATTCTATCTTTAAGAATCTCAAAGGTTGTCATGAAGTTGAGAACTGGGTGCAGTACATTGGATGAATGTAAAAATTCATATTCTATGTTGGAGGAAATTCTAGAATAATCTAGGTTGATTTAGGTTATGTGTCTTCTGGAAAGTTGTAGACCTTTCTTTTTGCTTTCCAATGGTATATAGCATGAAAATTTTGGATATCCTAGTTGAAAGTTATAGTCCTTATAAGGGGAGATGTTCAAAAGTAAAGATGCTTCTTTGACCTTTTTGCTTCTTCTGTGATGACGTCATCTTCTTCTGTGTTTTGCTTCTTCTGAGATGACATCATCTTCTTCTTTGTTTTATTTCTTCTGTGATGACGTCATCTTCTTCTGTGTTTTGATTCTTCTGTGATGACGTCATCTTCTTCTATGTTTTGCTTCTTCTGGTTTTTCGCTGGTCTATTTTTTATTCCATTTTTTACGCTGTAGAAGATAGAATTTGTCTTCGAGGTCTACATGAAAGTTGTAGATCTTGAAGTTTTCTTTCAAATCATATAAAGAACATCCTAATCTGATATTTTTAGGGATAGTTATAGCAATTTTCTCGATTCTTCTATCTTTTTCCCATTAGTCTGTTTTTCCATTGGCTTCATCTATACCTATCTTCTGTTCCACTTTTGGCCCTTCAGAAGATAGAATTTTTTTTCGAGGTCTTCATAAAAATTATAGATCTTGAAGTCTTCTTTTCAATCTTATAAATAACGACCTAATCTGATATCTTTAGGGAAAGTTATAGCAATTTTCCCAAATTTTTTGCCTTTTTGCTTCTTCTGTGATGATGTCATTTTCTTATGTGTTTCTTCTATGATGACGTCATCTTCTGCTGTGTTTTTCTCCTTTTATGTTTTGCTTCTTCTGTGTTTTGCTTCTTTTGTATTTTTCCTTCTTCTGTCTTTTCGCTCCTTCTGTGTTTTGCTTCTTCTGTCTCTTCGCTTCTTCTGTCTTTTTGCTCTTTCTGTGTTTTGCTTCTTCGGTGTTTTTGCTTCTTGTTCTGTGTTTTGCTTTTTATATTTTTTTTGCTATCTTCTGGTTTATCGCCCTTCAAACGATAGAATCTGTCTTCAAGGTCTTCATGAAAGTTGTATATCTTGAAGTCCTCTGTCAAACCATCCAAAGAACATCTAAATCTGATATCTGTAGAGAAAGTTATGCTAATTGTAAAGCATCTTATGTGTTACTATTCATAAACTTCTTCTGGGTTACTATTCATCTTATATCTTCTGCTCCCTTTTTGATCACTTCAAAAGATGGAATTTGTCTTCTAGGTCTTCATGTAAGTTTTAGCTCTTGAAGTCCTCTTTCAAACCATGCAAAGAACACCTAAATCTAATATCTATAGAGAAAGTTATGTAATTGTAAAACATCTTCTATGTTACTATTCATAAACTTCTTCTAGTTACTGTTCATCTTATATCTTTTCTTTCATTTTTGATCCTTCAGAAGATAGAATTTTTCTTCTAGGTCTTCATGAAAGTTTTATCTCTTGAAGTTCTATTTCAAACCATCTAAAGAACACCTAAATCTGATATCTCTAGAGAAAGTTATACCAATTGTCCCACAATAGGTTGAATATGATTGAGGATAAAACTAGATTGGATTCTTTTGGCCATAACTTCTTCTCTAGACACTCAAATGCCTTTATTCTTAAACCATTAGACTTGTAAGACATCTCTCTACATCTCCATCAAAAATCGTATCCATCTAAAACAAAGTGAGAGAGATTGAGTGAAAAACGTGGGATGGGTACTGTATGTGTGTTTGTAAATACTATGAACTGGTGTTATTCCACTAAACATACTTCAGTATTTTGATGATTTTTGTATCAGTAGAGCTCGAAATGAGATGATTCATGATTTTTGGTGAACTAGAGACATGGAGCTACAAATGGTATGAAGAAATTGGAATCTAATTGTAACGCCCCACTCCCGCCTGACCCAGACTAGACATCGATGGTGATATCCGAGTCCGTGCCCTGCGAGGAGGGCGTGCTACATCACTCAGTCCAAACTCAGTATAAATCTTTTTTTGAGAACACAAACATACACTATGCGGAAATCAATTAACATATAAAATCACCAGTAAGTACAATGACCACGAGGGCCCTTTTCCTAAATACGAATTAATTCAGTCTGTTGTTTACAAATTGACCAAATCATTTGTACAAAAATTCAGAAAATAAAATTTTATACGGAATTTATCAGACACTAACGTAGATGCGAACTGATCTCGACCTCTTCTCTTACTCACAGGCGGTTGCTATACCCCCGTTGCCTAACGGGGTATTCTTCTGGGTCCTAAAAAATAATTGTAAATTTTGGGTGAGTTTTGCAAACTCAGTGAGTGACCATCATCGATGGCTCACCCAGTCACACAACCCAGTGCACATTCACAATATTCATATTCAATACACTTACTTATTTCTATTATGCCTAAGCGATGCATCAGTCACATCTACTCACTTTCACATGTCATCGGACCGTAGTCCGGCATTAGAACACATTTATTTCACATAAGCATAAGGCATGTTGCCCTTCACTCAATCAAATATATGTAAGCAAATGAATATGAAACGCCCATGTGACACTTTCCAATTTATTTCAGTGCTGTGACTGAGCGCCTGAACTGTCCCAATATGGGCACATTAACCGTTGAGCCTAAGGCTCTAAATCACTGTGGGGCTCAAGGCCTAAATACAATCGTTGAGCTTTTAGCTCTCGGTGGCTGCTCCAGTCACAACTGTCATTATCTGGTTAAGCATTCAAGAATGAAATGCATTTGCCACAATTAATCACATTATTATGCACGTATGCATAAGTCACAATCAATCAGCCTATGAATGACACAATCAACATTTATGTATCACAATTAATCACAGATATCCCAATTAGTCACATCATAGGCACATGGGTCGCAAATTCACATACAAGTAGCACTTCTTTAACCAACTCCCCACTACACAATCATCGGACCTTCTGTCCGGAATTCACAATCACAACAAACCTCAAACCTACCATTATTCACCGCATTCAACAATCAATTTAGACAAAATGAAACAAAATAGAACAAAGGGTAAAATGAGACCATCTCGGTCTACTCACAGTACGCTCCAGATTAGCATTTGCTTCCAAATTCTGGAAACACCTGACTGCGAACTCTTAGCCTGCGCAACCCATTTATTCAATACGTTGCACACACATTAATAATTTTGCACAATTATACTCATGGATGCACATATATGTACGATGCATATTCATGACTATCCCGGTATCAATCTATAAATTTTATCTCAAAAACTATTTCGTTATCACAATTCAGGTATGCCTAGGGTTTAACCGCACTAAAATCCTTAAACTCGTAATTTATGTTTATTGTAATTTTTCTAAAACCATACTTTCCGGCCTAGGCAACCTCTCCTTGATAAACCAGTCCACATAGGGTAACCTAGGCAACCTCTCCTTGATAGAAAAATTCCTCTATGCATTAGGAATCCATAGACACTAAAATCACTCAATTCGGATCTCTATAGGTCCAATTATTGCTAAAACACAGACCAGAAAAATAATCGCTCGGTCCTCTCACTTTGACTTAATCAATCAAGGTCAATTTCATCTCCAAAAATTCACAATTTTATATAGAAATGAAATTAAATATCTCACGAATTCGATGCCTTGAGAATCAGGTCAATCGAAAGTCAGAGGAGAAAATTATGCACAAAAGAATGGCAAAAGGGTCAAAGTAGAACAAAACAATAAGAAAATTTGCACTTATATCCCTCTCTTCTACCACAATGCATAACTTTTCACACGAGTGTCCAAAAATTATAAATGAGGTCTCATTGGAAAGATCACAGAAAACCCTATAAGTTTCTTCAAAGACTCACAAACCGATGTCACCCCTAACGTAACATTTGGTTACCGACACCATTCATAGGGGCAGTAGACAAAACAATGAAATCCTGTCCCCCGTGCTTGTTTGGTTAACGCCTCTACAAATGTGTCATCCGCCTCCAGTAGACATGGACAAAGTTATTTGTTTACTCCAAAAGCAGAGGACAAAACTATGTTTGTCTCTGTCTAGTCGACCAAAAGATCAGACTTGCGCCTCTCTCTAAGCAACCACAGTTCTCCATCGCACGTTGGGCAAGACGATTGTGGGCAAGACGACGGTGGTAAGTTTTTTTGCCTTTTTCGACACAATGCTTCTGTTCTTCTTCTCCATTTATGGTTGTGCGAATTTGTGGATCTGGTTGTTCTTCTTCTCCAGATCCATTGTGTTGCGCTGTACTGATTTTAGTTTGTTTTTTTTTGAACTAGAGGAGTCCAGGTGAAGTTCAATCTGATTCCATTTACAGAAATCTCGATCCGTAATTAGGTGCGTGGTCTTTTTCCCTTCAGTTCTTCTTATCAACAGATACCGTGATATGCCAATGCTTTTATTTTCCACTATTATGCTACATTGGTTTCGTGTTATTTGAAAGAAAAACTAATGAGCATAAACACCCAACCTTATCGTGCCCTGCCTGTGTTTGTTGGTATGAAATTTGCATTGTTGTTGACGGGGTTGGTGTTAATTTGTTTGGTGATATTGTTGGAGTTTTATGTTGTTTCTGGCGTGTGAAGAATGCATATACCCAAGGTCCAACCTTGGGTTATTGTTGGAGTAGATGAATTTGTTGGAGTTTATGAATTCATGCATGCACATAACATCTGTTGGTTTCCTCAAAAATTAGAGAATATATTGGAATTGCACACAAATGCAAACAAACTACTAGTTAGTTCATGTAAGATGAATGAATGGAGTCTCCTTTCTTTTTACAGATAAATAGTGCATTGAAATGTTAGATATGTACTACAATAACTAGGAATTATACATCACTCCAATTACAAAATAGT
>JANZLD010000009.1:29368503-29380002 GCA_026413575.1 Erythroxylum carthagenense | reverse complement strand
ATGGATTGATTAGTGTGATTTGAATGAGATTGACTAAAAATGTAAGCAATGAGAAAAAGAAAGAATAAGAAAAAAAATTATACCGGATTTTCGCATCGGATTAGTCTAGGTTTCCAACACGCTCAATTTTCTTTGGTTATTGTTCTCGGATGTCCGATCCACTTTGCTAAGTGTTTGTTTCCGCTTTCGATTTGTATTCAATCCGCTTCGCTACTTTTGATTTGATTTGATTCAATTCGCTTGGTGATCCTATTTGCTTTCGGTTTCGGCTTATGTTTCGGTTTGTATTTTCCCTTTTGATCACTTAGTATTCCTTTTAGTTTGTGTTTCGCTTTACATTATGTCTTCCGCATTCCATTTTCTGTTCTGCTTTTTCGGTTGGGATCTGGTTTCCGGATCGGGTCTCAACAAATTGGAATAATGCAAGAACATGCCCTAAAGCAAACCTATGTTTCAAGTCATACTAAATACATATCTAACCATTTAGAAAGGAGAAGAGAGTATATAAACATGTCTATATAAGATTTTAAAATTTTCACTTTAATGCAAAACTTGATCAAGAAATGCCCATGCTTTAGTGATGAATAATTAACATGGGACACACCTAACAACATATTCTTGTCATATCAGTTTTAAAATTTAGTATATTACATGATCTAAGACTTGTTATATATTAAACTATGTTTATTTCACATATTTTAAATTTTGATATAGAGAATAATAGGACCTAGGACATGCTTATGTCTCAACTTGTATTTACTAATTGAAAGTTACAAAACAAAATATAGGTAGAGGATGTCGAGGTTATGTAAATATAGTGCCTTGGAAAGCAAGTGTATTTACATATAACTTAATCTTCTTCTAGTTATTTTTATAATGAAAATATTTATTATTAATAAAACAAAATAGTCTGGCTTTATTTGTACGAGCATTATATAACTAGTCATAAGGTACCAATATTTTTTTGTAAGTAATATACATATACATGGAGATCTATGGGAAACCTGTATATTATTAGAATCTAAATTAGTTGATTCACAATTGAATAATTAAGTTGGTCGCTTGATTATGGTTTAGACTGTAGTGTTGTAATTTATCTCCATGTAAGTAAAGGAGTTTACTTCAAGGGAATAATTTGTTTCATATCATGATAGTAGTTGACTATTGATAATGGCACTATTAAATAAATTTTGAATCATGTATGTTTTTAAAGAATAAAGAAGGTCGTTTCTTTAATCTTAAAATGTATACTTTAGCATTCTTTTTATTACGAACCACATTCTTGATGAGTCTTGAACTCATATGTGTTTCATTATAATTCTTGATATGATCATAATGGATTTTTACAGAGTATCAATCTAGCATCTGTATGTTGGTATTATTAATTGAATCATGTATCAAGGAACATTCACTCAAGTAAAGAATTTATAGTGATATCATCACTTCTAGATATTTCACAGAGATTGGTGATTAAACTGACGTTAGTAGTTTGATGAACTAGCTACCCATCAAGTCTTAACACCAATATGAGATCTTGTGTGTTAATCACCATATAGAGTGAAGCGGGAGATTTAGAAGGAAAAATTAATTAAGGACAAAATGGTAATTTTACCTTCTATTGTGCAGATTGCTATAATATGGTTCATAATAGAGTTTGCAACTGGACATCTAATTTGAAACATGTGTTCTCATAGTATTTAGTAATTCAAGAGTTCAGCTACTTGCCTTTAATGGAATGGCATTTGGTTAATAAGTTAGAATTAATTTTAATGAGATTAAATTAATTTCGGGCTTATTAGAGATTAAATTACATAAGTCTAATTAGATTCCCTACTTGGCTTCTTAGAAAGGTTATCAAGCAAAGTAAAAAAAATAAACAAAGGTTATCGGAAAGAAAATAAAAGAAAAGACCGAATTAGATTCAGAATAATAAGAAGAAAACAATTTAATTTAGAGTTAAATTAAATTGTTGTGGTCTTATTATTCTGAATCTAATTTAGTTCTTTCTTTTATGTTAATTAAATTAGGTTTTAATCCTCTAATTAAATGTTGGGCTTACACTAATTAATTGTTAATTTGACGCCCAAAATGAACATTTAATATTGGTTTAGATTTTGGTTTGATTCGATTAATTAGATTAAATTGAACAATACTTGTAAAGACAAAAGGAGGGCAAAACCAAAATCTACAATGATTTAGATTTAGGTTTTATATAGCTAAATGGACAGCTACACATTTAGCATTGAATTGCTAAATGTAAGGTGGGTTTTTATCATGCTTAATCATCATTAAATGGTTTAATGGTTTTCATTTAATGTTGGCATGTAGAAAAACATAGAAACCTTTTAGCATTCATTTGATTAAAGAAGGAACTAATGCATTTGTTACTCTCTCTCCCTTCTTTCATATTTTAACCGAAAATAAGACTATCTTATTTTTGGTTTTTGTCTTTTCATCTAGCCATATTAAATAAATGAGAATGTCTCATTTATTTTCCTCTCTTTCATTTTGATTAAAAGAAGTGGTGCATTGGGTTTTTGGGACTTCTTCTCCTTTCTTTCATAAGCTAGCGGAAATTAGGAATGAGAGTGTCTCATTTTGGTTTTTTCAACTAGTTGATCATAAAAGGAAAACCTCTACAATATTTCTTCTCCTTTCCCACCAAAGGATCTTGTTAACTAAGTTATCCAAGCAGAACAAGTTGTAGATCTGATTGGTCGAGGATACAATAGCAAGGAGAGGATATAACAGCGAGGAGTCGGTAAAATTTCCGTCATCTTCTTATGTTATTTATTTTTTTAATACCAAATCATGTATGGATTAAACATGTTAATTTGGTTATCATGCTTCCATTGTGTTTTGATTTTGGAAAAAGTTTTTGAAATCTACCATTTAGTCAAATCTAGTTTGATATTGTTTTAGATCCAACAGAGGCATACTCATGTGTTAACCTATGGTATCAAAAATTTTTAATGAGAACCAAACAACCAAATTTCATGCTCGTTTTTCTTATTTTCATCCCAATTCCTTCACTATCCCTTATGCAAAATAGCTACCAAACACTACCCATCCAATTTTCAACTTGTCCAAGAGTTCCAATCTTAGATTCAAACACAATCTTATCAAATTTTTCAAATTTTTCAACCAAAGAGGAAAGTTTATTTCAAATATGATAATTTTGATGTTTTGGAAAGGACCTCACATCAAAACCTCCATTTAGAAGAAGATCTAAAGATGAAAATAAATAAGCAAACCTTAATAAATAGATTTAAGGTGCCCATTAAAATGGGAGATTCTTCTTCCTAATAAGCTCCAAGGGTCTATTATCTAAGTGAACACCCTACCTTGGTTTTCACGAACCCTATCCATCAAGCAATGTATGCCATTCAGAAAACCTGACCATTCAAGCCTAATAGGTATATGGATTGGAAAGTGCAAGAGATAGCAGCTATAGGAAAGAAAGTTATGGCTATAATTATAACTATTGGTTGGATCCTTTCTTAGTATAATTTGACACTCATATAAGAAGTTAAAAACAAAGTTTTTATCTACCTTTATAATAGAGAGATATGAAAATTGTGATTTTTATTTTAAGGGATAGGCAAGTATCAATGTCAATTACAAAGTTTAAAGACAAGTGTGAGTTTTATGCACCTAAGAATATAGGATATGAGTCTTATAATTCATCCAAAATCCATTTCCCTTGTGATGTAAACGTGCCTAATGGATTTTGGGATGACATATTAAATGAAAGTGGTGAGCATGACCTGACTAAGAATAAGAGTGCCACTATCTATAACCCTATTAAGAATAAAAGTTCCCATATTTATGACCACACTAAGAATAAGAGTGCCCTTATCTCCTCTCCTATCATTCATTATTGACACTAGGCAATTGTCCATACCATTGTGGGAAGGAGAGGAGGTGTGAGAGTGGTGACTCTTACTAATTTGTTTAACTTATAGTGTATAGAGTAGGTGTCAACATTTGCAATATAAGATACAAGTTTTCTATCCATTTAGATCATATATCAATCTAGAAAATATAGTGATTTATAGAGGTTCATACCTCATAATGTTAGCCAAGAACCTATGTTATTCTTTAATTTTCCATAGTTGACCCTCACACACATAATGCTTCCCCTAAACATAAAAGCAATAATGTTTATAAGACTAGTTAGGAGAGTTAAGGGGATATATGCTAGTCAAGACAAAAGGAGATAGGAAAGCAAGAGACACTCCTATAGAGGATGCTAAGGACGTGAATAAGAGAGAGGAGTAAACACCCACATTAGGAGAACCATAAGAGATAAAAATCAGGTAGTTTAGCCAATGGTGTTAGATGCTAAGGATGTTAAATTAACATCATAATAGCTACTATAGAAAAAAATTAAAAGAACTGTTCATCAAGTACAGTAACAGTAGATCTCCTTATGTAGGATATAACAAGGGCACAAAGAGATGCTTATTATACACTCCTAGAAAATGGATTGGATTGAAGAGAATATTGCTTTTATGTAAAATTTGTAGTGACACCCAAACCTTTCCACCAACTCTTCCTTAGATAATGCAATATGAGGATGCTGATAAGATGATATAGTTGGAAAATGGTAAGCTCTTATTCCTATTTTGTCTTTTGCATTCATTATGGTTTTTTCTTGTACATTCCAAACTATATTTTATATTTCCAATTATGGGCTTTTTTAGTACTTATGTTGTTTAATTTTATTCCCAGTATGTTTTACATTTTATATTTATTACTTTTTCATCTTATTTTTTATTTATCATACAAATATTGAATATGAAGCAATAAAGAACTTAATGAAGTTTTCTTAATATTTCATTTTCCTTCCTGTATAGCCACTTTTAAATATTATATATCTTGTTTTGTTTTTTTTTATTGAGGATAATATAAAGTTTTAGTATGGGGACTAGGCTGTTTCGAGCTTATTTTAAGCTATATGTAACTTAGTAACTAGATCCACTCATAATTAGCCTAATAAGTAATTATTATTGGAAAATAAACAATAAAAACATGATTAGGAGGAATTATTAGACGTTAGATTGTATTGCAGTTCAACAAGGTTAGGTCAATAAATATGAGCATTAATGATTACTTTAGTTTCAATTTGATTCCCTGATCTTAAGATTGACAAGTGATTTGAATAATGAAACTTTTAGTATAAATTTAACATTAATTAAGTTAAATTTGAGCTTAATAAGTGGCCTAATATTCTATATAATTAAAAATGCGTAAACAAAGTGAGTATAGATAAATTCTCTACTGACTCTAACTTAAATAATGAATCAATGTTAATAATGGTGTTAGTAGCCATCTGAAATTGTTACTTAATTCAACAATTGGGGGTGTTCGTTCAAAGGTGTTTACCTTCATGTCAAAAGGTTGGAATAACATTTTAAACAAATCATTTACGCTCCATAAAAGTTTCAAAAATAAATGTGATATGGTTTATTAGGCGCTTGTAAGTTGAAACTTTTTACTTTATTTATATTCATATTGATTTAGCTTAAACCAAATTACAAGTTAATATTTATTAAGGGACCTAGATAGTTGATGAAGGATAGAGTTAGGTAGATAAAAAATACTTGTGATTACTTTGATGTATTTGTTAAACTTTTCTTGAATTAAAACTTGTTTAAGTTAAGAAAGATTCAAATTGATTTGCTTTATAATAAGAAAATTTCTAAATATAAGGATATTCAATATTCATGAAATATGCATACATTTTCTTGTAAATTTATCTTAGTTTAATTGGTTTTAAGTATCTTTTAGGAAATTTTAGAAAATTTATTTGAAGAAATGCAAAGCTATAAATGAAAGAGTTTATGAGTCAAAACATATAAAAAATACCAATTTTTGGCTAAATATAATATAGAACATTAATGTTTGGTAGGCTATATTCTTCTCAAAAATTTACAGTTGACAATATGGACAAATACATGGGTCGATGAAAACCATGTAACTTGAAGATGACTAAATATTGAAAAGCATAGGTATGTATGTGCTTTACAATTTTCTATAATTTAAAATGGAAGATAGTGTAAAATATGGTTGGCAATATTAGCATGTCAATGACTATATCTAGGTGCAAAAAGTAGACTATAAATGAAATGACTAAAGCCATGGGCATTTTAATTCTTATGTAATCTTCCAAAATAGTTATTGAATAACACGACCTAGGAAATGATTATATGCGAGACTACATCTGCCACAAAATTTAATTATAAATATATATAAAAAAAGCCTAATTAAAAGATACTTTTGTATCATTTTATGTTTTTATAACTAGGGTTAGCCACCACTTACAAAAGGAAAGATTGAGAAACACATCCAATATCCATTTTTAATAGAGAAAGAGATTGATGTTCATTTCGAAGAAGTAACTATCATCAAAGGAGTAATATTTCATCGAAAGATGCCTTATCTTAATTGTTTTTTATAATATTTCAAGGAGAATTTTAGGCTAATAATAGTAATATCTAGATTGGATGGAACCCTAATGGACTCTTATATGATTGGTTTCAATTCTTTAAACAAAGATTTCTACTTTTGAGATTTTCATATAATGTGAGAAAATTGTGTAAATGAAACATAAAACGATACCAAAAGAAACTAGTAAAGCAAGTAGCCCTATCTTTTCTTATAATATAGTTTACGTGAATTAAGTGTCAATCCCACGATGACTCAAATTACCAAATTTGACCTTTTTTTTATTATCCAATCTAAGTGCCTGTTTGGATGAGCTTATATCGGTAGAGTTTTTGTCAGTAGAGCTTTTGCCAGAAGAGCTTTTCTAAGAAGTCAGTTGACTGTTTGGCTGTCATTTAAAACAAAGCTTTTTTGAAAGAGCTTTATACAATAGACTGTTTGGCAACATAAAAAAAAAGGCACTTTTAATTTTAACTATATTTCATTTTGTAATAAAAATTATTTATGCATATAAATATTATTTAAAATATATTAAACAATACGCAAATTACAATATATTAATTATTATACAATTTTAAACCATATAAAACATAAATAAAAATATATCTAACCAAATCTTTTATATGGATTATAATATAAGTAAAACTAATATAAAAATAAATATAAAAACATATAAAAAATCAAAAAATATTATATAAATCTCAAAATAAACGTGAAGATGTGTTTGTGGAAATTGTGGGAATTATGTGTAAAACATAAAGGTAAATGAGACTAAAAAAATAGGCTCATAAATTGATCTGATAAATTAACCTAAAAAGTACTTTTTTGAAAAGCTCCAAATTTGATCTTCTCAAAAAACTGTATTTTAGCTTCTAAAAAAGTCATTTATGTGAAAAAGTGCTTTTGGATTTTATAACCAAACACTCAGTTTTCTTAAAGACAGCTTTTGCAGTGGAAAAAAGTGCTTATTCATCCTCCAAAAGCTGAACCAAACAGGCACTAACTAAACAAATAATAGGATGAAAGAGAAATGAATAAAATAACAAATAACAAATAAGAATTACTTAACTGAGGTGATAGATTAAGCAATTAGCATATAGAATATATGAAAATGAAGAATCACAATAAAACTTTCCTACACCTAAATTTATCTTGATTTAATGATTAAATCTAGTTATTTAGATGGTAGGACACAATATAAACACAAATAATTCTTAAGAATTAGAATCTTTCAGTAAATAAAAGAAATCAATTCAAAATATAATTCTAGAGCTCTTCCTACCTAAATCCATATCCCAATTTAGTTAATAAAAAGATAAAGAAATATAACAATGAAAATAAATAAAATAAAATAAAGGGATGAATCATATAGATCTTGAGTCTTGACGTTCTTAATTGATTCTTGATGAAATCTTACTTTTCTCTAAGATTGTTCCTTTTATATGTGTTCTTAAGTCTCCTCTATCTTGTGACTAATTTTAGGTCCTCCCAAATGTCTCCCTTTTTACTCCTTTTATGCTTGTTATTTTTTAAAACTCTAGGATTTTTATCAAACATAAGACTAATAGGCCTATATTGGTCATAGGTTACTTCAGCATCTTTAGAAACCTTAGTTTAAGTAAACTTTAATGCCAATATAGGTTAATAAGACACTTGGAACACAGGTTTGAACACAATACTATGTAGGTGCTATATTAGGTAACACTAGACCATGTTCTAGTTATGTTCTTCATATATCCAAATAGTCAAAGAAGAAAATTAAGTCCTTTTTTAAAAAATAGGACTTACACAGGGACTTCTTTGTATTGTGTTCTTTTATGCAAAAAGTTATCAAAAAACATATACGCTTAAGCTAAATGGTTTGAATATGGTATCATATAGGCGTTATGTTAGTGAACATGGTACCATGGTTATACCATGTTTAACCAAGATCACTCTAAAACTTCTCCAAATCAACTCTAGATATTCCAATTTTACTCCTTCATTGGAGAGCAAAAATAAATCATGTAAATAAAATATAAGCTAAATTAAGTGTCATATAAAAATCCTTAAAATACAAGCTAAATAATCTCATAATCATGCAAAAAAATAATGTAATTACAATATATCAAATTCTTCCACACTTAATCATTTTCTTATCCTCAAGCAAATAACTTTCATTAGTATTTAACTTAAATAATAAGTACCTCCATAAAAGAACTTAATAAATCAAATTCATCAATCAAGACTCTCTATTATTCATTTAATTGCAAAGTTTATAGTTATTATGCATTTAGCTACTTGTAATAAGTCATTAATCATTTTAATTTACTCAGCTATTCTTCAAAGTTCAAGTTAATTAAGATAATTCAACCAAATGCATAAAGTAAACTTACATGAGAAAAATGTTATAACTTCCAAACTTTTTCTTATCTCCAACTTTAAACAACACAAGAGTGTTTAGAATCTTAGTTGAAAAATCACTTAACCTTTTAACGCTCGAGTAAGCCCTTTTGTCATGAATACTTTTGGATATTCAATCAAATATACTAGTACTAATTTTTAACTCCAACCTTTTTATTTGGTTTGAAGCTAGTGGAGTGAAATTATTCAATTCTCACTTATTCTCACTTTTTATTTTAAAATTAGATTATTATTCTTATATGATAATGAAAATTCTTAAAAAGAATTCACATTTATCTTAACTGTATATACAAATTATATAAGGCATTTTATAGTTTTAATGAAGTATGCCTTCTCAAAATTAATAAGGTAAATTGAAATCAACTTAATCATCAAAGCCTGTGACAATTTACCTAAACAAATCAATTCACCATAGTATTCAAACTCATAATGAATCATCTTCATCAATATCATTAATTTCTAGACTTATTATTATTAAGTTAAGTATAACAAAGTTGATAAGGATAATTGTTTAGTCTATGCAAGAATAATGATAAACATTGGAAAGGAGGTAAGGAAAATTGGTAATTCCCCATAAATAAAAATTATTGGCCTTGTCCAATGCCATCAATATCTTGAGCTGAAGATTTTTATATTTATTAGAACACAGGGATAATGTTGCCTTTGTAGTTTACAAAACTCCATCAAGTTTTAGCTTAAGCAAGATAATCACATTCAAATAACGAAAGAACATCAAAACAAACTTAAAACCATGAGTTTGATAATGTAAAAACAAACTGAAGTAACTCTCACGATCCTAAAATCTACAAAATTAAAACAAGAATACCTAAACATTAGATTGCCTCCTAACATACACTTTAAATGAGTCTTTTAGTTAGACTTCTCATCAAGCCCTTCATCATCCTAGATCTATAATTAGTAGCTTTCCTTAACCCTTATCAAATAAAGGTTTATTAACTTTCAAATATGTCACATGCTATAATAAAATAAGATCATATGATATCAAAGAAATAATACAAACTAAATCTGTTAATTCCTTTTTAATTAATAAACTACCAAAATAGCAAGGAACTTAAAGCTTATTGAATCTTCGATTTTCTATAGTAGTCTATGCTATAGGAAGTAGGATTCCTCCCTATTTAAGATTACTACCAACAATTCCTTCATAACCTTGTTCTCTGGCTCCTCCCCTTTCTCTTCCTCTTTATCATCCTTCTCTTATTAAGCAACAAACTTTCATTCCTCTTCTTTCTCATTCTCCTCTTTTTCATCTTCCTTCTCTCTAAATTGTAGCTCCTTTCACTCCTCAAAATTTTTATATCAACTTGCTCCCTTGGATTTGGCTCAATGTAGCCAAGTAAGACACCTTATTGCTTTTTAGAATTAAGTTTCATGAGTTATCCAATATGAGATCCCAGGTTATAGATGGAGGCTTCAGTCATTTGAAAGTGATCCTTGGTTGTAGTAATGACTTTCATCATAAGCTCCTCGAGAATTGGCTTCCTCTTTTGTTATTGTTACCGTTATTGTTGTTATGGAAACATAGATAGAGCTTAATTGTTTTAAACAAAATTAGAATAGTCTCTTTACCCCTAATTATAAGTATCACTATAATAGATATTTCAAGTCTAATTCCCCCATAAAGTTTAGCTACTCACACAGTTACAAAATATTGTAAGGAATTTAATACTTTTGATTAGGGTTGCCCCCACCACAAATGTCATAACACATCACCAATACCAACTGAGCTTTCAAGTGCATATTATCGTGCCTCTTGTTATAAGCTTCCATTTTCCTCGTATGTGACGGTATACTATAATCTCCATAGAATAATGTCTTCCACATCCTTTTACTATGTTTGGTAGTTACAATAATAAGTACCCAAATCTTAAAAATAATCTACAAATATAAGATTAAAATAAAAAGTTAAAAGATAATTAATTAGAAAAGAAAAGAAAATTGCCTAAATTAAAGTAAATAATGAAAAATAAAAATAATTATATTAATAAAAATAAGGCTTATTAATATTATAGTCCCTAAAAACAACATGAAAAACTTATTGTGATAAAAAATATATAGATGAAACACAAAATAACACTAAAATAAATCATTAAGACAAGTGCATGTATTATTCCCTATAGCATTGTTTTGGTTTGTCAAATTCTATCCCGCGAAGATTGTAACTACCAGCAATGATTATTTTTATGTTATCTAATCTAACTAGAAAAATAATTAGATTAAAGAGAAATAAACAAAACTAAAATAACAATAAGGGTTAATTAACCAAAGTGAAGATAAGAATAAAATTTAGTATATATAATAGATCAAGATGAAGAAATCCTCATAGAGCTTTCATGTGCCTGGATTTATCTTGATTTGATGATTAGGTTTAATTATTTATCCTTATAAGAATTCTTAATTTATAACAATGTAATTCCTTAACACATACAGTTTATATCCTTAAGTTTATTGATTGAAATCTCTTTCTATTCAAAACTCCTAGGAACACCTTACTTCGATTTGTGAATTCCTATAATAGGTTTGGGCTACTCTAAAGATTTATGTAGTTTTTGTTAGAGTAGTGCCCTAAAGGCAATCGCCTTTAGCGCGTTTTGTACAAAGTTGTGTACATACTTTATGAATAAA
>JANZLD010000009.1:29337247-29347463 GCA_026413575.1 Erythroxylum carthagenense | reverse complement strand
GTCTCTCGAAGTGGACGAATTCGGAAATTGGTTGCAGAGCACAGAGATGCTGATATTTCGAGGGTGGAGCTCCTTAATCTACCTGGAGGAGCAGAGACATTTGAGTTGGCTGCAAAATTCTGTTATGGCATAAACTTTGAGATCACATCTGCAAATGTTGCTCAGCTTTGTTGCATATCTGATTACCTTGAAATGACTGAGGAGTTTTCAAAAGATAATCTTGGTTCCCGTGTTGAAGAATATCTTGAGAGTATTGTTTGTAGAAACCTTGAAATGTGTGTTGAAGTTTTGCAGCAATGTGAGAACCTTCTGCCTCTTGCAGATGAGCTGAAAATAGTGGGCCGTTGCATAGAATCAATAGCCTCAAAAGCTTGTGCTGAACAAATTGCTTCAAGCTTCTCACGCCTAGAGTATAGCAGCTCTGGGAGGCTGCACATGAACAGACATGCTAAATGTGATGGGGATTGGTGGATAGAAGATCTTTCTGTACTCCGGATTGACTTGTACCAGAGAGTCATGACAGCCATGAAATGTCGTGGGGTCCGTCCTGAGAGTATTGGTGCATCACTTGTAAGCTACGCTCAGAAGGAGTTGACAAAAAAGTCTAGCTTATGGAATCCATCTAGCCAGACAAAAATTGAACTGCTATCGACTGAACATGAAAAGCTTGTGGTTGAAACAATTGTTAACCTTTTGCCTGTTGAGAAACTAGCTGTTCCAATCAATTTTCTTTTTGGCCTGTTGCGAAGTGCAGTAATGCTTGATTGCTCAGTTGGATGTAGGCTTGATTTAGAGAGGCGTATTGGTTCCCAGTTGGATATTGCAACTCTTGATGACCTTTTGATCCCATCCTTCCGGCATGCAGGTGATACCTTATTTGATGTTGACACAGTTCATAGGATCTTGGTAAATTTCTCCCAGCATGATGACAGTGAAGATGACATGGAAGATGCTTCTGTTTTTGAGTGTGATAGTCCTCACTCACCATCACAAACGGCATTATTTAAAGTGGCAAAGTTAGTGGACAATTACCTTGCTGAAATTGCTCCTGATGCAAACCTCAAGCTTTCCAAGTTTATGGTCATTGCAGAGACTTTACCAACACACGCACGCACCATTCATGATGGGTTATATCGAGCAATTGATATTTACTTGAAGGTGTGCACAACTTTTCTTTATATTGGTTTAGGAAGTTGCTTTCTACTAACAAATTAATCCAGTAAGTAGGAAGCACTATTCACATAGTGGAGTGTTTCATTTAGACTCCCCTTTTTTTCAGCAGTGTGAATGACATAAAGGAACTGAAGTTTCCTTTATTTTGAGATGCAAAATTAGCTCATTACGAGTTTTTTCTTTCTAAATTTTCTTGTGCTCTGATTGATGTCCAGGCTCATCAGGGTTTATCAGATTCAGATAGGAAGAGGCTCTGCAAACTGATTGATTTCCAAAAGCTCTCACAGGATGCTGGAGCACATGCTGCTCAGAATGAACGCCTTCCTCTCCAAGCTATTGTGCAAGTGCTTTATTTTGAGCAAATTAGGCTCAGAAATGCATTGTGTTGTTCTTATACCGATGACGACCACAAACCAATGCACCAATCATGGCGGATCAGTAGTGGGGCACTCAGTGCGGCAATGTCTCCGCGTGATAACTATGCATCACTGAGGCGAGAGAATAGAGAACTAAAGCTTGAGCTAGCTCGGCTGCGAATGAGATTGAATGATCTAGAGAAGGAACATGTATGCATGAAGAGAGATTTCCACAAATCTCATTCACGTAAATTCATGAGTTCTTTCTCAAAGAAAATTGGTAAGCTGAGTTTCTTTGGGCATAGTTCTTCAAGAGGATCCAGTTCTCCCTCAAAGCACTCTCATAGAACAGATTCTAGGGTGATTGAGAGAACGTGTGCCAGCACTGAATAGTTAATTCATCTTACATGTTTTTTTTTTTCTTTACTTGATGAGTAATTGCAGGCCATGATCTTACTGGTCTTATTCTAGTTGTATAAGCTCATTTGGCCACCTTGTATATGATTCCATTGAGTTGGTGAGGAACGTCTTGCTTCAAGTTGTAAGTTTTGTTGGATACAAATTTGATGTTGTTTGAACCTTAATGTATTTAATGAGTTGTTTGACATCTTGTCATGGATTATAGATTTGTAGAAAATGTTCATTTCCAATTTGAGTTTGCTTGACTTGCCTTCCCGCTTGTTCTGTCTATGAAACCCAACACCCCAGATTACACATCTTTAAGCAGCAACGTCAGGGCAACCAAAACTCTTTCTGGATTATTCCGGAACGTTTGGTTTGTTTATTGCTCTTGCCTGAGTGTCAACCCATGATGATGATAACCAGAAATGCTACTGGATTTTATGGGGGATGATTCAGTCAGTTACACAGAGATCTTAAGAACATTTACAGTGAATATGTACATAAATTGAGAGAGAATGATATCATGCACACTACTAGATAGAAGATGAGAGTAAGACTTGCAACATAAGCTTCACTTTAACTGCATGCTATTTGATGTCTAAAGCTAGATATGTAGGAGAGATACACATCGAGTGCTTTATGATGCTTTTAAAACAGAATGTCTAGTTATGTGGAAAGCAGGTTTCAGGCGTGTAGGGTGAACAAATTGATTCACGCAATTGCATTGATAGTTAGGAAGAAACCCTCTTGGAGCTGGTGTGCTTTTCCTCTGTTGCTCATCATCCTTGCCGGGCAAGAGAAAGGAAACTCTAAGTAGACGCGACTTACGAGGGCTGTCGTGTTTCCTCAAGCAGGATTTTAGCTTGGTTTTCTCTCTGACAGTCTTTACCTCTAAGTCCCTATTCCTCTTTGTTGAAAATTCTGAATGCTTCTCAGTGGCAATAGAATGATGCTGGTTGTCATAAGACTTTGTTCTGCTTGAAGGTGAATCCGCTGCTGAATTCTCCTCTTGTTCATGGTTTAGCCAAGATTCAACTTTAGAATGAAGTATAAAACTCTCCTCATCTTCATGCTCCTGGGAGGCTGTCCAGTTATAGTATGTGCTTGGAGGTGACTGCTTTAGGCCTCGGTGATAATTTTGACGGGTCCCAGAGTCTGATTTTGTCCGGTATAGCTTCGGAACTTCTTGGTCAACATGATTCATTAAAGACTGCATTTTTGCTGGTCCTGGAGGATGCTGTCCCTCTTTGTGAGCTTTTAGCAACTGATAGATTGTGCGGTTTGGAACAATGAAATACACTTGTCCCAGATTTAAGAGGGACTTGGGATTAACCACGATCCACGGGTATCGGAACACATCAGGTCGAGCAACAGAGTGCCTGGGATTCTTCTTCAGGACTTCTGCTGCACTTATAGGTTCTTTGTGAATCTCCACGTGCCTACCTGGGTGCACCAACTTAAGCACATCCTTCTCGTTTGCTGTAGATCCCATTTTTTAAAAAGTTTTTGAGGGAGTTATATTCAAACTCTGAGATGATGAGGAGGAGAGGATAGAAGAATAGGTTCACAGACTTATATATCTATCACTAATGAAGTGACATTGCGTTAGTCCCAAAGACCTGCAGAAGTGTACAGGAATTGTTCGTTGTCAATATTTTACCTTCATATGATTATCTCCTTAAACCTAAAAAATCTAAAAAGGATTTGCGTCATTTTCATATTTTCGTACAGGTTTCTATCTGTTTATCCTCCCCTATGTTTTATATGAACACATCCTTTTCAGGTACGTGATGGCCCACAGAAGTAACGCTTTTGTTGAGGTCATCTCAAAATTCCTCGTCGGTACAGGGGTCTTTAACGGAGAACACTCAATGGTTACTTCCTTAATTAAAACCAGAGTTGGTGTTTTTGAAAGTGAACTTTTAGGTCCCGTTTGGTTGACGGAAAAGTAAAGTGAATTTGGATTATGATTTTTTGGAAAATAAATCTATGGAAAGTAAAGATGTTCACACATTTGGATACTTATAAGAATTCTAATAGGAAAGTTGGGTGGATTCTTATTATAGTGCTTGGTATGTAATAGTATTTTATATAATGTAACTTAATTTTGACTTATGTTTCCCCAGCAATAATCCGTGCCGATCAAACGGGGCCTTAGTTTAACTCGTTTTCAACTTCTTCCTAGTGTTTTAACAACTTATATTTTTCATGTATACTAACTATCAAAGTCATATGTCCAATTAAGTAGGTTAAGGGACAATTTATTTTCCAATTTTGAGGGACCTTTAGAGTAATCGGCAAAATTGCTTATTTGTGATCAACAAGTTATAAGTTTGAGTCATGAAAATAGCCCTTTGTAAAAATATAAAAAACCTGTGTATAATATTATAAATCTCTTCGAATCCTCGCAAAATGAGATTTTGAATTTTACTATTCGGCTTAAAAATATATTTAAAAAATCAATTATGTAGGTTGAAATAAGAACATAGATATACATATAAAATAAAATTGTTAAATAATATACATTAAATCTCTTTATTTCATATTGAATAAATATGTATAAGCAATAAAAATGCTTCTAATTGTTAAACGCAAAATATGATGAATAACAAAGGGAAATGAATTGAAAATGAGACTTGATGAAGTTAAATATATTAAGGAGGATAATAAAGAGGTGTTCAAAATAAAATATAAATACAAAATAGTTTAGAACAGAAATTTGCAAAAAGAATGACTGGAATAGTTGGATAAGAAAAGTTTAAAATTTTAATACTCTAAATGTTTTAATCTAGTTGAATACATTAATATTCTAAATTATTAGTATAAACGGGGGAAATACTCTAACATAAGCATTATTATATGAAAAATAAAATATAATTTATGATTAAAATTTCAATTTTACATAAATTAAAATAGGAGGATAAATAATGGTTTTTAACTATAAGGAGTAATTCAAACAAAAAATATCAAATCACAAAAACTGCAGTGTAGATATTTGTCTTGGTTTTAAAATCTTCCCGAGTTTATTTACAAGTTTACGATAGTAAAAGGCTTTTAATTATAAGAATATTATAAAATTTGAAATTCCTAAATTAAGGTTGAAAGAGAGCGTTAAAACATGAAAATTGAAATAGTATATTGTATTTGAAAAAACCATAAATATTATAGCACATAGAATAGGGAGCCAACCATGGTTTAATTGAATGATGGTACAAAAAAAGTTTGGGGTGGTCTTTTTTTTTGTTTTTTGGTTACATGTTGTTTTGGAACACACAAACTCTTTAGGTTTTGGCAAAGTCTTCCGATTTCCAACGCAGGCTACGTGGATTAATCCAACGTCCAAGATTAAGAGTACTAAGAAAGTAGTGTTATTGTGATGGGTATACCAAAAAACAACCAATTAGTCTTGGAGGATAACGTAATCAGATCCAATAACACTTATTAAAACTGTTACTTTCTATCTTTCTTTTGATAATGGTAATTAATTAATTAATTAATTAAAAGTATAACTCTATGATGGGTATCTTTCAATCTAAAGAAGATGATTGAGTTGGACTCCAACTTTGTAGTGTTGCTAATAGTCAGACATCATCCTCAAACGAACGAATTGACTTGTTATGGATTTATATCACAAATATCATAGAAAAAGTCGATTTGCCGTTCCAATATTTAACATTTTTGTGGCAATAATTGCAGCAGGAATACTTCTCCTCAATCCTCGCCCAGGTCCGAACCCTCGACTTGAGAGGTTCTTGTTCCGAAAGGTTGATTCCCAACCTCAAGGGCCCCCAGTCGTAGGCCCGACTATCGCTGGGGGATTGAATCACGGTTTGATCTTGATCAACCCCTAACAGAGCGGTCCACTACCTCCCGATGTTACTAGGAGTCGAACCTAGGACCTTGTTCCAATTGACCCTGTTAGTTGGCCAACCAAGCTACCCGTGCGGGCTTCGACTTGAGAGGTTCTGAAATTGCGTCTATTGACAAACAAAGCCTCTAGCAGCTAGGGAGATTCTAGTCTTTTTATGGTTTCGCTTCAACCCTATTTATACTGGAACAAATCTTCAACCCTATTTATACTCGATCAGACCAACTTAAGGTAACTTTCTCTATAGAAGTCGGATTAAGGTAATCTTAAGAGGATTTGAAAGAAAACTTCAAGATTTACAGCTTTTATGAAGATATCGAAGCGAGATTTTGTTATCTAAAGGGTCAGAACTGGACCAAACGATACAAGATGAACAGTACACAGAAGAAGTTTATGAACAGTAAACAAAAGATGATTTACAATTGGCATACCTTTCTCTAGAGATATCAAATCAAGGTCATTCTTAAATGGTTTGAAAGAAGAATTCCATATCTACAACTTTTATGAAGACATCGAAACGAGATTTTGACATCTAAAGGGTCAGAACTGGACTAGACGATACAAGATGAATAGTACCCAGAAGAAGTTTATGAACAATACACAGAAGATATTTTATAATTAGCATAACTTTCTCTAAAGATATCAAATCAAAGTCATTCTTAGATGGTTTGAAAGAAGAATTCCAGATCTACATCTTTCATGAAGACATCAAAGTGAGATTTTGTCATCTAAAGGGTCAGAATTGGACCAGACGATATAAGATGAACAGTATCCAGAAGAATTTTGAGTCTAAGACCTATTTGGAATAATTGGCATAACTTTCTCTAGGGGTATCGGCTCATGGTCATTCTTAGAGCGTTCGAAAGAGGACTTCAAGATCTACAACTTTCATGAAGACCTTAAAGATAGATTCTATCATTTAGAATTTGACCAGAAGATGTAAGATGAACAGTACCCAGAAGATATACGTCATCAGAAACGATACACGTTATCACCAGAAGATACACGTCATCACAGACAATACACGTCATCACCAGAAGATACAATCTATACTCCTGAGCATCTCCACTTATAAGGATCATAACTTTCGACTCCGATGTCTAAAAATTTCATACTATATACCGTTGGAAAGCTAGAAAGATAAGCTAATACCTTCTAGAAGACAACTTTGTCTAGTTCAGCCTAGATAAATATGATTTTTCCCCTGAAGTCAAAACATGAAATTTATCTCTATAGAAGACTTGAAATTTTACATTATGCAAACTTGGAATGTCCTGAGTATAACCCTTCAGCTACCAAAACTGACTTCATTAAACTCTCAAATCTTAACTCATTTGTCTCATCACATTCATCTACATCTGATTAGTCATAGTTCATATCTTTCCTTTCCATAACATCTCACTTATATGTGTGTTATATTCAAAATCATCAACTTAAGTAATTCACATCATCCATACACCATTCATATTTCATTAGCATCAAAAGAATAAAGTTTTAAAAATCTTTAATGGCATTCCAAGCCACAATACATTTTCGTCTCAAATCTCAAATTACAAAATATTCTTAAATAAATAAACTTGAAATGCGATTAACATTGAGCTTTCCCAAAACTAACTCAAAATACAAAATAAGCAATTTGGAGTAATTCCTTTAGGCTCTTGTTCACTTGGTCTCTTAGCTATCACCTAAAGATGGGATGAAAAGAGGGTGAGCTTGAAAGCTCGTAAGTAATAAGTTTATAACGGAGAATAAGCAAAAATCGTTAAAATGTTCATTTGTCTTATAAAAGTCATACTAAATTCATATAATGCTTTGTTCTTAAATTCTTAGTCGAATTCACAATTTTAGTTTAAAACTCATACTTAAAACTTCATCACATCAATGCAGAACACTCAAATTATGCAACATACTTGACAAATCGAAGACGCAATGCACAAACAAATGACTCGAGGGTTTCATAGAAACAGAATGGAGAAATCGAAGTTTACCCCATCAATAGAATGAGTCCATTTTTTGAAGTTCATATGCCAGAAGCAGGCAGCTGAGAGAAGGCTCTTGTCAACGTGCATATGACGAATAGAATGATTCCACTCTCTCCTAAACAAAAGCACATAATCATGCTCAAATCATTTTATCATATGCTCATACTTTCATGCTTTCTTTTCATTTATACAAAATGTCATGACATATTTCAAGGCATAACATACATATTTCAAAACCATTTTTTCATTTCATCATTAAAATTTATACACAAACATTTAGCAATTTCTCAAATCACTCAAAATCATTTAAAACAACATTTATGAAGTAATTGAAATCATTTTATTTTCTTGATTTGGAAAAGTATTAGTGGCTCATAACTCTATTATAAAAACCCACCTTGATTTTCTTGCTTATAGACTAGCTCAAAATGCCTCTTCTTTTGTTCTTCTTGCCTCTTTTGATGCCCTTTATCCAATAACAAAAATCTCAGTCAATAGGGTTTTCAATTGAAAATTCTTCAAAGCACAATCACTAAAATTGGTTCTAGAATACTTAAACCCATGCATTTTCTAAACTCCATGAACTAAAATCCTTCTAAAAATCCAAAAGATTTAAAATGATCTTACTTTGATTCTTCACCAAATGAAGAGATCTTTGGCTCAAATAGAAGCTCTTCTCTTCCTCTACCTTTTTCCCTTCTTGAACAACCTCAAAATCTCTCTTAAAGGCTACGAAAATTGAAATCCTAGCTTATTTTCTCTTCTTTCTCTCCTTCTCTTCTTCTCTTCGTATTTCCCTCTCTTCTTCATAACACTCTCTCTTTTTTCTCTTCAATTCACTTTTTTCCTTCTCTTAAATGCAAAACTACATTTCTTTTTTCCATTTCTACCCTTAATAAGTCCAAAAGGTCCATTTTATCCTTCCTTATAGACTTATGTTCTTTTAACCTTAAGTGTCTTGCCAAAAATACTCTTGAACATTCTTATAACCTTAACACTTTAATTCCATTTATCCATTCAATAAATCCTATAATTTTGACATAATTAAATAATTTCAAGAAAGATTAATCTATCAAAACCTCAAAATTATCTAAATCATGCTTATTCATCAAGAAAAAATTTTAGGGGTCAATATTTCTCCCTCTCTTAAAAGAATTTTATCCTTGAAATTCTTACCTGACTGATCTAGGAGCAGGGGTATGCTTCTTCTTGTGCTCCTTCATTTTCCATTTAACTCCACCACTCAAATCATTCCTTTCAAGCACCTTAGTTAACAGATTCAGTCAATCCTCCCATGTCTTATTCAGATATCACACTATCTTATCTGTTTCCTCAATATACTTCATATTACTCAAAATTTATCCACTTGTTGTATTGATAACACCAATATCATATCATATCAATATTTCTTAACATAATCACATATATCACATTACGAATCTAAGACATCTTTCATCAGTAGCGCTTCTCATAATTATTTCGTACAAACCAATTCATGTCGTACTCAGCTAATTCTTTTTCCTAACCTGGGCACACCTTGGCACGGTGAGACTTTCAGAGATAATTTATCTTTCACTTAATAATTCACATCACTATAGTGTCACTACACTTAACTCTTATGTCTAACTCACTATATTCCATACCCTTGGTGTTGATCCACCTAATTCATTCATCCTTCTTGAACCACTTAATTTATAATACAGATCAATTTCATTTATTAGTAACCTCTCAATCAATTCTGGCCTTCAACCATTTTTAGGCCTTAATCATCACAATACAAAAGTGAACGACTCTTTCTATCATCTAACTCCTCATACAGTATTATAATGAAATCACTATGACAATGATTGTGGTGGTTAAGGTCAAATAGAACTATACATTGATCTCATGTTCCTTTGGACTCCAAAATATAAGCTTTAAGCATATCTCTGACAGTTAAGGTCGTCAGCAATTCAAATATTCAGTCACTTAATTCTACATTCTTAGTCACTAAATAATGTTCTGGCTTATTCTTACTAGGATGTATAACTTACGTTACCATTTGTACTTTTCTAACAATCTCTTTCCTCTATCACCTTTATCGATTACACATACTCCTTATTTTAATCACAATGTATCATTCTTCCTATTCAAACCAAAATTTAGATCTATTTTCAATCTCTAAATAAGATTCACAATTTTTGAATCCCCAATTTGGGTTTGGTTAATCCTTTCATGTGAAACTGATCTTTAATTCCATACCAAATAGCACTTCAAAGCAATCACTATTGTAATAGTTCTAAATCATGTATCGAATAATCAACTCATAGGGCTTTAATTGTCTCCATACATATGAAATCACTTTATTATGCTAATTGGATTTTATCCAAATCTCTTATACAACATCATTGTATACTATAAAATCTCCAAATCCATACAATATAATTAATATCAGT
>JANZLD010000009.1:29220798-29238230 GCA_026413575.1 Erythroxylum carthagenense | reverse complement strand
GGACAGAATTGTGTAATTATGGATTCAAGAAATGAAATGAAAAGAATATTTGGTTTCAAAAAATTAGTGATAATTATATTGATGCCTTGTGTAGTGTAATTGGGTTGCTCGGTAGTGCACCCTTATCATGGGTTATGTGTCGGAACGACCTGTGGGCGTCCCGGTGCGTACCATACGGTAAGGGGGCACTACAATTTTGTTGTGGGGTATTTGGAGAAGTTATCTGGCGAGCAATGTTGTGATCATCACAAAATTTAAAGAATTCATCTGACATGAACTCACAACCATTGTCACTGTGAAGACACTTTATGTTCTTCCCAAGCTCCTTTTTAACATCGTCTTCGAACTCCATAAACTTGATCAAAGCTTCGCTTTTCTCCTTCAAAAACTTCACCCAAGTAAATCTTGAGTGATCATCCACAAATACCATGACATATCGATGTCCACTATAGCTTGGTGCCCTTGTCGGTCCCATCAAATATGTATGCATCAACTCAAGAGGTGTGGATCTCCGGTTTGATGACATTTTGAACAGAAGATGATGAGATTTGCCAAATTGACAGCCTTGACAAATCACATCTTCCCGAACATTCTTCAATGTTGGAATGCCATCCACCAAGCTTTTGGAAGAAATCTGCTGCAACATTTAGTAGCCCACATGTCCTTAACGAGCATGACAAATTGTAGGACTATCAGTCTGACTAGTTTTCTTCACGTAAGCTTCTCCTGCTGATAAAACATACAAAGATTCTTTCTTCTTGCCAGTAAGAAGAACATCAGCAGAAAAATGTTCCACATTCTCCAACACCTTTACATCATTAGGACTAAACAAGACATACTTTCCAGAATCAGTAATTTGAGGAACTGAAACTAGATTTTTAGTCAAACCTGGCATATGGTATACATCATCCAACTTTAAGCTTTTGGTTGCATTATCACCAGTTTCAATAATCACATCACCTTCTTTTACTACTGGATAAGTTGAATTATCCGCAGTAATGATGACTCGATCTCCACTATGATCTCGTACCTCAGAAAACAAAGAATCATCTCCGGTTACATGGTGTGAACATCTAGAATCTACAATTCATTCCTCCTTTTTGATGTTGCTAGCATAGTTTACTATAGCTTCAATAGTAAAGCACTGCTCCCAATTAGGTTCCTCATCATTTGTGCATGTTGTATTTGCTTTGTTAAGCTTAACACGACAATACCTCTTGATGTGCCCAATTTTGTCACACCTGTAACATTTAATAGCTTTCTTTTGAACTATTACCTTTCTCTCCAGTTGATTCTTTTTCTTTGTTTTTCTGCTTGGATTCTTCTTCTTTGCTCTTATTCTTGGACTTATTTTTCTTTCCATTCAAAAATAGAACAGCATCAGAATCTGAATTCTTGTACATCTACTTTGTCAAAGGTTCCTGATTAGAGAGTAGATTCTCTAATTCTTCTATAGAAGGTTCTTTTGCCCATCCTTGAATAGAAGTGACAAAAGGATTGTACTCCTTCTTCAGTCCACAAACAAGATACCGACACAAACATGCTTCACTAATTTTCTCATCCGTGTCTATTTCTGAAATCTCAGCACAAATATTTTAATTTTCAAAAAATATTCAGAAATAGAAATACCTCCCTATTTCACCATGACCAGCTCATTCTCCAGAAATTGCAACCTTGTTGTGTTCTTCTTGGTCAACAACCTTTCGAGCGCCTCCCAAACCTCCTTTGGAGTGTTAAGATCCCGTATGTAGTCAATGAACTCTTTACTTATTGATGTCCTCAAAGCAAAGAGAGCCTTCCCACATTTGATCTTCCACTTCCTACGTGTTTCTGCATTCTCTGGAATATCTGTAAGAACTGTTGCTTCTGAACCAATAACTAAATCCCATAAATCCTGACCTTGAAGGTATGCCTCCATACACAATCTCGAATGCTTGTAATTGTTGCTTACAAGCTTCTCCATCCCATTTAAATTATTTCCTCCATTAGAGACCTCCATTGGAACAAAATGAACTTTTCTTCCATACTCAAATCCTTACAGAGAAAATCTGAATAATATCAGAGTTATGAACCTGTCTCTGATACCATGAAACAAAAAAAAATGGAAGAGAGAAAAAGATAATGAAAGAGATAAAACACGTAGAAAAATTAAAAGATAATGAAAGAGATAAAACATAAAGAGAAATTATCTTGAAGATTGCATCTTTTATTGAATGATCAACAGCTATTTATAATAGCTTTATATGAACATAGAATGAGAAAAATTAGGGACACAATCTCATTAACAACATGAAAAAACGAAATCAAACTATCCGCTAATTTGATTAAACTACCCACTAACTCAATGTTAGTTTTATGTTCTAAAATTAAGGAATAAGAATGAATAACAATTAATTAATACATGTGATCATGCACGCATAACACATGGCTTGTGTTTCTTCAGTGTTGAGTTTTGCACTAATTTTATCACATGCAGGCTATAATCCGGACTAGATTTTCAGGAGATGATATTATGCTATCCGGAACTCGCTGTACCGTGTAGGTCCTTGTCTGGGATTTTCGGCTAGCTTCTCGTTGTAATGTTGCCGTTTGGCTTGTAATTAATAAGATGTACATGGGTAAGCGTTATTTAATAGTATCTAAGAAACATGGATAAATCTAGTTTCTCTGAAATCTGGGAGATTTGATCAAGATAAACCAGCATCAGAAACATTCGTCCGTCTCTCAATAAGTTGCTTGATATGCAAACGTTACTTAGCTTTTCTTCTCTTATCATAAACTAATAAGTTTCTATGAGAAAGATTTCTCAAGTTATTGACGTCCCGTCTGTAAGCACACACTCTACTTTTTGCTTTTATTTTATCGGAAGAACAAAACAACTGTACAAGGGGCCCAGGAGTGACTGGAGGCTCCCAAGCATATCCTGTCATACAATAGGGAGACGTTCTATACTGTGTCCAAAATACTAGTTCCAGGATTGAGCTGCAGACTTAACACCGCTAAATGCATTGCACAACTATATAGTTCTTCCAAAATGCAAGCAAATACTCGACTACATAGAGGATAAATAATCCACAGGACCTCCAACAACTCTCAGGCGCCACCATCGACGCATGAATTATATTGCAACACAGTAAAGCATCAATCCGACAAAGAGCTCTAAAAGCATTTTCCAGAGGGTGATGCCACACAACTGAACCTCACAGTAATGCGCAGAAGTTAAGCTGAGATAAAAACTGGAAGCCACAGCTCCTTCCAAGGTCGTATAGTCAACATGGAACTCCCACCCTGGCTTTAAAACATATCAGAGCTTTAGTGTAGAAAGTCCTTCATTGGATCATCAAAATGAACTTTCTTCATCCTGTATGCTTCCATATCCTCGGGAGTAACCTGCAATTGTGAAGAACCGTTGAGACAACTCACAATTCTGCCCGATCTGTCAAAATCAAAATAAAAATGCTTGCAGTACCTCATCATTCCATCTGACATTGTACTTGCGCTTCCTCTCATCTTTTTCTTCTCTCTTTCTATCATCCTCCTACAAAAGAACAAATAACAACCTTCATCAGAAGAAGATTTACAACCTCCTAGAATGCATGTTCTTAAGAGCTCCAAAATTACAAGCCTCAATCTGGCATCAGAAACCATGTCAAATCATCCTTTCCCAGGACAAAAAGGATAAAGAATCACGCAAAGACTATATGAAACAAAGAAACATTATTCAAGAGGCTGAATCCACATTCACCTTTTTAAGTGCTGAAGCAAGTAACTTGTCATCCAAAATCAAATCATCAGGGACCTCATTTCCCCAAGTAGCAAGTCTTTTCTCCTCCAATTTAGCAGGTGAATCTGACGCAAAGTCATTTTAAAAATAACTAAATAAATAACTTTAGCTAAACAAGTAAGGCAAAATATTTAATATAGATATAAGTGAGATTAAAGCCTCAAAATGAAAATGATTTCAACAGACCATGACTTCTAGTTCCAAGAACACCAAGCACAGAAAATAACTAAGGCAGTCACAGATAGCAGTATAAGAAGAAAAACAACAGCAGAGATAAATGAAGTCAAAACATGTACCTTCTGCCTCTTTCCGAGCAATATTGGCTTTCATGAGATCTGCAGAGGCCTCAGCAGCCTTGATTCCGGCAGCACCTGTGCAATAACTGTTCCGGATCATTTGTTTGCAGCACTTGTAGCCCCATTGATGATCCTTCCACCATGAACCCCAGACACTTGTATGGTTGTTGATGTAAACATCTTCTTCATACTTACTTTTAGGAAGTAATATCTCCTATTTGCACAAGAGATAAATTAATATGCAAGAGGATAGTAAGAGAATTGCATATAACATTATAATTACACGATGCTTAAGCATCTGAATAAAAAACGTGGGAGTTTGAAAACAGATAACTATAATAGCCAAAGATTTTCTAGATGCAACTAGATATAGTACCGCCGCCACAATTATCACATGACCATTGATATTTAACCAAACACTGTTACCTTTTTCTCCTTTCAACTAGGCATTTGTAAACAGAATAGTCTACAAATGCCTAGTTGGATATCCTAGTTAAATCGTCAATGCGAAAAAATAAAATAAAATATACCTGTCCCTTAACAATTCGCCCAGCTCGATCATATTCAACTTGTCTTTCAGTTTGACCCAATAAAAGCTCTTTCGGAAATTCTTCTTCAGTAGCTGCATTGCCATACTTCTCAAAAATGGTGTCCTTAGCTCGTGTCTTCATTTTCTCCTTTATTACCTTATAGTTCTGATACAGCAACTCAGCTTGAGATGGAGCTGCTTGCATGTGTATATCTTGTCCCTTATCAAAGGCTTCCCAAGCATGGATGTTGAGCTGTTTGAATTCCAAAGCTTGACCACTATTTCTATGTTGGTTATCTCCCTGCGTGATAAGAAAATAAATGTTTTGGAACAGTTGCATCAAAACAGGAATACAAGATAACGCTCCACCAGAATATCTTTGACACCTACCCCGTAGAATTTCTCATTTGGATCAGCATCCGGAAGAGGATCCTCACGCATTGAACGAGTTTTAGGGTCATAGTGGGCTGAATTCACATCAAGATTTAAAAGGTACTTTGCTGTATCTTCCCTTATACGCAAGTTCCTGCATAAAAGTTTTCACGCAGTGTAAGAGTAATAGCCACACACAAGAACAACAATCCATGGAGGATATAAGTACTTGTCCAACAAAAGAAATCAAAACATATAAATCCTCCAGACCTTACAGTTCCTGTACTTCCACCACCTGTTGTGCGCACACGTTTCTCAACCTTTGCAAAGTCCATTTGATTGCTCTCATCAACCTTGGCTTCATCAATTCTTAGATCGTCTACATCATTGTCCTCATCACTAACCCCAGCTTCAGTATTCTCGTTGTTATTCTTCTCATCCAATTTCTTAAGTTGCTCTTCCTTCAAATATTTCTTCCGAGCTGCTTCCCGTGCTTCATATCTCTCAACCACATAGGCATAACTAGTTGTATCATACCCATTCCACCGATCACGCTTTCCATCATAATCAAGCTCAAAGGTCTCTATTTTCTCGTCAGGAGCAATGTGCTTGTTAGTCCATTTTGCCCCAACTTTTCTGGGCCTTTCCATGCACGACTTTACATCATGAGTCATGGCTCCACAGCTGAAACAAGCAAGTAAGATAATGCATAATCGAACGCCAATCCTTGAGTTATAATGCTGCCAAAAAGAAATCAAGCAAGCGTTGAACAAGGAAAAATGGGAGAGTATTGACTTACTTTGCACAGGCACCCTTCCTGTACTTCTCAGCCTGGAAAATTTTAGCTCCTCTATCATACCATGATTTTGTATAATTGGGATCCGACTTCCACTTCCTTTGATGTTTCAAGCTCTACAGGATGAGAAATAGAAGGAAACAAAACATCAAAGCAATGATATAAAAGATCCTCACTTATTGAAAAATAAGAAAAGCAATAAAACAAACTTACAGGTTTCTCAGCATTAAGATACCAGGGGGCAGAGGACATATACTGAGGAATATGGGGATTGATTTCTTTGCCATCTTCGTCAAGCTCTGCAGGTGCAAGCCCCGCTTTACGAGCTTCCTCCAATTCAATTTGCTTCCTATGATCCTCTCTCGACTTAAATGCAACTGCAAAACCCCAGAAATTTCATTACCGAATCATTATTTTCCCGATAAATTAGGGATTTCGAAACTAAATCAAATAGAAGAATAAAACAACTATATACCTGATGCAGTTGCCATATTGTTGTTTTGTTCGCAAACGGTGAGGGAGACGAAGAGTGAAAAGTTGTAGGGAAAATCAGAAGAGTTGCTAATTTGATTTGATTTGATTAATGCATCCAGATTTTTCTTTCCTGTTGGATTGGATATATATTTCCTTCCCCTCCGTAAAGGAGGTTGCATCTGACGGTGCCGTTTGGAAACAGGCTGACATTGAGAAGTGGGCTTAACTGAGATTAAGGAATTTGCAAATCAAGACCTATCTTTTGGATCAGATGTTGTTTATTGGGCTTCCTTGTCGAAGCTCCATCCGGTACTTGAGCTATTCGACACTCGTCCTATTACTTAGGACCACCGGCATATCAATATCTCAGATTTTATCTTATTATCATATAATTAAATAGACAATATATATATATATATATGTACACACACATATACACATATCATGTAGTAAATAAAACTGATATATATTAAAATTACTAGAAAAATATAAGATCAACTTAATAATTGGATTTTTATTCTATACAATATTAGAACTCCCATCACCAAGTCATTCGCTATGTTGACGTGGTACTAGTAATTTCTGCGTCGGTTGTGCTCCTGGCGTACTTTAGCTTTACATGCTGCTTTCACTGTGAAACGAAAATCCACACACAGAGAGAAAGTAAGAAACGGGCCCTAAACGTGTACTTGAGATTGGAATGATAACTTTGAATATGTACGGTGATTGCAAGTTGCAAGGCTCCCAAGTCTGCACATAATTTGCTGTCTCTAATCAACTAACTTATTAATTATTTACATGTCATTTTCACATTTGTAGATCGCATGCACTTGTTTTTTTCTTTCATTAAGTTGGTCGTTTCTCATGTGCACGGTATTAACCATAGTCATTTGCCCTGTCCAATGGACTGAAAAAGAAAAGCGACTAAAAGAACTTCATTTATAAAATTTCTGATGATTCAGGCAGCTCTCCAGCTCCTGTCAAAATTTTATGCCAAAATTCCATAGTATCTTGTGCTCTTGAATTGTTGACATGGTCCACTTGTTGTGGTACCAAGGCGTTTACTAGCGGAGGAAACGGAAAGTGCTGAACTTGTGGATCAGCTCCAACTACGCTCAAATTGTCGGTGTACAGCACTTCTGACCAGAAACTATCGTCCATTTCTGGAAAATCTTCCATCAGTTCCACCTTCATGAACGTGTTACTATCGATGGTTGTATCTCCTGTGCTCGCCGACGAGCAGATGTCACTTGAGCATCCTTGTGGTGAGCTTGCTCCGTATTGATCCATAGCCTCGGATTCTGGTGGATTTGATGACAAGATCAGATACTCTGATTCAGTTTTAGATTCCTGTTTAAACTTGGACGTATATGTGGAACGTTGATTAACTTGTGGAGCAGAATGACTCTGCTTCAGTCTCTTCTTCAAGTGGGTGTGCCATACGTTTTTTATTTCGTTGTCTGTTCTTCCCGGTAATCTTGCTGCAATTGCAGACCATCTGCGGAAGAAGCCGAAGTAGAAATCATTAGTTTTGTTCAATCGCACGGTAAGGAACCTCTCCACTCTCAACATGTTCATCACATGCAGTGAGGTTATAGAAAATACAGGTTGATCGATCAAATGGCAGCTAGACGAAACTGCAGAGTCCAGAATGTCTTTATCTTGAGACAATAATGAACCATATGCATTATTCAAGTTGTTGGAGTAAATTAACACTCAAAATCCATGTTTGGAAACAACGAACTCTAATTGAGACCATAGGTTGAGTCCAGACTGGGTATCCAAGGAAAGTGGCATTGAGAGGTTTATTTGTGCACCATTAAACCGAGATCGGAAACTTGGGAGTACCTACCTATTTCCTAACATTTCATGCAATTGGATGATAGTGTCTTCTTCTTCGCTGGTGAAATTCCCTCGTTTAATGTCAGGCCTCAAGTAATTAGTCCATCGGAGCCGGCAGCTCTTTCCGCACCTCAGCAAGCCTGAGAGAAAGATGAAAACATGGGCAATTTTCAGAACCGAAACTACGACTGCTGCTGTCCATAAACTTTTCTATTTCAAAGTCATACAGATAGAGAGAGATGTGACTCACCAGCTTGTTTCGGAAGTGCCCGCCAATTTTCATGGCCATAGAGTTGAATGTAATTGACGAGTATATTATCCTCTTCAGGAGTCCACGGACCCTTCTTCAACCCCATCTTCTCACAGCAAGGAGCTCTCACCATGGTTCTGGTTTCCCTTTCGAAGAACAGGATATACAAAACCTCTACTCCAACGAAGCATAAAATGAAAACTAAGACCACAAAGGGTTATACATTTATACGCACTATAGTCGGAGTATAATGACAAGCATGCCGATATGTCTGAAAATTCAAACTTCGTATTCAAAAAAGCAGAATCCGCCTACTATTTCAAGGAAATCTCCTGTTTTCCTTCTTTTTTTTTTTTTTCTCCTTTGTTGGTGCAAATGATATGGTCAAATAAAACGTGGAAATTTGCCTAAAAGAATAAGGATTTGAACAGTGACTGCACTTCAAGGAGATTAATCACTGAATTCAGTACAAAAATTGACCCATCCTCTTCAACTTTATCAACCGACATTTTTTCAGTTTTTACTTTTGCCCTCATCTCAAAATTGAGATTGCTAAAATTAAATCTAAGTTTAAGAGGATGACTTAACATAAATAGCTACAATAGTTTGTGTACACTTGGTTCAACACGGGGTGCGAGAAAGTCAAGCGGTTTAGTATATGAATGATGTTAGGGAAATCACACAACAAAACTGATGTGACAATTTCCATTTTATACTGCCACTCGTCCACGAATTGGGACTAAAGAAGTTGGTACGAGCAAATTGAGTATTAAGAAAAGTTATTTAATAATTATAATTAAAAGTGTTAATATTAAAAGATAACGATTAAGAAAGTATTCCACTAAAACTATAAATATATATATATAGCAAAAACATTTGTAGCAAAATTGACATGGAATGCAGTATTTGACATTTGGCATCTAAACAAAATTGAGCATCCGTCATCAGTGTGAAAAAGAGTCAAAGAAAGAGGCGTAGTGGGTTGCAACTGTTGTGCGGGCCAAAAGTACTGCTACTTTTGGGGGAATGGCTGATGGCTGGCTGCTTAATCGGTAAAACACTGTAAGTATCAAATTATTTTACCTGCCAAGCGAAAGCCTACTTTTAATCCATAGGTCAAAACAAAAATGACTTTGTTGCTTTCCCATGCGTCGACGCCAAAGGTCGACGGACATTAATTTTTTAATATTATTATCAGAACTTTTTTTAAACATAGATATCCCATGATTGCTTTATTTATTTGTTCATTTGATGCAAGTACAATGAAGATTTACATTTCAATCTGATTCCACCTTAGAAATTCAAGACTAGAAGTGACATTGTACATTCTTTTTTCTTGTATTAGATTTGACATATTGCCCTTTGAAATAATGTCAACATTTTAGCTTTGAATTCTTGAAAACATAAGTTTTAGGTGGAGTTTGAAAGATAGATTGGCTGTGGTTTGTTACATGTAACGCAATGCTAATGCCCACGCATTAAAAGAGTTGAACATTAAAACTTAATAAATTCATTTATTAAAAGAGTGCAAAATTTGAAAGTTAATAAAATTATCCATTAAAAAGGGCAAAAAATTAAAAAGTTAATAAATATGATTCAAGATGTTTATATATATCAAAGTGATTCTTAACATTTTTATTTTGTGAAAACTAAAAAAAATAACATTTGTCGTTGAGTTTCTTATTTTAAATTTATGCTTTATTGAATATAGTTAAAGAGGAGTTCAGTTCCAACAATCAATTGGGCGGTCTAATGATTCTATTTTGATCTTGTAAAGGAGAAGAAAAAAAAAACATGTTCATTTTATATTCGTTATTTGCATTTGTTTTGGATGTGCACATTTATTGAAGTTAAAGAATAATAAATATATACACATGCATGTTAGACCTAAAAAAGGAAAATTTGAAATTAATTTTTTTAGAGATATATGCTATTATTTTTATTAATAACGATATATTTTATTAATATAATTAGACCTATAAAAAAGGGCGAATTGATGATTTTTGAAGAGTATAATTTTTTTAAACTTTTAAATGAGTAAGATAAGATCTCATTTGGGATGTTTTTTTTTAAACAAAACTAAGTTGTAGTGGACTCCACTAATTATATTAGAATGGATGAGTATTTATCCAAAAGTATATGCCAAAAAATTAAAAAAAGATCATTATTGTGGCACTTTTGGAATATAAAGGGTTCTTGTATTGACATATCATATCTTTATCATATATATATAATAGCATAACCCTCTTTTAGCACTTAGAAGGTTTACTATTTGGCATTAGATATTTATGCAATAACTAATAATTTATATATTATGTACAAATTTTTTAATTAAATTAATTTAAAATAATTTGACAAATGTTTGTTAGTAAATAATAAAAATTTTGTATAAGAGAAATGAAGTATATAAATTTGAATTGAATATTAATTAAATAAGATGTCGTTACTTTAATGACCCATACAATAGCAATAAGCATAAGCCTAGTACATACTAAGACAGAAGAAGATCCTAACAATTATAATTTAAAAAGTCATAACTTTATTTAGTTCAATTAAATCTTATCAAACTTATGTGAAAATTTATTTCAGCATAATATGACTTTTGAACCTAATATTGCATCAAAATAAGTCAAAAGTTTATTTTAAGCATCAATTTTTTATTTATCATTCTCATGACAATTTAATTATATTGATTAAGACTATTACATGGATGCTATATGACATACTATACTAATGCAATCCAATTTATGTAGGGTTAATCATCTTATTATTATCAAATTTGAATCTTCAGGTTTTATTCTTCAAATATCTTTTTTATATTATTTGTAATAAATTTCCTAATTTAAAAAATTTTCAACTAATTATTGTTAGTATCTCTTTAACTTAAATCATAAGGCAATCTTATTCAAAATTTCACAGATATCATAACAAATTATTCTTTGTTTTTTCATTTTTATATAGGATATTAAAATTTTCTCTTTATATAGAATATATGATTATTTGGTATGATATTTTATTCACTGTTAACATGGTGAGTAAAAAGTTGCAATCTAAATCTATATGCATTGACACTACCATAAAGCAACTAGAAGGTGTAATGATATTTTTTGAAAAATATAAAAACGAAAGGTTTGTCATTAGTATTAATATTACCAAAAGTCTTGCATATAAGACAAATGTAGAGCCTAAATTTTCAACTAGACGTTGTGTTATTATAAAGAGATAACAATAACAACAACTTCTCGTACTAATCCTGTTGACCAATAAGATTTGAGAAGGTCCAATAATACGCAACCTTATCTCTAAATAATAGAGAATTTGTTTCCAAATTACCCACATTAAGAGGAGAGAGAGAGAAAGAGAAAATGAATAATAATAATAATAATAATAATAATAATAATAATAATAATAATCAATAACAACAACAACAATAACAATAATAATAAAAGCTTAGACCAGATCTCTAAGAGGTAAGTACTACCTATTTACATGTATAGGCTAACTACAAAAGGGAAGATTTAAAAGACTTATGGAACTATAGGGATCTATTTATGAGGGATCCTTTACTCGAATCCTGATATGCCAGAGTTTTCTATAGCAGGTCATGTCTAATATTATCATATCATTCCTGTTCATCTCTCCCCAATTCTTTTTAAGGCTCCAATATTGTCATATCTCTCTTAATTTGTCAATAATATTAGTTACCTTTAATTTGTTCCTTACCATTACATTCTTGACCTTATCTCTTATAGTAAGGTTATATATCCAATAGAGCAGCCTCATTTTTGTCACTATTAACTTATGACTATGCACTTGTTTGATGGGCCAACGTTCCACTCTATGGAGCATAGTCGACCTACTTGCTAAATGATAAATTTTACTTTTAAGCTTGAGTGGTATCTTCTTATCACATAAAAATTTTGATTCATTTCTCCATTTAAGTCACTCTAATCTAATCTGGTGAACTATGTTTTCATCAATCTCTTTGTTGCTTTGAATGATACATCCTAGATATTTAAAGCACTCCTTTTGTGGTATGACTTTTGAACCAATCTTTACCTCAACATCAGTATCTACCCTGTGACCTAAAAAGTTATGCTCTACATACTCAGTATTAATCCTACTCAATCTAAAGCCCTTTGACTCTAATGTTTCCCTCTAAAGTTCAAGTTTGGTATTGATCCTCCTTTTTTTTCATCTTTCAAAACAATGTCATCAAAAAATAACATACACTAAGGCACCTCCTATAGGATATTCTTGATAAGCTCATAAATCACTACTGCAAATAGAAATGGGCTTAAAGAGGAGCTTTGGTGTAGCCTAATATCTATAGAAAAATGCTTTGTATCTCTTCCTAGTATTCTTACTCTAGTTTTTAGACCTTTATACAATTCCCTAATAATTTGTATATAAGTCATAAGGACCCCCTTGACTTCTAAACACCTCCACATTACTTCCCTTGGTACCTTATCATATGTCTTCTCTAAATCAATAAAAATTTATAGATAGCTTACGTTATCTTTCCCTGTAGTATTCTATTAGCCTTCTTAAGAGATGCAAAGCTTCTGTTGTTAACCTTTATAACATGAATCCAAATTGATTTTATGAGATATAAGCATCCTTTCTCACTTTTTTCTCAATCACTTTCTCCCATAACTTCTTTTTGAACGAACCCTTTGGTAACCAACCAAGCTTTAAAGCACTTTACTTTATCCTGAGAGTCCTTTCTGGTTTTGAAAAGTTATTTACAATTGTTAGGTTTGCAATTATGAGGTAAATCAATAAGCTCTTATACCTTATTATGCTTCATGTATTGCATCTCATCTTTCATTGCATCCTACCAAAAATATGCATGGGGTTTAGAAGTAGCTTATGAAAAAGTAATTAGATAGATAACATATCTAATATTATAGTCTTATCCACCCAACTAGACTATGTAATCAGATGAGAAAGTAGATCTTTTCACTCTAGTGAATTTTGAAAACTAAACTGGTTCTTGTACCTTAGGAACCTTAGTTTGTACATAAATGGGTTCCTGTTCTTGTATTGGTATGGTATCTAGACCTTGATCCACTAGTTCTTGGTATATGAGTGATGGATACGAAATAAATGTAGTATCCGTCCTGCTGTCATCTGAAGGATGAGAAGGACCACCCTCATCATAGACATCATATTATAGAAACTTAGTTGTTTTTTATTCCACAATTTTAGACCCTCCTTCTCTACAGTAAAATATTTATCCTTTAAAATGATCAGGATATCCAAAAAAATAGTAATGAGTGGAACAAGAATGTAACTTATTTTCATAAGGATTATATAAACATAGGGCAACCCATACATGAATATGGGCAAGGCTAGGCTTCCACCCTTTATAGATTTCAAAAGGCATCTTCATAACTGATTTACTTAGGACTCTATTAAGAATGTACAAATTAGTTTTTATGGCTTCAACCCAAAGGTAATACGGCAGATTAGTCATACTCTACATTGACCTCATCATGTCCTTTAGGGTGTGATTATATTTTTTAACTACATCATTTTGCTCAAGACTACCTGACATAGTAATCTAGGCCACTATTCCATATATCTGGAAAATGGACCCTTTTCTTGTCCGAAAATCCTATGTTTTCCATAATATTCTCCTCTATAGTCAGATATGATTCTTTATTTTGGTCAACTTATCTTTTTAATAGTTAATACATGTTTTTCAGATTATTATAATCTAGAGCTAAGAGAATGTTTTCCATAATCAATCTCTCAACTTATCTTTGAAAATGTGGCCCAACCTTTTATGACACAATATGTATGACTTATCCTTAATAAGGGGTCTCTTTCTAGTAACTTGTTCAGTAATATATGAAGAAGCATACATCTCATAAGGGGTAAGATGCATTCTATAGAATCCATATAATAAGAAGGCATTACCAACATGTTTTACATTGAAAGATAACTGTACAACATAAGCATCAATGAAAAACTATATACTTCTTTGTCCAAAAGTGATATAGAGATCAAGTTCAGCCTAAATTATGGTATATAAAATGTGTAATGTAAAACAAAAGCAAATCCTGTATCAAGGTTCAAACATACATCCCCTACACATATTACATTCACTTCTTCATTATTGTCAACTATCAATTTTTCCTCCACTTTATTTGTCTCCTACGCATGAATCCTTGCATTATGGAGGAAACATGATTAGAGGCCCCACCATCTAGCTGATAGGAACTTGGTGTGGCTATAGCAAGATTAGATTCGTGGATCTTAAAGGCTAAGGAGGTACCTAATAGCTCCTCCTTTTCTTTCCAGGTTAAATATTTCTGGCAATCCTACTTTTTTATTTCTTTTCTTCTTATAGAAGAAGCACCTTATGCTTTTAACATTTATAGGACCTTTGGCAATGTTGGATTGACTAATATTCATATGTGGAAAGAATTTAGATTTCTTACCTTTAAACTTTTGGGGCTTGATCTTTTCCTTTACCTTGGTTGCTAGTAGGGTTGTATGAGCAATGTTCTTTAATTTCTCCTCTTCAACAACACTTCAAGCAATGAAGGTATTGATGTGCCAAGCTTCATCTGAGAAATATTGTATGTTTTAATGAAATTACCAAACTCTAAAGGCTGTGTACTCAGAGCTTGGTGTATAATGTAGGCATCAGGAATGATGATGTTTAATGCCTTCAACTTACCATTTTGATAATGTATTCCCTCACTCCCCCTTCTCTTATACACTTCATGGAGAATAATTCCTTCATTAAGGGACTTATATCTGCATTAGATGATACCTTATATCTTTGGGAGACATTGTTCAAGAAGTCCTTTACCATGTTTGTTTCTGGAAGTCCACTTAGCATATGGTCTAGGATTGATCTCTTGATGGTTAAATAGCACATCCTATTTAACTGTTCCAAGACTATATATGGTTTTTTCTCGAAGGGTGCAGATGACCTATCTCAAATTATGACCTTGTTAATGTTTGTAATCTCTAACGCAAACTCTATATATTATTTCCATTTTTTAAAGTTAAAATTAGTTAGGGTTTCAATAATGCACTATTATTGTTTATCAAAAAGGGGACTGCAAAATTGACAATGTAATATTTAGCACAAATGTTGGACAACAATGATACTCAAAGCTATAAATAATATCTATACTGAGAATCTTATCACATATGTCATGAAACACCTATGGGCTAGATACATAATATTTGCAGATAAAACCTCCACACAAAGGTGATCAGTGTACATACCACTAATTCTTATGACTACCACCCTTAGGTGAATAGATCATTCAAGCAATGACTTCCTCCATCTAATGCCTTTATGAAAATATCAAAATCTCATATAAAACTAATACCTATGGGTAAAATAACCAAACATAAGATCAAAAACATCCTCAAACATGCAGAAATATCCAAATACTAACTTGAAAGGCCACTATGGTGACTACATTAACATTAGGACTCTAACGGATTAACAAATATAAATAATATATTTGTATGTTATCCTCACATTCTTTATAGGCATATAATATGTGACAATGTACCATCAATAAATGCAAAATCCTTATGCACATTCTTATCGTCAATTATCAGTGTTGAAAACATCATCAATACACTTTATTTTGAGAATTCATCATAAGAAAAATCTCAATCAAAGTGAAATACCGAACAATAAACATACCATATGAGATAACGAAACCACATGTACCTTTTATATTTCAAGTCCAAAGTATGAAATTTAACTCAAAAGTGGCTTTAATAACCTTTGTTTAATTTTTCTAAAGTTAAATGTTATTTATTACCAATGTAAAAATCAAGAAAAGTTAAAAACTCACTTTATGAATTCACAAGACCCTAAAACCAACCCAAAATGACTCTGAGGACCATTTAATGAATTATGAAACTTTTGAGTTTTTTTGTCACCGTAGGTTAACATCATCATGACGTCAGTAGTAAGTCATCACTACACGTGGAATGCACGCGCTTGACCTAATATGTCTCTAGTTGCATTAGGTGTATGTGTTGCACAAACCACACGTGCACCAACATGCCAACCACCTTCATGGCGCGCATACTTCCTTTAGCACGTGCACCTCACATGTCTGGCACACAGTCCGTCCCTCATTCGCCACTTATCTGGGGCATTTGGCAGACACTCCAGATGTAAACCACCTCTAGCCAATTAGAACCAGCACAAACTCACTTAATGGTTTTCTCTCACCTTTCTCTGTGGCCACCAAAAATGGTGATTTTCAACGACTTTAAGGTGAGTTTATTCCCTTTTAAAGCTAGTTTTCAACTCGTTTTTTAATGCTATACTCATTCAACATAAATTGAAGCAACCTTATGTTATTTAAAATGTAAAAAAGGATTGGTTTCTCTTAGGTCTTTATGGAGAAAATTTGAAAATTTTCATTTTCATGCACAAATTATGTAACCACTCTTATACGACATGTAATGCATGAGACGAGTCTTAGTTAAGCGTTCAGGATTAAGTATGAAAGTGAATAAATGAAGAAAATGGAAGAAATACATGTTTTGATTTTCATAACTTCGAATGAGCTTTTTGACGCTAAAACTTCTGAGCTTTCTTGATGATTTTTACAAAAGTTATTCAATCGAATGTCATTAAGGTCCTGTTTTGATTTGTAATTGCGCAATTGCTTCAAACATCAAAGCATGTTCTCCCATTTGCAATCTTTACTTAGAGCATTATTTAAGAATTGCATAAGGCTCCCCTCAAGAACATGCGATTGCAAGGAAATGTGTCTACTTGAAATGAATCAATGTCAGAAAAAGGAAAATACTTTCTTTGATCAACTTATGTAGTCAATATGTAAGCCACGAAGATCATAATCCTAGTTGGACCATGTCATTGATTAGTATGTTACCAAAACATATTTTTTATTCACATTAAATTTGACCCGACGTTAAGAAGACCAACATCTTCTTTTTTAACAATTTAATTTTTATCTATAAAAATTACAAAATTAATATATATTGACATTTTATCATTAAAAAGATTTTGATTTCAATTAATATAATATTTATAAATCTTATATTTATTTGATATATGAAAACCTTAG
>JANZLD010000009.1:28897341-28908147 GCA_026413575.1 Erythroxylum carthagenense | reverse complement strand
CTTCCACCATCTTATTCATTTAATTTCTAACAACATACTTCACTCTAATTTAAACATAATCCATCATTTAATTTTCCGTTTCTTAAGAGCTAAAACCCCATAATAATTTAGACAATACCTCAAAATAATTTAGACATGCATAAATAATAAAAAAAATTCAGGGGCCAACAGGGGTTCCTACTATAAAACTTCAATCTAGTCTCTATCAGTGCAATATGTTTCCAAATAAAATAAAGGCATCTAATGCCACAACCTGTACATTATAACTAAAAAACTAACAGTAGAAGCAACGGAGAGAGCATCGAGAAATAAATATCTTTAACCTATGAATATGCGACATACCTGGTTTTGAGGAGTAATGGTGTTAATTACAAGAACAAACAAGTAAGCAATTAAGATGTCAAGAATAGAGAGAGAAGGTCTGTAAGGGGAAAAGCACAAGACATAAACGCAATCTGGTTGAAGTGGATTAAGGTTAAAAGGAAAAAAATGAAAAAGGCATCAAATTACAAATTTTTCGTCATCGAAGTTGTTGAAGAAAAACCCCAGCTGCTAGGAAAATCGATCTCCATTAGCTGCAAGGAGCCCCCCCGTGATACCTGAACCCCAGAAAGAGAGGGATATGGCAATAGAAAAACAAAAGAGATGCAACAAAGCTAGAGAGCATTTCGGAGATTCATAAATAAGCAAACATGGACAGCGAAACCAGAGGTAAAGAAGGGGAGATTCATGAACAGAGCAAAAAATTACCTGTGGGGACGAAGTAGAGGGAAGAAGGAAGAAGAGTTGTGAAAGAGAGAGTTCGTGATTTTTAGGTTTCAGACTCAAGTGGAGGGAGGGTATTTCGGAGATTTCATTATGTGTTTTGTTCTTGTCCCTAGGACAAAAATTTTTGTACTACAGTCTTGGAAGGAACAAAAATTCCTGTCTTTATTCCTTAAAAACGGAACAAAAACGGGTAAGGACAGCAAGCAAACACTACGAAGGACAAAATTTTTGTGTCCTTGTCCTCCGTCCTTGTCTATGAGGATGCTAACCAAATGTTTCATCAGGGTATGGCCCAAGATGTCATTGGTATTTTTGTCGGCAAGAAATACGCGTGTGTGGTTCTCAAACTAGGATGGTTTATAGTGAATGAATGATTAACTAGGTAACTGTCTTAGGAGAGAGAACATTATGATCCACATCAGCCTTTCCTTTGTAGTATAAGCAGCCTATAATGACAAAAAAACGATTAGCACTGATAATTAAAAAATTAAACTGGTTCGGTCGGTTCAATTATAAAATCTTAAATTTTTTAACTTTTTTGTTTGGTTTTTAACTTTTCAGTTTGGTTTTTAATGACACTTATTGTTAAAAATTGATCAATTTATTAATTAATTGATCAATTTTTATAAATTAGTAAATTTTTATAGACTAAAATAAATCAATTAATTTTCATTTAACAATTTTTTCCAATTAAGCTTCAAATTTTTTGATGAATAATGTCAAGCTCTTTCAATCATATTTTAAATTCTTTAGTTTTATTCAATCTTTAACTAGTTTTATGATGGTCTACTACTGGTTCAATCTTTTAGACTTTTTAAACCTTAATCCTCTTATCTTACTAGTTTAATTTCTGATCTAGTTTTTAAATCATTGATTAACACTATGAAAAATTTTCGGTACATTATGAATGGAAGAGATAAGGTCAAAAATGTAATCGTAAAAGACATAGTAAAGGTAGCTAATATTATTGACAAATTAAAATAGACAAGACTTAGGTAGTTTGGATATGTTAAGAGGCGACACTCAGATGCTTCAGTGAGAATATGTAAGAAGAATGTACTCAGAGATTGTAAGAGGAAAAAAATGAGGCCATAAGAAAAATTAAAGGGAGGTGATCAAGAATGATATGACTATGTTGAAAGTTACCGAGGATATGACCCACAGTTGAAAACTTTGGTGTACTAGGATTCAGATAAAGGATCTCTCTTAAAGAGATTCTTTTTTTCTTGTTTTTTAGTTGGCCTAAACTTGTAAATGGGTAGTACTTACCTCTTAAGGATTTAACTTAAGTCATTTTTATTGTTGTTATTGTTGTTGTTGATGTTGTTATTGTTATTGTTATAAAGTATAGCGGGGATTTGAAGAAAGATTTTTAACTTGGTTTCAATTAAGCTTATATGTTAAAGACTCTCAAATGTTCTTCATTGTCTCCAATCTTTTTTAAACTGGCCAAAAGTTAAACCGGTAAAACAAGATGTTTAAGATTTAGAAGGTTTAATTGAAGGAGATTGTCCTTAATTGAATGTTTAATTAAAATGGGAAAATGTTAAATGAAGATTGATTAATTTATTTTAGTTTTTAAAAATCGATCTACTAATTAATAAATTGATCGATTTTCAACAACAAGAGTTATTAAAATATATCAAACCAAAAAATTGAAAACTAAACTAAAAAGTTAGCAGTTTTAAAGATTTTGCAGTTGAATCGCTAGAACCAGTTTGATTTTTAAGCATAGGTTTTCTATATTACCCTATCATAAGATTATAAGTATGTGAATCTATCATTTTGCAACAGTAAAGTAATGAGTAAATATCAATATCATGTTAACTAGTAAGTATAAACTACTATTATTATTTAGTCAAAAATAAATAATGTGATATATTAAAAGTGGAACTAAATTGAAATATCACTAGAAATGATGAAACATACAATCAACAAGAAAAAATTAATGTAATAAACATCTACAATAGTCTTTTTTTGTTGTTATCTTGTATCCTTTACTTAATTATTTAGAACTTCTATTATTTCAATTAAAGAAGTTTCTTAGTGTAATTAATGTAATCATATATCGTTTGATTAATCTACTGATATATCTATCTGATTAATATATCTAATAATGCACTAAATTCTAAGAAACTTTTCAAAAGATTGGCCTATAACTTGAAAGGTCACACAAGTCTATATCTATTACATATTCAATCATTAATATAAGTGTCTAGGTTAATTCACACATAAGTTCTTTCAATAACATTAACATGTAAATTAAAATTATTTTAAAGTTCTCGTTTATATCTTATCAGTATAATATAAAGTCAAAAAGGGTAATTTGACCTCAACATTTTCATCTTAATACAAATTTGACTTTAACATTTTAGAGCACTCAAAATGAACCTAACATTTTCAAGACGTTCAAATTGAACTCTTTATAGAAGGAAAGACGGGTAAAGGCATGACCCCATTAGTTTTTTGCTATGTTATCGATAATGTGATAAGAATATATACCTTTTTAATGAACTTACGGATCCTATATTACGACATACATGCCACGAGGCTTTATAATGCCCATCCTACATTGAAGAATTTCAATTAGAATTAATTTCTTATAAATTGGATTAAATTTAATTTACTTTAAATAAAACTAATTAGGTTAGTCTTAATATGATTAACTCCAGCCGAATTAAAGCCTATTCTAGTTAAACCTAATTTAATTAAGCTCTAATAGACCCAAAATTCCAAATTATTGAACCTTAAATTTTACCCCAATTGATTAAAACTCTTCATTGTTCTCTTCATCCCAACCTCCTAGAAATCACCCATCGCACAAGTCCGCTTCTCCTAATCTTGAGATCCATCTTCTCCTAATCATATGACTCATCTTCTCCCAATCATGCGACTCATCATCTCCTCTCTGACCCAATCTTGTCATTATGATTTTAGGTTAATTAATTATTAATACTTTAAGAAGTAGACATTTTGCCTGGTATTAGTTAACTGTGAGTTAGGCTTGTTAGTTGATTATTCATGAACTTTTTATAGCCTTTAATGATTAGTTGTATAAAATGTGCTTGAAAAAGTATCCTACTTATCTAATAAGTATGTAGAACTTCTTACGGGAGATAATACATAATGGAGTTAATTGCGGTAAGTTTGTCTATAATATTGTTTATCTTTGCGTTTGCTTGTCCCTAAACGTGTTAAGCATAAAAATGGTGTCATGTATGGTCTCTAGTGTGGTCTTTATTGCATATGGCATGTTTATCATGTTAAATTTTTATTTTATGTGTGAAGAAAAATGTTTAGGTTACATATTCCTTGAATTTATTAAAAGGGAAATGAAACTTACATAGAAAAGGGATCCTCAACACAAATTCATACCTTCAAACACATGGGAGGAAATTTCTGGGTGTACAACAGAAGATAATCTCTTATATAGTTAGATGTGCACCAATTAAATCTACAATAAGATTCAATATGGATTGTCAATGTGCATTTGAACTTTATATTATGTTAAGATCTAATATAAGTTGATGATACATAAAAATCAAAATAAAACTTAGATAAACAGGTGGAAGTGTATAAGCACTTATTATTTACAAAGTGTTTATTATTGATAAGCATACACCTTATATATGTTATCCACCATGTTCTCTATAAAGTTTCATATTCTTAATAGGACCATTGACGTTTGTTAATGATCTTTGAAATTTAAAAGTGGTTTGAATTCTCATTTTTAAAATGTACGTGATTTGTTCATTAGGTTCTAATAACTAACGCTATTTTTAATGTTTTAAATGCTACAAAAATGTTTATAATAGCTCAATATAGAGGTATAAGGCTATTTTATGGTCAGAAGTTTATGTAAAAATAAGAGTTAAAATATGTTTATAGGAATGTTACTATCTTTGAAAATGATGACATTGATTACGTCAGTTATAAGCAAATGTGTGAGATGGGGAGGGATTTATGGTACCATCAAGTGGACAAGAAATGCTATAGGGTAATTAGTTTCAATTTTAAGGAGTCATTAAGACTTATAGAATTAAATTAAAGATGTTTTAGGTTATCAAAACTTATGAAAGATTATAGGATTATTAATGTATAAGTGACCCATAAGCTAGACATCTTTCCATACTCTTGACATATTACCTATAACTAGAGGAGATGAGCTCATTAGTGAGGGTGAGGATTATATTACTAAACATGTTGATGATCATATAGTGATGAACATGTTGATGGATATGATATTGAACATGTAATCATACCAAATGACCATCAACTAGTTAAAATTGATTCTCTGAATGTGATAATGTGGCACCCCATTCCCATCAGACATTTGTGCCCAGACATCGTCTCAACATTCGAGCACATGCCCGACGGAAGCGGTGCACCAACTACATCACTTTCACTTACTGATGGCATCATAAATTAAAACATAAGAATCACCATGGCTAAAATGCAACAATTAATATTCACATATGTGTGTATGTTATATTCTGCTTGAGCATGAAATGCACTTTTGAACTTCTCAATAATCTCTCATGTACACTAGTCAAGGGTTTTAACCTTTAACATGGGATAATGGGATGTTACAGATAATTTTATAGATAGTAATTAATATCCTAGTGGAGAGTAGCTAAGTGAAGCTTTATGAAGACCAAGTTCAAGTTTAAGGCATAATCCAATAGTTATGACAAAGTAGTAGGGATTGAGCATGGAGTTTGAAACTACAAAAGAAATCTAAAATGTTGTTTTTGATTATGTAGTTCAAACATGATACAATGTAAGGTTAAAAAAGAGTGAGAGTAATAAAATCAGCATTGGGTTTATTGACAAATGCCAATAGGATTTGTTTGTTGGATATGAAAAGAACAAAAGGTGTTTCAAAATGAAGACTTACATAACTGACCATATTTGTTTCATAACTGATAAACCAAAATTGTTACTACTAAGTTCTTGATGAGATATGTCAATGATAGAATTATTGAGAAGCTTAGGATCTTTACTAAAAGAATACCTGTAGTGTGCAGAAAAAAAACTTAATATTTTTGTTAACTCTAGTATATAAAGAAGAGCAAAGAGGAGATTGTGAAAAGACACGAGAAAAAAATCTATTAATGAATATGCTAAGCTTCGGGGATATTATATAAATTGAAGTTAAGTAATCTTGAATCAATAATAGAGTTACAATTGGTAAGTAACTAGGATATTTCTTTGCTATAAATAATGAAATACCTAATTCATACTTCATTATCTTTTGGTGATACATCTTATTGATATTTTATTATCTTTTGACTATAGTTTAAAAGGGCTTTTGAGGGGTAGAAAATATTGATTCATAAGTTGGTTTATGAATCTACAAACATCTGATTTAGAATTGGATGGTGGTAAAAGACTTACAATTATATATAATATGTAGAAGGTATCTTCATCTTTATATATTTATAATTAGTTAGATTATATTTTTAAAATTAATTAATATTTTAAAATTATTAAATACAACACAATGACACATATACCATAATTGATATGGCAACCAATATTATGAATATCGTATCAATATCGGTATTAGATTTGATTCGAGTATGGTACTATACTAGTATCTGACAATATAGGATACCGTTTTAGGTAATTTTTTAAATTTATGAAATATTTCCTGAATTTTTTAAACTTGCAAAATAGTTCTTCAATATATTTTATTATATAATTTATAATTTTATATCAACCATATCTCCAAAAATCATAATAATAGAAAATTAAAATAACAATTTATTTATTTTATTAAAATTTTTTCACATATTTCACATATAAATAATAACCAAAATTAATTTGAAAAAAGCTCATTTAATTATCATACAAATATAAAATTAAGAACAATACAAAGTATTTAAAACATTACAATTTTTCATATAATAAATAATAATACATCTAAAACATTAAATAAAAAGAATAATAAATTGATTGGTTTTTAACAACAAGAATGACTAAAGTAGATCAAACTAGAAAGTTAAAAACCAAACTAAAAAGTTAGACGATTTAAGATTTTTAAGGTTGAACCGACCAAATGGTTGAGTTTTTTAATCACTAATTTTATATAGAAGCCATCATCAAAAGCTTTCCAAATGTTGATATGAAACCTCCATTCATACGACTTTCCTACTTGAACCGCATGGGTTACCAAGTCATCATCTCTAGATTTGCAAGAACAATAAGGTTTCATTCATTCTTCATCTTGTTAAAAATCTTAAAAGTGGTGTACAAAGCAGCGGTAGTTGTAGAGGCTTATGCAATTAGGCTTGGGCACAGGGCACGCAGGCGACGTGAGGAAGAGACAATCTTGGGGTAGTGGCATGTAAGGCGGTGAGGGAGAGATGATGGTGGCTAGAGCTAGGTTAGGATTTGTGAGACATCGGAGACAGATAGAAGAGAGAGAGAAAAAGAACAAATATATGCGAGAGAGTTTTTTTGACCAAAAGGTCTAATTTTTTTAAATTTACGGTAAATCACTAGTACCAAAGAGTTACATTTTGTATTGTATTTCATATGGTACTGGTCGGCACGGTATGAAACTCTTAACAATAATGGATATTGGAAATGAAAGGACCTTAGAAAGTAGTTTTGGAATTATGCATGCTTTACTTACATAAAAGATTTCAATGAGTTAGTTATGAGGCTTGACAAAATAAAGCTCGCATATGCTTCAGCCTTGCTTAATATCTTATGGAGAGATAGGCAAATTGTTACCAATCCTTTGAGTCAAAATACCCGATAGTTGATAGCAACATGAGTGAAACATTTAATGGGTGGATCTTACTAGCTAAAAACAAACCATTAATTAACATGCTTAAAACAATTAGAATCATAATGATAAAGAGAAACATGTATAAGATACAATTTATAAATGGATGGAAGTTAGGCATTAGACTAACTATAGTGAAAAAGTTGGAAAAGAACAAAAAGATGCAAATGGAGAATAGTATGGAGTGGAGAGAGGGATTATGAAGAATTAAAGGGTGATAGCAAACATAACTTGAAGATTGGTAAAATACCTACCTATAGTTGTTAGGTATGGAATCTATATAGATATCTTTATAAGCATGCGATAAGTGTAATCTAATATTCAAAACAAAGGGTTGAATATTTATAAATTTGTGTTATAAGAAGGGTTGTTTTCTCAATTTTTATGACCATATGTTACAGCTTATTAGAGATTTAATTTTCTAGCATTCATTCAATATAAAGTTGATATGCAAACTAGTTAAAGAGGTCACGCTAAGGAGACCCAAAACTACAAAAGGAAGCAATAAAATGAGCCTAAGAAATTTAAATTTTCAAACAAATTATCTTGGAAGGTATAAATGAAAAAATAAATATGGTAATTCCAATTATTGTAACATCCTACTAATCATGATAAGGCACAAATAGTGTTTATAAGAGGTTAATGAGAAATTAGAAAGAGTATTTTATGCTTATGCATAATATGGCTTACACATACACGAGAACATTGATTTTTGCACATTAATATGATTGTACATAAATTCATTAACATTTTTCTGGTAAAATTGATCTATAAATGTGAATTGTGTTTTGATATGTCTTAAATTTTGGTATGATTGGATTTCAATTAGAAAATTTGGAATTTAATGTTATGGATTGGGAAATTGATGAATTAAAATGTACATTTGGTTTAGAAACAAATGCCAAGTGGTAAGACAAATGGACACATGGAAAATAAGATGACTAAGCCTATGAATTAGTGACATTTGGGGTGGAAAATTAAGTGACAAATGGTAGCAATGAGTAGGAGACAAATGGCCTAGCTTAATGGTGACATTTGGTGGTTTAGGAAGATGATAAACTCATGTTAATCCAAGTTAATGACACCTTGCACCTCGTTAAATTAAGCAAGTATTGGAAAAATAAGTTTATGCTAAGTTTTCTCTTCTTTCTTACTTCTTTCCACCGAAACCAACATCCAAATCCTAGCTCTGCATTTTGGTTAAAGGCTTGTCAAATTGCTACACCAAAATCCATGCTTTTACTCTTACAAAGTTAGCTAAAGAATTAGAACATATTTGTTTTTGTTATAGCCTTTGATCTTAACAGAAATCCATCCAAATCCCACCTTGAATGTATGATGATTTTGCATGCTTGAAGAGCTAAATTAGCTTGATCTTTGAGCTAGAATTTGAGCTACACAAAGGAGCACATTAAGCGCTACCATTCAGATATTGGTGGGACTTCAAGGCAATAGCTATCTGGAGCATACGGTGAGTAACCTATACGGTCTCATATAATATTTGCCTATTATATCTTCTGCTCTAAATGTGGATTGTTTGTATTAATTTTGGACATAAAGGTTCGAAGATTATGATTTATGAATGTGATATTGAAGTGTTCCTTGAATGTGAATATGGTGAAATAAATATTTCTCAACATGTTTGTTGAATGCCAGAATAAGGTCCGATGACAAATGAAAATGGGACTATAAATGTGTTTGAAAGGGATTGTGAATGGGAATTTTTGAAACAATGAATGATTGAATATGAATTTGATGCATTTCATACACGAATGCATGATTATATAATGATAGTTGTGACATTAATACCCTCCAAATATGAGCTTAAAGCTCTAAAATGTGGTATAGAGCCAAAGGCTCGATATGTATAATGAGCCTTGTATCCGCAACAGGTAAGAGATAGTATCATTGAGCCCAATATTCACAATGGCTACGGGACAGTTTAAGGACTCAGTCACATCAATGTAATAATTGAAAGTGGGTCACGCGAACATTGCATATACATTTATTGAGTGGGTTTGACTGATTGAATTATAATGTGGACTTGTTTTTATATGAAAATAGGTATATAAAGTAAATGATATGTGGTACAATTTTCTAAATGAAAAGATGTGAAATTACCTGCTTATATGATTTGTTATATAGAATGAATTGGGTGAACCATCAAGGAGGGTTACATCATTGATTTTGCAAAACCCACCAAAATTGCAACATAAATATTTTAGGTCCGAGAGAGGACACTAGTGAAAGGGAGACACTATAAGAAGATTAATTCTTGTACTTTTGTGAAGAAATGGCTCAAAGGTCGGTCAGCTGAGACTGAAGGATTAGATATAAGTTTTTGCAAAATTCCTCATGTAATGTACTTAATACTGTACATATTCAGATGGTTTGTAAAATTACAATGTAAGTTTGGTTTTTATGAAATGAAATAAGGAATGTAATTTGGATTTAAAATTTGGTGACTTTTATATATAATAGATGATTCCATGATTAAGTTGGATATGTGTTTGCTCTAACATGCCATTATTATAGGTTATATACTGGAATGTCTACAAGGTGTTTTGGTATATAATCTATATTAGTGGGGTGTTACATTTTTGGTATTAGAGTATGGTTGGCATCCATAGGAACATATAGGAATGTTAAACATGAAATATAGTGAGAAATGTGGATGGTAATTGGAGTTATTGTTTATGATAGGTCATCCAACATAGGTGATCAGGAAGGACACTCAGCTAACTTAGGATCAGCAAGAGCCAACAGAGAGTCTTTTATACCTTGACTTGAGGTAATGCCACCAAAAGTTCTCAAGAGAAGGGAGAGGAGGTATGATAGGCTACGAAAATAGGGGGTTGTGGACTTCTAAAGAAGTATAGACCCTGTAGAGATTGAGGGATGGTTAGAGAGGATTAAGCGAGTATTTGATCAAATGGACTGTGAGTCAAACAAAAAGTTCAGCTATCTAGTTTCTTTACTGTAAGGCCCAGCTTATCAACGGTGGAAGACTGTTTCAGGTAGTGCCACCAGGTCTTGCAATTAGAATTAGGGAGACTTTCTGAGGGCCTTCAGGGATAATTACATACCTAAAATCTACCTAGATAGAAAGATGAAGGAGTTCATGATACCCTCGATTTTCTGAGGCTGAGATGCTTGGGGCAGATGTGGATGCGGACACGCAGATGATTATGATCATCAATAGCTTAAACTCTTCTTTTCAGCAGTTTAAGTTGGACTATGAG
>JANZLD010000009.1:28876117-28897241 GCA_026413575.1 Erythroxylum carthagenense | reverse complement strand
TTATGATTTGAGTTTTGTTTAAGGATGTGATTTGTATAAGATTGAATAAAGCGAATAAGTAAGAAAAGAAAAGAAAATTTTATACCGGTTTCAAATTTGGTTTAGTCCTAAGGTATCCAACGTGCGTCTTTCTAATATATGAGTTACAAATGTCGGGAAAATTGATTTGGTCTGTTCGAATCGTTTATGTTTCCGTTCCTTCGATTCGATTTCGCTTTCAATTTCTTTCGTCTTCTCCAAGTAGAAGTTTGCTCACATTTTGCACATGTGTTCGATTACGATCCCAAGGTTGGGTTCCAGAAACGGGATCCAACATTTGATTGCTCCATTTTGTTTCTTTGTTTATGAAAACTTGCAAATCCGAGCCCTTCGATTTTATTTTTCTATGACTCATTAAGTATTCGATTCGTTTTCGACTTGTGTTTCCGTTTGTTCCGGTTGGGGTCCGGCTTCCAAGATCGGGTCCCAACAAGAACAATTGTTGAGAAATGATCAGGATGAACATTGGCAAGAGTCTAAAATAAAGAGGCCCAATGAAGTTTAGAGGCAGGAAGTTCAATAAGCGTCATAATAGACACCGGTTAGATTAAGACAGTCGAGGTTCAAAAAAAGGAGTAGTTTTATACAGTCTGGCAGTGAAAGAGGTGTAGTGTCGGGTCAGATACCCAATTGTGAGCACTTTGGGAAGAAGCACAATGGTGAGCGCTGGAGATTATATGGAGCTTGCCTTAGATGCGACTCTTTTGACCACCAGGTTAAGGATTGTCCTGCTACCATTAGAGCCTAGTCTAGTATAAGAAGGGGATTAGTGAGTGAGACTACTATTCAGCAGAGTCGAGCTAGTGGGGTTCGACAGAGAGGTCAAAGAAAAGGTAGGGTAAATTCTAGAAGTCCTTCTGTCAGGATTGAAGTTCGGAGCAATAGACCCCAGACTCAGGCCAGACCCCCGTCATGCAGGTGCGTTATTGTGTTTTTTATTGTGAATCATTTACATTGCTAGATCTTAGATCCATGCATTTATTTATTGCAATGCATATGGAATTTAAGTTGCAATATGATAGAGAGTGATTGAAACATGGATTAGAGATGAGTACAACGATAGTTAATACCACAGTAATTGGAGAAGTCTGTAAGAGGTGTTTGATTATAATTGAACAGGCAGATTTAGAGGTAGACTTGATTATATTACAATTAGGAGAGATAGATGTCATCCTAGACATGGATTAGCTCAATGCTTATAAGTTTATCATGAATTGATATACTAAGGAGGTGGTATTAGAATCTGTCAATCAGTCGAGAGCAATTTTTAGAGGAATTAGTCAAGCAATGCCAGTCAGGCTGATCTCATTTAAAAGTACCTTGAGGTTGATGCAAGCTAGATGCAAGGCTTATTTGGCCTGCAATATTGATACACGAGTTGAGCATAATGTACCAAACATTCCTGTTATTCAGGAATTCTTGGATGGGTTTCCCGTTAAGTTGTCTGGTTTACTTCTAGATTGGGAAACAGAGTTCACAATTGATCTAGTTTCAGGTGCTGCTCCTATAACCATTTCTCCGTATAGGATGGCACTTGTGAAACTAAAGACGTTGAACGCTTAGCTATAGGATTTGCTTGAAAAAGGTTTTACTAGACCTAGTGTTTCACCTTGTGGAGATCCAGTTTTATTTGTAAAGAAAAAAGATAGAACTCTGAGACTGTGCATCAATTATAGGTAACTGAATCGAGTAACAGTGAAGAACAAGTACCGTTGCCTAGAATTGATGATTTGTGTGATCAATTGCAGGGAGCTCAGGTGTTCACTAATTTATACTTGAGATCTAGGTACTATCAGTTGAAGATAGCTGAGGCTGATATACCGAAAAGTGCATTCAGGAGCAGGTATGGGCATTTCAAGTTTTTAGTAATGTGGTTTGACTTAACTAATGCCCCAGTTGCATTTATGGCCTTGATGAATAAGGTGTTTCAGCCCTACTTAGATCAATTTGTGATTGTGTTCATTGATGACATCTTGGTATATTCAAAGAGTAGAGAAGAACATGAGGAACATTTGAGAGTGATCTTATAGATTATGAGGGAGAAACAACTATATGCCAAATTTAGTAAGTGTGAATTTTGGTTGGATAAAGTAGTATTTCTAGGTCATATAATATATGGAAAAGGCACACAAGTGGATCCAAAGAAGATAGAGGTAGTGATGAATTGGGAAGCTTTGAGAAATGTATCAAAAATTCAAAGCTTCCTAGGATTAGCTAGACAATACTCAAGGTTTGTCAAAAGGTTCTTATTGATCTCAGCCCCTTTGACAAAACTTTTGAGGAAGAATTTAGTCTTCAAATGGAATGATGAATGTCAGAAAAGTTTTAAGGACTTGAAGCCTCGGTTGACTACGACACCGGTATTAACTATTCCTTCAGGAATTGAAGGATTTGTAGTTTACATTGATGCTTCGCATTAAGGATTGGGATGTGTGTTAATGCAGAATGGCAAGGTGATAGCCTATACATCGAGAAAACTAAGGTCTCACAAGATTAACTATCCAGTACATGATTTAGAGCTAGCTGTAGTTGTGTTTGCTATAAATATATAGAGACATTATCTATATAAAGAGACATTCCATATATACACTAGACACAAGAGTTTGAGGTATCTGTTAAGTCAAAAAGAATTGAACATGAGATAGAGGAGATGGGTAGAGTTATTAAAAGACTATGATTGTACGATTGAGTATCATCTAGGAAAGGCTAATGTGGTGACTGATGCTTTGAATAGAAAGTCAAATACTAATGTAGCTCAGATTCATTTATCGAGGTTACAAGCTTGATTCATTTGAGAGCTTTGAATGTGGAGTTGACTCTAGAGCGTAATGAGACAATGATGGGCACACTAAAGTGGAGACCAATATTGCATGATAGAATCAGAAAAGTACATAGTAAAGATTTTGAAATGGTGAAACTGATTGAGCAAGTTAAAAGGAATACAGATTCTAAATTTGAATTGAGAGATGAAACATTGTCGTTACAATAGAGGCTATGTGTGCCTAATGTGGATGATTTGCGGAAGGAAATCTTAGAGGAAGCTTATATGGCCACTTATGCTATGCATCCTAGTACCACCATGATGTACAACATGTTGAAACAACATTTTTGGTAGCCTGGAATGAAGAAGTAAGTAGCGGAGTTTGTTTCTGAATGTATAACATGCTAGTAGGTTAAGGCTGAGCATCAGGCTCTAGTTGGAAAGTTACATTCGTTGCCTATTTTAGAGTAAAAATAGGAACCAATCACTATGGATTTTATAATGGGATTGCCTAAGACTACAAGGTAGAATGATGTTATTTGGGTTGTGGTGGACTAATTGATTAAGTCAACCCATTTCTTACCAGTGAGAGAGAATAACTCACGAGATCAGTTAGCTGGGAGGTATGTGAATGAGGTAGTTAGAATGCACAGGGTTTCGATGTCCATTATATCAGACAGGGATCCCAGATTCACTTCAAGTTTTTGAAAGAGTTTGTAGTCAGCTTTGAGCACAAAGCTAAACTTTAGTATAACATTTCATCCTCAAACAAAAGGACAGAGTGAGAGGACAATCAAGACTATTGTGATATGCTTAGAGTATATGTATTGGAGTTTTAAGGAGCATGGGATCAGTAGATTGCAATGACTGAATTTGCTTATAACAACCATTATCACAGTAGTATCAGAATGATACCATATGAGGCATTGTATGGTAGAATGTGTCAATCGCCTTTGTATTGGGATAAAGAGAGCTTGAGAATGGTTGAAGGTCCAGACCTGATACAAGACTTTATAGATAAGGTGAAACTGAACAAGAGTGGAATAAAAGTGGCTCAAAGTAGACAGAAGAGTTATGTGGATCAGTATCGACGGTATATGGAATACAGTGTAGGAGATAGAGTGTTTCTGAGAGTGTCGCTTTGGCTAGGTGTGCTGAGGTTTAGTAAAAAGGGCAAGTTGATCCCTAGGTACATTGATCCTTATGAGTTCATTGAGAGGATAGGACCTTTGGCATACAAGTTAGCTTTGCCTAATGAAATGTCTTAATTGCATAATGTGTTTCATGCGAGCATGTTAAGAAGATACAGACCTGATCCAACATATGTGTTACTGGCTTAAGATATTCAGGTTGCTAGTAATCTAAGCTATGTTAAGGAGCTGATCAAGATAATGGGTTATAAGACAAAGCAGCTCAGAAATAGAGTAATTCTATCGGTGAAAGTCCTTTGAAAAAATCACTCGACTGAGAAAGTAACTTAGGAAACAGAAGATCATATGAGGAAACAATATCCCCACCTGTTCAAGCAATCAGGTAAGAATTTCGAGGATGAAATTTCTTTAAGGAGGGAAGAATTGTAACATCCTATTAATCATGATAAGGCTCCAATAGTATTTATAAGAGGTTAATGAGAAATTAGAAAGGGTATTTTATGCTTATGCATGATATGGCCTACACATACACGAGAATATTGATTTTTGCACATTAATATGATTGTTCTTGCATTTAGTGACATTTTCAGGTAAAATTGATCTATAAATGTGAATTGTGTTTTGATGTGTCTTAAATTTTGGTATGATTGGATTTAAATTAGAAAATTGGAATTTAATGTTATGGATTGAGAAATTGATGAATTAAATTGTACATTTGGTCTAGGAAAAAAATTCCAAGTAGTAAGACAAATGGATACATGGAAAATAAGATGACAAAGCCTATAAATTAGTGACATTTGGCATAGAAAATTAAGTGACAAATGGCGTAGCTAATTAACTGACAAATGGCAGCAATGAGTGGGAGAAAAATGGACTAGCTTAATTGTGGCATTTGGTGGCTTAGGAAAATGATAAGTGGCCAGCATGCTTATGGACGCACGTTAAGTTAATGTCACCTTGCACCTAGTTGAATTAAGCAAGTGCTAGAAAAACAAGTTTCTGATGAGTTTTCTCTTCTTTCTTACTTTTCTCCATCGAAACCTACATCCATCTCCTAGCTCTGCATTTTGGTTAAAGACTTGTTAAATTGATACACCAAAATCCATGCTTTTACCCTCACAAAGTTAAGTAGAGAATTAAAACATACTTGTTCTTGTTATAGCCTTTGATCTTCGCCGAAATCCATCCAATTCCCACCTTGAATGTATGATGATTTTGCATGCTTGGAGAGCTAAATTAGCTTGATCTTTGAGCTAGAGAAAGAAGCACATTGAGCACCACCATCCAGACATTGCCATAACTTTAAAGCAATAGCTATTTGGAGCGTACGATGAGTAACATAAACGGTCTCACTTAATATTTGCCTATTACATATTATGTTTTGAATGTGGATTGTTTGTACTGATTCTAAACATGAAGGACCGAAGATTCGGATTTATAAATGTGATATTGAAGTGTTCCTTGAATGTAAATTTGGTGAAATAAATATTTCTCAGCATGTTTGTTGAATGTCGGACTAAAGTCCGATGATAAATGGAAATAGCAATGTTTGAAACAATGAATTATTGAATATGAATGTGATGCATTTTGTACACGAATGCATGATTAGATAATGATAGTTGTGACATGAGTAGACACCGAATATGAGCTTAAAGCTCTTGAATGTGGTATAGAGCTAAAGGCTAGATATGTACAATGAGCCCTATATTCGCAAAGGGTAAGGGACAATATCAATGAGCTCGGTATCCATAATAGATATGGGACAGTTTAGGCACTCAGTCACAAAAATGTAATAATTGAAAGTGGGTCACACTAACATTGCATATACACTTATTAAGCGGGTTTAATTGATTGAATTATAATCTGGACTTGTATTTGTATGAAAATGAGTATGTGAAGTAAATGATATGTGGTGCAATTTTCCAAATGAAAAGATGTGAAATTACCTGCTTATATGATTTGTTATGTGGTATGAATTGGGTGAACCATCGAGGATGGTTACATCATTGAGTTTACAAAGTTCATCAAAATTGCAACGTTGATTTTTTAAGTCTGAGAGAGGACATTAATGAAAAGGAGATGCTACAAGAAGATTAATTCTTATATTTTTGTGAGGAAATGACTCAAAGGTCGGTCAACTGAGAATGAAGGATTAGATAGAAGTTTTTGTAAAATTCCTCACGTAATATCCTTAGTTTTAATACTATATATATTTGGATGGTTTGAAAAGCTACAATGTAAGTTTGGTTTTTATAAAATGAATTGAGGACTGTAGGTTGGTTTTAAAATTTGGTGACTTTTATGTATAATTGATGATGCCATGATTAAGTTGGATATGTGTTTGCTCTAACATGTTATTATTATTCGTTATGTACTGGAATGTCCACGGGGTGTTCCGGTATGTAATCTATGATAGTGGGGTGTTATAATTATAACTCTTGAAAGTGCCACGACGAAGACTCACTAAGGCATCTTGACAGAGATGAAATGTTCTTTACTTTTAATGTGCATCATTTACAAGCTTTACATTACTTAATGTACCTTATTTTATTTGTCAAACTCATATTATTGTTTTCATGTTGATATAGATTATCTCTACCTTATAGATCTCACAGGCAAGTGCACTTATCATAATATAGTATAATGTTAGTAAATATTGAGTGTCGATGCTATAAAGACTACAAGCACTAGTAATCACCTCTTTTCTATTATCTAACCAGAAAAATAAGATGACAGCTTAATTAAAGCTAAGCTAAAATTTAACACAAATAATAAATAAGAACATAGATGACACTAAGATTAATCAATATCAAATAACTAGTACCTAAATAATGAATCTTCCTATAATTATTAACCTTTTATAATGCAATTCAACTACTGATCATTAGATTATGGAAATTCCTATCTTATATTAATATTTTCTCTATACTATTAATAACTAATCTTTATTTGATCAACCAAAATCTCTTTCTAGTTAAAACCCCCAATATTGCATTAATTTATTTGTGAATTTCACTATTAGGTTTGACTATAATGTAAAGATTTTATGTTTATCTATCTTTAGGTTTGCATGTAAGTCATTTTAATTATGGTATTTTTCATGCAAAAGGATTTCTCAATCTCAATTATATAATATCATATATTGAAATAATATCTCGGGTATATTACATCAAGACTTAAAACACATAACTGAATCGTAATAAATCAACAATAAAATTGTATTAAATAAAAAACCAAATCACGAGATTCCTCCTAACTTAAGGTTCTTCTCACTTAGTATGAACTAAACAAATTTAGTTCCTAAAAGTAAAAAATTTAATCAAAAGATTAGGACAAGAATTAAAAAGAAGATAATCCATTTTATATCCCTTTTTCTCTAATATAATCCCCTTAAACTTTGATGGAAGAATGCTTCATACCAAATCTCTAATGAAATCTTTATGTTTCTACTATCCTAGGTTTCATTAGTGTATGTAGAACTCTAAGTTTACTTTCTAACTTTACACTAAATTCTCCACCCATTTAATTAGCCTTCATAATTGCCTTTTATACTTTAGGATTATGGTTTTTAAAGTGGACATGGTCAAACATATAGTCATATGTATGATCAAGTCCCTCAAAAACTCTTCAAAATCACGCATAAACACGTTTCTAAAAGCTTACACAGGTAGTAGCCAGTAGACACGTGTATGCCAATAGAGATGTGTATATAACTTACACGGGTCTATCCATCTTCACATGGACGAAACAACATCTTTAAAGCCGTATAGGCTCATAAAAACATACATAGTCCTTGACATAACCATGCATATGATTTACACATGCATGTCATTCATCAGCATAAACATGTCCCTCCAAAATAACTCCAATTTTTTTTCATTTTCTACCTTAACTTTGCCCTAATTCTTCTTCTTTTGATCTATAAAGGCAAACATGACCCACAAACAAACTAAGAACCAAATAAGTACCAAAAATAACATAAAACTCTCAAATAATCAAGAAAAACACAATAAATATAGGAATAAAAATATAATTTATTACCAATTTGTTAAACATTTCCCCAATTAAGTTTTTGTTTGTAATTAAGCAAATCAGAATCCAAATCATTAAACTTAAAAACACCTATCCCTTATTAACGTCTACCTATCTATCCATACCTTAAATTATCATATTAAATGAACCAAATTAGCATACAATTAAACTTCATCTACTGTAGAATAAACTTTCATAAGCCAATATCAATAGCAATCACATTGATAATCTTTTTGAAATCAAAAGTACAAAATTCCATACCCTTATAAAGGATTCACTTAATTCAATCAAATTGATTAGGGTGGAAAATATAACAAACTCTCAAACCTATACATAGGAGGATTTTTAACCATAAGCTTGCAATAAAACTACATCTCCACCACTAATAAATAACTAGAAATAAAACTCAAAAGGTCTTTTACATAGGGTGCAATGAGGCTTAGGCAAAGGCATAGAAAGCATAATTAAAAAGTTAAAAGGAATTCACCTAAATAAGATTACATAAATTTTGGTTCTTCATATCATATGTCCTTTAAGAAAAGATTTTAGCTGGCATAAAAAAATAATTCTTCTCATTCTTCAATAAATATTACAACTTTTCTTTATTTTACTTTTTTTCAATTGATATGTTCGCAATAAATATTTTTAAATTGAACTTCTAGCAACTTTGGAGAGAATATAAAATTATAACGACAATAAAGCACCAAAGAATAGATAGATTTAACAATCAACATTTATAACAATCATAGGGACATTGGACGTTCTCTTTAGAATTCATTAGTATAATTCAAGTTTTATACAATCAAGTAAATTCAAATCTTTCAAGGTTCAAAGATGATTAAAAGTTTCTTTAAAAAAGGATAATTGGCTAGCAATAGGGCTATTATCAAGGAAAAGGCTAAGTTTTAAAATTTGTTACTCTTAAGGGATAAAATAATTAGGTAATAATCAAAGAAAAATATGTTAAAACAAATGGTTAAATCTAAATATCTTTATCATTTTAATGCCTTTAGTTTAACAACATGGTCTCAATATGAATAATAAAAGTAAACTATGGTAACATTTAATTATGCATGATAAACAAACAACAAAGAATAATACATCATAAACTACTGATATATTTCTCTTAGGCTCAAAAGCTCACATTTAGACTTCATGCGCATATATAATATGCAATTTTTATTCAAATTAATTATCTTAAAGACTACTAAAGAATATAACTTATAAAAGCAAGTGTGATCTTAGTTTTCATCCTTTTGAATACTAATTTAACTCAATAATCTATAATAACCTAAAGTGTTTCGGACATATTTTAACTAATTAGGATGTAAATTAATAAGAATAAACAATAAAGATTATAATAAGCTTAAGAAATTTGAAAAATTTTCTTAGAAGTTTTCGTTAACCCCTTCCCCACAGTTAAAGTTGTACATTGTCTCCAATATACAAAATAAAAGCATAAAAAATATGGTATCAAAGAAAACATAATAAGAATGGAATAATGATTTGGTACTTCCCTGAATAATATTTTGTTTAATTTCTAAACTTGATGCAGTTTCACGTGATATTAAGTATAGTCATCCTTGCAAAAGATAAACAAAATGGACTAAAAAAACAAAAGGAAAATATCAACAAAAATAAAAGCTAATAATATTTCAATAATAAAATTTAGCAGGGCTAGGTCGTTGCTAACTATTAAGACAAAAAAAATTAAAATAATAAAAACACACAAATAATAAAGATGAAATACAAAAGAAACAAGTAAAACCTAATTGAGCATCCCGAACTGCTTTAGTAGGTGGAGGTGGTACGTCGAGTCCAAGGTGTCCTATCATCTAGCATGACAACTTTCCATCCTATGTATTTGTGCCTTCAGCTACCTTACATGCGTCATTAGCTCCCGCTAGTTATACTATATAACAGTCTGCCTTCCTAGGATAATTCCCATGTACTTATCCAATCAGGCAATCTTTAGCTAGTCTTGATATAGAGGTGATGTCGAACTTCTCAGTGTGCTCGTGCTCTTTGAGGAATCATCTGTTGCTCAGGCTCTCTTCTTGGTGGTGGCAGCTGAGGTGAGGATAGTCTCGAATACTGCTCTTGTATGTTGGGGCGATCTTTGTTTGCTCCTGTAACTGCCTACTCATCCAAATATCTAATCAATCTATTTATATCATATGTCAAATGTAGATATTCTTCACACTATCAAAATTTGGGATACCATGGTGCCAAGAAGCCTTATCGATGGTAGATCCCGATGCATATTGTCCCTAGATTCTTATCTTCATACTTATGCTGAAAGTATTAGGCTGAGGCATACCCTAAATGAATCATCATCCACTCACTTATACTTAATAAAGACAACACCTCCACATTCCCGATGACACTGAAGTTGTCTTCCGACCCACTTAGTGTATGGTTAAGGATCTCATGAATGTATTTGAGCATGAGATGTCAAAGGGTAAACGCTTTATACGCTGATGGTGCACAAGAAGCGTCAAGCTTCCATCCGCTGATGGTGCACAAGAAGCGTCAAGCTTCGATCCTATATGAAAAATCTATGTAAAGATCTATATACTCATCCATCTCCACAAAGTCCTGATCGTAGAACCCCATCATTATAGAGAAGTCCATGTAACGTATCGTCGTCATCGCCCTAAACATCTGAAACTAGATTGTGTTTGGTTAGCTCCAACTGTAACAGACATTTTCTATGAAGAAAGTGGAACACACCTCAAGTATGAGTTCCTGATACGTGGACTCCACTATCTCGAAGAATCGAGACTACACTCCAATGCTGATGAAATTTTAAATCTGTTGGGACAAATAGACTCACTCCAAAGCCTCCCAATTTATACATCTGTCAATCCTGAATTTCTTGAATTTAAGCCTCTAAAATTATGCTTCATAGGTCCCGACATTAAAATACAACATCTTATAGCTTGCCGATAGAGGTGCAACGATCTCTTAAGCTAGTGGTGAGCAAGCTCCAGTTGAGTCTTTAGAAGGTTGTTCACCCTTTGATCTTTTCCTCAACTTCTCCTCTTCCTCCGTGGTTGCATTGTTTTGTTTCTTATCATTGTACCTAAAACAAGGTAAAATGTGAAGAAATAACGAATATCCTAAAAAAAAAAATTCCCCACACTTAATTCATACACTCACTGTATATTATGTAATCATGAAAATGCATACAATTAAAAATTCTAATTAAATTAAAAATAACGAAATTCACAAATAATTAGAAACTTAAAATTAAACACAATTAAACATGCAATTAACCATCAAAAGTGGACTAATTATGCAATTACTAAATGCAATTCCTAAAATTTAAAATGTAATTGAATAATTAAACAATTAAACCTATACTACAAATAATTAAACCTTAAATTATGTAAAATATGAAATTAAGTATAAATTAAACAAACACAAATTAACTAATTGATGTAAAAACATTAATTCATGCAAAATCTAAAGAAACTCATCATAATTCCATAATATAGTGAGCATAAATCAACAATCCCAATCTTGAATTTCATCAAATTACAACGCAATTCAATTAACTATACTTTCTAACTTCAACTCTAGATTCCCCTCCCTTTTAATTAACCTTGATAAGTGCCTTTTACACTTCGTAATTAGGATTTATAGAGTGGGCACGGTTAACCACATGGTCGTGTGCATGATAGTGTCCTTTAAAACTCTTCAAAATTATGCGTGAACACATTCCTAAAAACTTACATGTGCAGTGGACATGACTATGTACATGACTAACGGATGCAAATCCATCTTCACGCAGGCAAAGCAACATCTTTAAAGTCATTCATGCACACATAGACTTATGCAGTCTTTGACACAAGTGTGTCCTTCATCAGCACGAGCATGTTCCTCCAAAACAACTCCATTTCTTTCATTTTTTACCTTAATTTTGCCCTAATTCTTCTCCTTTTAATCTATAAAGGCATATAAGGCCTACAAACATAGTGAGAATCAATTAACTATCAAAAGCAACATAAAAATTTTAAATAATCGAGCAAAACACACTAAATATGGGAATAAAAATATATTATATTAAGCGTTTATCACTTGTTATTCCATTATGGTTATCAAGTTATTAATGAGGCATCTTCGTAGGTTTATAACTTTTGAATTTTTATCAATTTAGCTTGGTTATAATAATTGATGAATATGTTATTAATATATGTTAGGGATATAAACAAAGTTGATGATATTGTGATTTCCCTATATGGCATTTATTCATTACATTGTTAACAACTCATTTAAATTAATAATATGACTTACATATGTATTTATATGTTAGCATTTCTTCACATACTAGTAAAAAGAAGTTTGGAAATGTTGATCCACATACATTCAAGTTATCATTTAAGGGGTCGTCTAAGTTTCAAACTATAATCTAGCATTACTTCACAACAGTTACAAGTTGAAGCAAACAAAAGGAGATCATCATTAGCATATTCATTACAAGAACAAGCTTTTTTATTCAAGTGCAAATAAAGGTAATGTGGAATAATATATGTTACTAATATGACTTTTTGATGTATGTTGTTAGCATAACTTTTTTTATATATGTTAGTGTGGTTAGCACAACTGTTTGATGTATATGATGTTGGCATGACATTATTGATGTAAATTTTTTCTACATATAACTATGAGTTCCAATCCATATATTTTCTTTTTAAAATATTATTAAAATTCATTTGTTTGCCACTTTTGTTATAAATTCCAGTCCATTTATTTGCTCTCCTCAATATATTACTAAAATTTATAGGTGGTCATAAGGTAGATGATGGGAAATTGCTTAACATAATCATTACGATATAATAGTCCACAATCAGTACACGCAATAAAATTTTGAATTTTAACATTGTAAGACAATGTCATTTCCCTATAATATAGCTTAAAATAATAAGTCCTACAAGCACAAAAATCTCTTTGTAATATTCATTAAGATAATCTTCAACTTTTTTTCTTTTTTTCAACAAATTAATGTCTTACTTCATGAGCTTTATTTGCTATCTCCTTAGTTGTGCCTTTTTCAGTAGTACTTATTTCAACCACCATCTTCAATATTGATATTATTTCCTTAATTTATGAGTCACTTCAACATCTCTCTCAATAAATTTGTCATTGCACTATTTAAAATAAATCACATCTCCTAACCAAGAAAATGCATTTCATCATTTAAACAATAAAAACAATAGTTTTTAAAGTAATTACAAATATATACTCATAGAATAATTAGGGCATTTATAAAATCTTTTCCCAAGATTGTGATCACCTTATAAAATTATTAGTGGTGTATTTTACCTACAATAGCAAACTACATTTTGAGTATTTGGACTTAATGTTTTAGTAGTAAATAATAGAGATTCTATAACTTTAAGAATTGTTACTACAATTACCACACTAATGCTATATATAACACATAATATTACATAGATACCACCTATGAAATATGCATAAAATTTCATCACATATTGCATAGATATTTCATCATATAATGTAATGCATCTTGAATTTCATGTCATAGAATTTGTGACATGCAATTCAAGATGTATCGCATTATGGGCTTAGCTTTATATATGCAATGCTTATTACATAAGGCAATCAACCACAAAAATAGCAACACAACACATACTTAATTTTATAATTTTTAAATGGTATGAAAACATGTAGGGACAGTGGACCATCCATCTAACTTCATGGTGTTCTAGTTATACCTAACATTTGTCATAATGTCTAAAGCTACATTGTTATCCTAGTGAAGCTAAATAGATAAGTGTAAATGAATCTAAAATATCCTTGAGCAAATAAGATAATCATGTCATCTCATAAAGGCAAGTAGCCATGCTCCTATATTATGAAAATGAAGCCCCTTCAATAAGATGCAAAATCCTCATCAAGGCTATAACAAATATTATGTTTTAGAAATTCTCTCTCTCTTAGCATGCTGAAAATGATTGCAATATGTGTTTTAAGACTTCTCTCTCTCTTAGAAGACCAACCTAAGCTAAAACTAAACTAACACTGGTTTGTCTCATGTCTTAAGAATTTTAGTAGCTTCTTTAAACAGAATTTTTATAGCAAACAGTATCGTGTCTCAAACAGTTTACTCTATTATTTCTTTATAAGCCTTTCTAAAGAGAAATACATAATAAAAGATGCCCTTTTATATGGAAAGGTCTTGTTGTAAGTTGTGTATTTTTCTAATTCTTCTCCTTAATTTGACACAATCTTTATTTTCTTGTGTAGCATGATGTTTTCTCAACATCAAAATTTATGAGAAAAACATATTCTAGTATACGATTAGATTAGATTGTGTTCAGTCAAAGTTAAGTTTTCTTCACGTTTGTTCTTATAAATCCTTTCAGTTCACTATAAGAAAATTTTCGTCAAGCGATGGATATTACTGACAAAAAACCTAAACATTCCATCAAGAAGACAGATTGACGATAGAATTTACTAATGGAAAAAGGCATCGTAAAAACGACCATAGGTAATAATTTTTGATGAATAATAGAATGTCCGTCAGCAAATTTATCGACGAACATTTTATGTTCAGTTAATTGTCAGTAAACTTTTGACGATCAAAATTTTTCCGTATTCAGATTTACAAACGGTATTGGTTATTCTGTTGATAATTTTATTACAACATTACCAATATTTATGATTGTTTTGTTGGTGCATATATCGACAACTTTTTCTGCGACAAATCCTATTGGTAATATTGACGACAAGTTATCAATATTACCAACGGTTTTTTGTTTTTCGTCAATAAAATAATTGATTTTACCTACACATTTATATTTTTTCGTCGGTAAATATTTAAAAAAATTGAAAATTTGCTCATTAAATTTTATTTGATGATCTTATAATTGATGCATAATTCAAACAGTTATGAATTATCTGTGCATAATATTTTGATTTGTTTATACATTTAATTTGTTTAAATAGAAAGTTGATTGATGATATAACATTAAAATGATCTTAATTGATGATAAAAACATTAAATTGTACATAATAAGTATTTGTAATTCAAATGAAATGACTACAAGTACACTATTGATTACAAGGTTCCTGTCCTTTCCTTTCAGTTGTTCTAACAACCAACGATGTTCCAATACCTAAAAAGCATCTGTGAAGGGGGGAATTTTCATTTCTATCCCCTACTTTTAGTTGTTCTTACTCAGAAGTGCAATTACAGTAGGGGCTAAGTGATGTGAGCAGGAGTAAGGATCACCATAGAGATGGCGTACGTGACAGGGATAAGCTTGTCATTCCAGTTGGACCTATGTCTAGAGTTAGGATCGAGAGATTCAAGAAGTCTTTCTATGCGTATGTGGGCCAACTTATGGAGAGGATGAAGCTAGCTAAGCCTATTGGAGGAGAGATAGTTGGATCACAGCCCAAATTGATCCACTTGTCTCAAATTCTTGTACCGGATTCACTTGAAACTTGAAAACCAGTGTGTTGGGCTATTCTTCGTCATTTGAAGCCCAACAGGAGGCACGTTTATGACAAAAATTGGCGCCTCAATAAGACCAGACCTTTAGGCGCATGCTTATGATCTATTTTAGACTTATTTATATTTTGGGCTTCCATGTATTTTAAGTCCAAGTCTTTTAGCATTAAGTCTAGGTATAAATACTTATATTTTAGGTTTTTGGAAGACAACTTTTTGATCATACTATTTTGTTTGTGTCGTTGGCCATATTGAGTGGAGAAACCCCTCTTGTTCTTATCAACCTAGGAATTGAACATAACTTATCAATTGAATCAGATTGTGGTGTGATTTTGATCATAAACAACTTTCTTGGTTGTTCTTTAACCGTTATCTAGGTTGCTCAAGACAAATTCTTCATAAGGTATAGTAGGTAAATTTGAAACCCTGCATATCATATTTAATTTTAGTTAATTAGAATCTATCATCTTCTTCTTTCCTTGAATCCGAACTTTTTAATCTTTCAATTTCGTGGAGCACGTTACTAAGTACTAGAATGGTAATGACTGAATTACAAGGAGTTCATCGTATCTTAAACAACCAAGTCGAAGAAGCTATACAAAGAAATCAGAATGTAGTAGGCAACTAAAAGTCTAAAATTATGCCACTGAGACATAGTCCTAGCAATGGAAACTCTCTCAGAAATATTACTGAAGGAATCAAAACAGAAAAACTGAGGAATGGGGGAGAGTAAGATAAGAAATGGAAGCTCAAGTATTTATGGTGAGTAGGTCCAATCACAATTTGATAGGGAAAATGAGAATTCTTATATCTATAACTAATTATCTAGTTAGTAGGAAGCCACATTGCATGCATGAATGGTATAATTATAAGCAAACTAGCATTTGTCGAGTTTAGTGATTATGTCGTGGATTAGTAGGATTAACAAAAGATCATCCTTAAATAATATGTTGTACATCTTTAATTTCTCACATTTTATTAAAAAATGAAGAGATAAAAGGTTATCTAATGGTCAATATTTCCCTTATTGTCAAATTAAAGAGTTGAAATAGAGTGTTTGAAGTGATTTTGTATAAGCACTTTGTGGAAAAAATTATATCATAAATATGAGATTTCTTCTCCAAGAGGTTATATTGTAAACAAAATGTAAAATTTTTAATGAAATTAATATAATACTTGAGATCATCAATAGAGTGAATAAAAGAGGTTTAAACATCAAAACACAAGAATTGTAACGGGTGAGAAGAAATAATTTTAGATGTAAAAAAAGAAGTTTATATCTTGATGTTCTTTGCTTGAATCTTGAGTTTTTCTCCAAGTTTATACTTGTATTCCAATTTGCTTTAATTTGGATACCTTTTTCTTTTTCTAGTACAAAACCTTATAACTTTTACAAATTTGAATGCTAACACAGTATCAACACGGTTTTGTGCTGCCTTTCTGTGTTGCTTCACATGCTAAAAATATAGTGCAATTAGCACTACTTAGAATGAATGTTGGATAATTAAGAAAACAATTCTTAATAGGCTGATTTTCAAGGAGAAATTACTTAGATTATGATATATATCATCTAGATGCTGAAAAGATAGAAAGTGTTACCAGTAAGTAATCAATGTTGCAACAACTAACAACTTTGAACCAAAACTAAAGGTTAACTTAGGGACCAAAAAAAGATCTAAAATAAAAAATAAAAAGGCTTCTAAAGCCACCATTTCAAGTTCTTAATGTCATTGATCATATGGAATGTGAGAGGAATTAACTGCTCTAAAAAACAACAACTAATATAAGATTTTATTAGTAGCAAAAAGCTTTGCCTTGTAGGTGTTTTCGAAAAAAATAAAAATTATGGTCTTTTAGGAAGAATTGGAGATTAACATTGAACAACCATCAAGACCATGTTTATAGGTTAGCCACAATAGTTTATAACTCCAATAAAGTTAGAATTTTTCAAACCACATCCACTGACCAACTGATACACATATCCTTAAACTTCACTCATTGTCCACCCACTATCAACTTCACATTTATATATATGTAGTAAATCATGCCTTTTAAAGAACCACACTTTGGAAATACCTAATAGAAATTAGCTCTTATGTGATTTCCTCTTTGGTGATCTTAAGTGATTTCAATAATACTATATACTCACAATATTTTGACGAATGGGATGCATGCTACAAGCACTTAAGTTTTCAGTTCAAGGATTATATGTCACAAATAAAGTGCATTAACTTAATTGCCATTCAAATCACTATATATGGTCTAACAAGTAGAGTGGAAAATGGATAATTGGAATGAAACTATATAGAGTGTTAATTAATACCTATTGAATTATTGAATTTCCTTTTAATGATGCTTACTTTGGAAACAATATTTCTTTTGATGACTCTCTAATTGAAATCCGTAACCATAATCCAACAATGGCCTTTTATTTCTTGACCTCCATACAAAATTCCAAGTACAATGAACAAAGATTGCAAGCCTAAAATTAGAACACAAGTCCAAATTCTGCCATAGTCCCAATTTACTAACCAATTCAATCTAATTCAAAAGCTAAAATTGAAGGTAAAACCAAATCCAAATCTAAATTTAGCTCAAATCCCGTCTATATTAAATCAAACCCAATACTATGAAGCTCAAAACCATTAGTCAATTTTCTTTTTCAACTCAAGTTGTTGCACTTTTACTTAAAAAGTTTGTAAATTGTCAATTGTTTGAGAAACCTATCTGCACAAAATCTGAAAGACATCCAAACAAAAAAATAGTGATAGACTAAATCTAAATTTAGCTCAAATCCCATCTATATTCAATAAAACCCAATACTATGAAGCTCAAAACCATTAGTCAATTTTTTTTTTCAACTCAAGTTATTGCACTTTTACTTAAAAAGTTTGTAAATTGTCAACTGTTTGAGAAACCTATCTGCACAAAATTTGAAAGACTTCCAAACAAAAAAATAGTGATAGACTAATAACCCAAACTAATGATTACCCATACAATCAAACCACAAACACAGTTCGCAAATGAGCATCCATTTTGTACTTTGTAATGAGTTATTGATGTAGTTGTGGTATGTAACTAAAGCTATGCTCAAACCCTGTTTTGATTTAGTAATGAGATTAAGAATTGAAGAATTTTCTTTTGTATATGTTCATGTTTATCTTTTGGTTGAGTTGCATTTTTTTGATGTTGGAAATAGAAGTGCATGATAGGGTTGGATTGTTGGGTTCTAGGTTGCGGATTCAAAGGTTTAGCTGCAGCAAAGCCAAGATGTTGGTCACGATGAACCTTTCCCGAGAGGTATTTGGGCGCAATCTAGTAACTTCACTGTGGTGTATTTTTCCCGAATAGTGCATTTTGTCGACCTTGGAACTTTGCCACAGCAAAGTCAGATGTTAGCCGCTGTGAACTTTTTCCGAAAGGTCTTTGGAAACATTCCCTATTTTCACCGCGGTGAAACATTTAATTTTCCATAGCGAACCTACCAACGCTGACAATAAAATCTTCCATGCCATTTGAAAGGTTTCAACTTTCCTCTCGCTTCTGTGATCCTTACTAGACCGTCTCATTTAGTCACCTCAGGATAAGTAATGGGACTCAGGCCCAACATCTTTTTGGTATCAGAGCTTAGGATTTTTAAGGTTTCCTAGGCTTAGAATACGTAATGGTATAGATTATTAAGATGTGTGATTAATTGTTTGCATTGTTGAATTGATTGATTGCATTAAGTGACATGCATTTCATGCATACATGTAGGAAATAAGATTAAAATGAAACGTAAGCAAATCGTTAGTATTTTAAATTAAATGAGTAAGATGCCACCTCGTAGAAGAACACGAGGAGTTTTACAAGGATCTGTTGCACCTAACTCTCTACTAAGAGAGGAGGGTACTGATGAATCTAGAGCCTCAGGAAGTGCTAAGGCTTCTGTAGGGCATGATAGTGGGCCCTCTCGATCACAAACGCATGAGTCTCCTCTTCTGCAAAAGCAAGTGCCTACTCCCTTAGATCTTAGATTGTTCTAGGCCTTTGCTCAAGCTTTTGTCTAGGCCATGAGCTCGATGCCACAAAGTTCTGCTCAGGCCCCAGCTAAGAAGGGAAAGCAGTTTCATAAGCTTAAGAAGTATAGGGCAGTGGACTTTTATAAAACGACTGACCCAGAAGAAGTTAAAATATGGTTGAGGAAGACAAAAAGGATATTGGAGCAAATGGATTGTGAGGATGATGAAAAAGTTGAGTATGCTATAAACTTGCTACAGTGAGATGCTCTGCATTGGTGGGAAAGTGTGCCAGGAAGTCAGATGAAACCACCAGTGTTGATATGGAAGGATATCCTAGCAGCTTATAAAAAGAAATATTTGTTTGAGACATACATCCAACAAAAGCAAAGGTAATTTCTGAGTCTTAGCCAGAGGGAGATGACGATGAGCAAGTATGAGCGCAGATTTATGCAACTGTCCTGATATGCAGCCAAAATGATGATGAGTGAAGCGACTAAGTACTGTAGGTTAGAAACAAGATTGCATTTAGCCATCAGAGAAAAAGTGGTGGTGTAAAATTTCTGTGACCTTAAACAGTTGTTTGAAGCAGCATTAAAGGTTGAGAATGTGAAGAATATAAAGAGCGTTCTAAACAGAAAAAGAAAAAGGAGAAAACAGTTCAGGAGGAAAGGTGGTACTCCTATATCGAAGAGGGGCAGTAGGACTTTCCCTATATAGTTTGAGGATAGGAGTAGTGGCACAAGCAAGTCCAGACCAATGAGAACTATTTGTCATCAAGCCTCAACGGCAGGAGGCAATAGAAGGGGAGAGGGAGATAAGCCACCCATTCTCAAGTGCGATCATTGTGGTAAATTCTAGAAAGGGGAGTACTATAGGCTGATTAAAGTTTGTTTCAACTATGGGAAAAAAAAGAGCACATTGCTAAAGAGTGCCCGCAATATGCCAGACAAGAGGGAACTCATATGCAAGCTTCAAAAAGGACTGAGAATATAGGAGTCACGTTGGACCCCAAACTTTTCTTAGAAGTTAGGACTATTATAAGTGAAATGTTGGAAGTTGAAAGCTGGAAAAATGTAGTTGAAACATGATCACGGAGTTTTGCCATAACTTTTTCTCTAGTTATCCGAATGAGGTGATTCTTAATTTAGGTTAAACTAGAGAAATAGGGCTACAATGTACCTGATGAAATCTAGTTCCAATTTGGTCTCAAATAATTTCAATTTGTGTATGGAATTTGAGCACAAAAAATTGTTTCAGTATCAGAATAGTTTGAAAATGTTTGGGATATAACTTTCGGATTTTCAAACCAAATTAAATGATTTTGGTGTCATTGAAAAATTAAGACAATGAGGAACATTTTTCTAGAAGGAAGTATTATCAAATTCCTTCAATTTTCCCATGATCATTAGTTAAGGAGTTAGAAGTATAAGATGTTAGTTATAAAGACAAAAGGAGGGTAAATATGGAAAGACTACTTAAATGTGGGGCAAAATGGGAAAGACAACTAAAATGTTGTCTTAAAATAAGAAGAGGAAGAGAGAAGGTGTCGTGAAAAACAAAAGGGAAGAGAGAAAAACGTGGAGAAAGAAGAGAAGAAGGAGAAAATCGTGGAAGAAGAGAGAAAAGGAAGAAAGAAGAAGGAAAGAAGAAGAAGAAG
>JANZLD010000009.1:28768037-28778157 GCA_026413575.1 Erythroxylum carthagenense | reverse complement strand
TACTCAATCGAACTTATTTTCATGTCATCCGAACAAATCTTGATAAATTCACCCTAATTTTCCTCCAATAAAATTGACCTACTTAGGGCCCACAATTAAAGCCGATTCCTGAGCTAAAATAAAATTCCATGTCTCTAGGTCAAATAGAATCAGAAATCTCCTTAATCGGATTCCTATAGCTCACAGAAACGCCCAAAAATGGAAATATATTCAATACCGTCACACAATTGACTCTCTTAGATATTATCCATAAATTCCCACTAAAACCTGAAAGCTCTACATTTACCAAAAAGGGGTAGAAAATTTTCCTTTCTTTTTTTTTTAACCCAATGCTTCGAAAACCGACTAAATCGGTGGGGAAACGAAAAAGTTATAAACTAAAGAGTGGGAGTAGGTTAAAATTGGAAAAAGGAAAATTCAGAGAGTGAAAGAAAATTAAATCCATAATTTTCAATCTGGTTGAAAATTCAGGGATTAGACGTGGGCACGCCTAACAGATTTAGGGACGAGACGTGACCACGTCTAAGGATGAAATTTGGAGCAGTAGAAAATTTCCGAATTTTCAAAAATCATAACTTTTATTCCCGAACTCCAAAAATTGATAAAGTGGGTATCAAAAGAAAGCTCAAGGGAAGCTCCACAACTTCCATAAAGTATGGAAAAACTAGTTTGGCCGTTAAGCGGGTCAAATTTTGTTTCAAAGATTCTGCTACAATTAAAGAAATTCCTGTACTATATTAGAAGTTTGAAAATTCATAACTTTTAACAAAAAAGCCTAAAAAAATTCACATTTTACCTCGTTGGAAAGATAAAGAGATAATTTACAACTTTCATGAAGAGTGCAAAAGTCAGTTCAGTCATTAAAAGAGGTAAAAACACTCTCAAGTTTCTGCCTATAAAAAGACCAATGGAACAGTAAATTGTCTACATGAACAGTAACTGTTTTCTGTCCAATCTCATAACGTTTTACTCCTAACTACAAAAGTTGCATATTATACATCATTGGAAATATAGAAAGATAATATACATTTTCTATGAAGGATGCAAAAACCAAAACAAGCTCAAAAGGGGTGAAAAACCCTTCCAAAGTTTCTGCCCAAATTTACCAAATGAACAGTAACTGAACTAGGTCTAACCCCATAACTTTTTACTCCTAACTCCAAATAAGGCACAGTATACATCAATAGAAAGGGGGAAAGATAAGCTACATTTTCTATGAAGAGTGCAAAAATCAAAACAGACTCCAAGGGGGTGAAAAACCCTGCTAAAGAATCTGCCAAACCAAACTCTTATGAACAGTAGCTGAAAACTTTCAAACCTTATATCGTCTTCATCTTAAGTCCAAAAGGGACAAATTCTATATCATTTGAAATCTCTAAAAAAGTACTACAATCTTCAAGAAGGCATCTCAATTCAATTCAAGCCCTAAGGATGTCTAAAACATAAATCAAGTTTCTACCCATTTTAAGGAAAATTGGACAGCACCTCCCTTAAAAGTGCTCTAGTCAAAATCATCAATTTTCTCTCCATTACCTGCATAAAACTCAATTTTTCAAACTTTCACAACGCAACCCAAACCAAATATACTTCAAAGGCAGTAGCACACTCCTAGGATTCTAATTGTTTCCAAAACATAAAGTAATCTCACTTTACTCTTTCTTTTTGTCAAGATTAACCATACAACCTTACATTCTTAGAAAACATATACAAGATACATTTAAACTCCAAAACCTTTATATTTACATGGAAATAAGTCAATACAAAGCTTCAGAGGGCATCTAGCCCGATTATATCCAAAATAACAAAAGTGAAAGTACAAAGAACACAAATTGTTCAAAAACCTAGCTAAAGGTTTGTTTTCTGAAAACAAGACTTCAAAAGCAAAATGCATCGGAGTATGCCTCAATCCCGATGCGGTGACTCGGTTCCTCGCTCGACACCTGTGGAGGAGAAATGGGGGGCTGAGCTCGACGACTCTGTGAGTAATAACTTAATAAACGAGAAATAAGCAAAAACCATTCTTCATTTATTCATTTTCACAATAATATCACATTAAGAAAAACATGTTCCATTTTCAAATCTCTTCACAGAATTTATCACATCACAATTTACAAACTAAACACATCACAAAACAACCTAACATTTCACAAATTCACAAACAAAGTGGCTCGGGTGGATCCGAAATTGAACGTACTACACATTCTCGCGAAGCGGTCATATGTAGCCGTAATTTCTGGGAGTCCGTGAGGAACTCCAATGCCACTTGCGGGCAGGCGGAAGAAGCCTATGGATAGATAGGTGCACCTGACTCTTATGGGACCACCCCAAATCCAAAGAAAACATACATATCACATAATTCACATAATTCATACACATTAGCCACAAATGGCTCTTACAAAAATTCACTTTCACTTGATTTTCACATAATCGTCAAAATCACATATCCGAATCTTTTTCAGTTAACAAATCATTTTTTAAATACTTCCAACATAAAATTACATACAAAAGACACTTCATGCAAATTATAATCATCACAAAGAGTAATTAATATAAAATTCTTAAGTCATTGGAAAGCATAATTAGCATTTATTATAAAACGGTAATATGCCTATTAACTCAATTATTAAGGAATCACCCACCTTAAGTCCTTTAGCTTGGAGGTTGGTCAATTGGCTCTTCCTCTAACTCCAATTGCCTCACTTCACCTTCATTAAGCATAAATATCCCATAAGAATAAAAGATAGCAAAATTGGAATTTCTAAGGAAAGGAAAACATAATTTCGGTCCTATCTAACCTTACCCAAACCTTAACTAAGCTATTAGCATCAAAACCCATCTAAAATTCCATAAATTTCACATTTTCTTACCTTAGAGATGAAACCCACGAAAATTGCTTTTGCTTCTAAGGAAAGCTTAAACTCTTTCTCTTTCCTTTTCTTCTTAAAGAAACTCTTAATATCCCTTTTCTCAAGCAAGAAATCAACAAAGCCCCAATCTTCTTCTTCTTCTTCTTCTTCTTCTTCTCCAATCCACCGAAGCTCTTCTCTCCTTCTCTTTTCTATTGTAAGTTTCGTATGTCTCTTGTAAAAGACTTAGGGAACTTTGTTTTAACTTATAACCTACACTAAAACTACGTAGTTTTAATAAGTTACTAATCCTTCCTTGCAATTTCGTGGCTCTTCCTTCATGTTACGGCTACATCCTCATTTAATTCTTTCCTTCTTCATTTAATATCATTTAAAAGGACTAAAAGCCCATCTCATAAGCCTTAAGCCTTAAAATCATTAGCAAACTTCCTAAATGCCCTTACACCATCCTATTCTTTTAAATTCTAACAACTTATTAAAATTCTAATTTTAACTCATCCCTTCAATTAATTTCTATAAACTAAGTACTAAAAACCCCAAATTATTCTAACTAAAAGGAAATTAGTAAACTAATCCTCAAAATAAATAAAACATGCTTAATGCGAATCGGGGTCCAACAATCATACTCTTTTTATTTTCTTTATTCTTCTTCAGTTTCTTCTAAGCAATGGACATTCAGACTTATAGTGTCCTGATTTGTTGCACTCATAGTAAATGATAGAGGTCTTCTCGTTCTTGACTTCATCTTTGCTATTTTTTTAAAAAGAAAAATCTTTATTTCCTTTTGCTTTCTTTTTCCACATCCTTCTGATCTTTCTTGAAATGAAAGATAATTCGTCATCATCTTCACTTGAATCTTGATCAGATTCACTGGTATCATCATTCTTGACTTCTTCGATCTTTAATGCTTTTGACGATGAACTTCTATCTCTTTTAGTCTTGTGATTTTTTTGACCAGCCTTTAATGCTATAGATTTGTCTCTTCTAGGTTTATCTTCAGCATCAAGCTCTACTTCGTGTATCTTTAAAGAACCAAACAATTCGTCTAGCTTTAACTTGCCCAAGTCCTTGACTTCTTGTACTGCAGTGACTTTGGGTCTCCATCTTTTTGGTAGACTTCTGAGAATCTTCCTGACATGGTATTGATTATCGTAGATTCTCCCAAGAGCTTTAAGTACATTAATGATAGTTTGAAATCGTCCAAACATCTGATCAATAGAGTCATCTTTTTTCATCTTAAACAGCTCATACTGATGTACAAGAATACTGATCTTGGACTCTTTCACCTGGTTTGTGTCTTCATGTACGATGGATAGATTATCCCACATCTCCTTCGCAGTTTCGCATCCATGAACTTTATCATATTCACTTCTACTTAAAGCACAACTTATAAAAACTTGGCTTTTGAATTTAGTTGAAATCTAGCTTTGTGATCGGCTGACCATCTGGTACGAGGAATAGTATTTCCTTCATCATTTATTGGTACGTATGGTCCATTCTCGATGATATCCCAAAGATCAATGTGTGTGGATTCGATGAAGAGCCGCATCTTGTCCTTCCAATAATGATAATCCTCACAATTGAATGTAAGAGGTCTTGTGATAGAGACACCTTCAGCTATAAAAACATCTGATTCAGCCATGTATCTTTGTGCTCACTTTGTAAAGGTAGCTCTTAGAAACCGAGCTCTGATACCAATTGAAGTAAATCACACGTTAATATAGAATTCACGTACAATATACGAAATACACAAGAAAGGAGGTTGAATTGTGTAATCTTTTCGTGAATATAAAAATTTTGATATTTCTTAAAAAAAACATTTCCAACTGTTAAATGAATACCATAAATGTTATACAAAAATAGTTATGTAGTTAAATCACAAATAACTTCTATATACTTGTCTAAGAACAAGAGAAAATAAAGTGTAAGGTTAGAAGATAGACGTTGCGATTTTTATACTAGTTCTTCCTAAATCTTGGGCTACGTCCAGTCCCCAGAGTTCATCTGAGATTTCACTATACATCAACAATTTTACAAGTACTCTTTCTTCCCTTCCAGAGCCTCTTCAGGTCTCTTACACAAAGTCTTCTTTCTATCTTAGCCTCTCTTCTTAGCCTTTTCTTTCTCTCACTAGAAAAATATTATGAGCTTTTTGTTACAATAAATTTTGTTCTCATGTATCGCACTTTTGAATACAGAATTTTTCTTTGTAAGTAAAAACTTGAAAGCTAAAAAAGATTTTCCAGTCTTCGACTATGACTAGTATTTATAGCCTAAGTCTCCAACTGCTTCTTGATTCTTGATAACTGCTTCTTGATTCTTGTAAAAACTGTTATTCAGATGAGTTCTGTAACTAACTCTAACTGTCCGATGCACTAGAGTATCTTCTACTTGTATCTTCTGTGTTTTTTGCTTCTTCTGTGTTTTTCACTTCTTCTGTGTTTTCCGCTTCTTCTGTGTTTTTTCGCTTCTTCTGTGTTTTTCCGCTTCTTCTATGTTTTCACTTCTTCTGTATTTTTCACTTCTTTTGTGTTTTTCTACTTCTTCTGTGTTTTCACTTCTTCTGTGTTTTTCGCTTCTTCTGTGTTTTCCGCTTCTTCTGTATTTTTCACTTCTTCTATGTTTTTCCGCTTCTTCTGTGTTTTCACTTCTTTCGTGTTTTCCGCTTCTTCTGTATTTTTCTGCTTCTTTTGTGTTTTTCGCTTCTTCCGTGTTTTTCGCTTCTTCTGTATTTTCCACTTCTTTTGTGTTTTTCTGCACACTTATCAAAATAGTTCATTTATTTTTAATATTATTATTATTTGATTGTCACCAAAATTAATAAATGTGAAGTCCTCTTGACTTAACACGTGTGTCTTGACTTGATGTTGATGAAAAGCGATCCTTACTAAACAGAACCATTCGATGTAAGCCAAAACAAACATATGAACCGACATTATCTTCTACCCCAAGATACCCTCTTGCTAATCACATGTCTTATCATAGGATCAGTAGGGACTCTCTGTCTTTTTTTAATCAAACATCTGCAGTATGTAGGATGCTTTGGAGGACCTAAGGTGGAGAAAGGCAATGAAAGAAGAAATGAAATCATTGGAAAAGAATGAAACATGGGAAGTGGTAAACTTACCCAGTGGAAAAAAAGGCAGTCGAATGTAGATGGATTTTCAAGTATATGGAATAGATTATAAGGATACTTCTGCTCCTGTTAGAAAAATCAATAAAGTACGTATACTTCTTTCTCTTATTGGTAATTATGATTGGCCATTGTATCAATATGATGTGAAGAATGCTTTCTTACATGGTGTTCTTGAAGAAGAAGTATATATGAATTCACCACCTGATTGTAGTTTGAAGATGGAAGGAAGTAAAAGGGTCCGTAGGTTGAAGAAATCATTGTATTGATTGAAACAATCCCCTAGAGCATGGTTTGGAAGGTTTATAAATTCTATGAAAGATTTTGGTTATAAACAATGCAATTCTGACCATACCTTGTTCTTAAAAAGTTTTGGGGATAGAATAACTTTGTTGATTATATATGTAGATGACATGATTATCACAGGGAATGATGCTACAGAAAATGAAGGTTACATATTAGTAGTACTAATTTAAACCAACTTGACCTATAATTGTTTAATATTTCATAGGTCAAAGTAAAGTTAAAATTTAAAGTTGGAAGTAAATTTTGTTGAATAATTTGAGTATTGTTTTTTTAGTCTCCAATAAATGAAATTCGTTTTTCGATTTGGTTTATAGGATGAATATAAATTTGTTATATTGATAAGAATGATAAGACTCAAAATTAAAATTACTATGAATATTACCTCATACGTGCATTAACTAAAGAATGAATAAAGAAAATTATTTAAGGTGGGAACATATTAGTATATGAGTGAGCATATTAATTTAAGAAATCCACAATCATAATTACATTTGTTAGCAGATACGTACGTGCATCCCTATTTACGTTGGAAGTGACTAACTAAATTGTTTTAAACTTAAAATTTAAAACCGATGCAAGAAAAACTTAAGATGCGTCTAAATATATGACATAAAGAAAAATTAATTAGAACCCTAGTTTGACTTTCCATCCTTGTCCTTAGGTTATTATGGATTTAAGAGATGATGAACCTACACCTTTTACACTATTATTAGATGAAAGTTGGTCTCCACGTCCTCAGAATTAGTCTTATAGGGTTGACAGATACATCGGAATCGGATGGTAGCATGAAATTAAAATATTCCAATTTCAAAACCTTACAGACAGTAAACGACAAATCTCCGACGGCTACTAGAAGACAAATTTGCTGACATACCTCACGATGTGTTTTGTTTTGCCACATACGCTCCCCCTTGCCCTTGTTGGGCCTCTGATTAAAAATATACTGTATAATTCAGTGTGACGATTACTAAATCTAGGAAATAACAGATATGGCCAGTTGCCTTAATTTAATACCGTTGGTCTATAAAGTAAATGCCACTGCCTACCTCTACCTGAACAATTATAAAAAAGCATCGGGAACGGTGAGAATGATTTCGAATTTTAATCCAAAAAATTAAATTGATGTTGTCAAATCCGTCTGTTTCCCTGATACTGCCTCGTTGTTTTGACTGACATATGATGATCGAGGTAAAGGTTTCTTGGCTACATGAAGACTGACCAATTTTTTTCCTTTTCAAGTAGAGAGAAAAAATTCTCAGAGCTTATGGCATGATACTATACCATGTTCCCTTGGTTGGAAAAAGATGGTGGTCATCATCTGCATTTCCACCGGGGATTGTATGGGTTTTCTTTCGAACAACCAAGGATTATTTATAGTGAAGAAAGTTTTATACATATATATATATATATAAAGGATAAGACGCATCAAAGTTAACATCCAAATTGCAAGATCCACCCAATCGCCTATTGAGTGTGGCTTGTCCGAGAGATTGGGTCTAGTGAGAAGTGAAAACAAGTTAGATAATTTGATCATATTAATTAATTTACTTTTATCATTTTATTTTAAATAACTAATTAATAATTATTAGAATATATACAATTTATAAGTTAACATATATTAATTATCTATTTAACACGGATAATAGTAATTAAATATATATATATATATATATATATTGTTTTTATTTTTATTTTTGTTTTCTTAATTTAATAAAAAAACTTATTTATTTGAGTTTATAGTTTTGATTTCTTCTAGTTATCAAATTTTATGAAAATTATAAAAAGTAATTTATGTTTTTTATAATCTAGTTTAGCATCAACTAAATATATATTATTTAATTATTTGATATATTAATTATTAACAACGAAGCAAAATTTTGTTTTTATATAATTACAATTATATTAACAATTAAATATGTTTTTGTTTTTATTTAAAAAAACTAAAATTTTCAGTAAAAAAATAGAAGTAAAAATAAACGCTTCCTTAATTAATAACTTAACAATATTTATCTTAAAAATATTTTATTCTAGTTACTCGATAAAGGTTAGGTTAAGTTGTTACAGGAAAAACTCTTTAGATTAATTATTATTAATGTGTTTATTTATCTCGTAACATAATTATCCTTTAAAATCAGCAATTCCATGATTGTTATTCCTTCAAATCTCCAAATTAAGCGACTTATGAATCAGGAGAAGAGTGATCCGTCACAGATGAATTAAACACAATGACATACACATTTTCACAATTATGAGACGAAATTGGACATTCGGAATGGGATTATTTAAACAGGCAAGGAGGACCCAAGGACCTGGCACGCTTAGCTAACTCCAACTTAGTTGAAGATGGACTTCTTGAAGTTGAGGCTGGGGAACTGCAAACTGGTACATGTTGGCCAGAAATTGTGTTCTAGGGAGTTTAATAAAGAAAGATTCTAGGGCTGACATCAAGGGTGTCATCAATTTCAAAACCCATTCACGCTTCATTAATGTTTTTATTTTGGATAATATATTAAAAAGTTTCTAATCTTTTTAAAGTTTTTTCAATTAGGTGTTCACATTTTTAAATTTTTAATTAAATGACTAATATGTAAAGTTTTAAATGGTTGGTTACCTAATTAAAAATTTTCAAAAAATTAAGCATTTTAGAATTACTTATGCTTTCTATTTTTAATTCTTTTTTCGATTCTTCTTTAAATTAATAAGACATGTCAAATTGTTTATTTCTTATGACGTAAAATTTCTTTCTTTGTAATTTAATAAAATTTGAAAAAATCTCTTGAATTTTAAACTTGAGAAAACTTTTCTTAGTTTTTAATTTTAAAAAAACTCATTCTCTTAGATTTCGATTAAAAAATAATAACAAAACATACATAATATAAACTTATTAAATGTCATTAATATGATAATTTAACTCAGATTTTAAACCTAATCTGAACAAATTAAATTTAACTTAAATTAATAATTATAATAAATTATTTATTTTTGTCAAATTTAATTATTTTAGTTCGAGTTTAAGAACTATGTTGAATTATCATATAAATATGTTGAATCGCCGTGTAAATATTATTTAATTAGTCCACATCTAAAGCCCATATTATATATATTTTTCGTTATTTTATTCAAAATCTGAAAGAAGGTGGTTTTTTAAAATTTAAAACTAGAAAAAATTTCAAAATTTTTAAAAATTAAGAAATTTTTCTATAATTTCTTAAACTATAAAGAAGGTTTATGTTTTTTACTCTAAAAAGGACTTTGGAGCAGCACAGTGTTATTCATTTGTTTTGTGTAAACCTAAACGTTGAGGTGTGAGTGATCTCAGGCTTTTTGTAAACGAGTAAAAAAGTTGCAGTAGAATGGCGTCCATAATTCTGAGTGGGGCAATTTTAATACAAGAAAGTGAAGAACATAGAAAAAGGAGAGAAAAGTAGGTGAATAATACTAAGAACGAGCAATGCATTTTCACAAAATGACAGCTATAAGAGAGTAAAAATCATCACATACCCATTAACAACCTTCAAATTAAGAAACAATGGTATAATGAGTGTTAGTCAGAGAGAAGTCTCAGCCAAAGTAAACAAAGTTCTGTCGTCATTGTAAAAGTGGAGATTCATATGAATAAATGGTATTGGTATATTTAAGAAAAAAATTCAAATGATCTTTTTAACTCACTATTCATCTTAGTTGCAAAAAAGAAAATTTAAGGAAACTTAGGGGGTGTTTGTTTCCATTTTTTTTTTGTTTTCTGTTTTTGTTTTTAAATTTAGTAAAAAAACTTGTTTGTTTGAGTTTTTTGTTTCTGTTTTTGGTTTTGGTT
>JANZLD010000009.1:28737854-28751893 GCA_026413575.1 Erythroxylum carthagenense | reverse complement strand
TAAATTGACTTGGAAAAATTGATTAATATATAGCTTGATTTATTTAAGAGGGTATAATTGACTTTTTATTTATACATAATCAGCTGATTTGTGAAAACGCTACTCTTGTGAGCTTTTCAAATTTCAGCTGCTTGAGCTCCAACAGCTATTTTTACATACTCTTACCAAACATAAAGGTTCACCAAACGCAGCCAATATGTAACTATAAATTAACATTAACATCTGATAACATACTGTAACTAATCAAATAATATAAATTCAACGTACTCGGTGTACAAAGCTCTCTACTTTGTGAGGGTTGGAAGAGTGTTATCAATGTACACAACCTTCTTTTTATAATATTTTTTATAAAGAGACTGTTTCGATTATTCGAACATGTGACCTTATAGTTACAAAGGACGGACTTTTACTAGTTTCTCCAAAACTCTCTCTCTCTCAACTAATCAAATAATATGGATATTAAAATAATATGACTAACTTAGTCGCTAAAATTGATTATTTGCAATTTCATTTTTTCATCATTCAACATTTCCATAAGACATGAAATTTATAATTAGTGTTTATTATATACAAAGTCTAATTGTACTCATTCTATAAATTAAAATTTAACTTATTATTACTTATAAAAATATGAAATATATAATTAGTGTTTATTATATACAAAGTCTAATTGTACTCATTCTATAAATTAAAATTCAACTTGTTATTGCTTATAAAAATAATGTTATTGGACCAAGTGATTATTATTAAACCTAAGGACCGAAATGATTTTCAAATTTCAATAACCACTAGTTGAATGGATATTAATAAAAAGACTCAAACTCTTTCCCTAATTATTTTGGATTTATATTATCCCAAAGTACTATTCATAAGATATAATAATTCAATAATCTTTCTTATTGTAATGAACAAATTTTACCAACATAAAATATTTAAGATTCTTATTAATTTTTTAGTTAAATGAATTTATTCTTTAGCACTCACATATTTTTAAAAATATCTTTGTATTTTAATTTATAAGATCAACTAGTTTTTTGAAATGAAATATTTTATTATTTTATCAATATCTTATCTTAATAAAATAATAATTTCGATCATATAATATTTATTTTATTAAGTTTCTCTAAATAAGAATAAACAATATTTTTATTAAATAAATTATACATTACTAAAGTACATTAACGTATATTCATCTACATCCAAATCAAAGGTGCCTTTTTTTTTTTTCGTTTTTACAAAGCCAACGTCAACACCCAAAGAAATTTTGCTAATATTCGGTATTTGAGAAAGTTTATTAATATGTTGTCTTACCCTAATTAATAAAGAGACTGTCTCATTTTTATTACATAAAATTTTAACGTTAACTTAACTGTCATAAAAAAACTTAAAATAGTAATAATCTAAATTATATTAAAAGAAAGAAAGGAAACCATTTTATGGTGTTCATTTTTACAATTAAAAAGAAAGTGTGTAGGACATGTTAGCTAGAGACATTTATTTTAGTGTATTGAAATTAAACCATTCAAATTAGTTGGCTACCTCCCATAGCTTATCCATGTCAAAATTCACCCTTGACTTTGAAATCTGGCTGATGTGTAGTTAATTTGGCTGATCAGATATATCGGAATTGGTCTCCAAGACTTCTGATTTCTTTTTGACAAAAACTATATATAAAAGTATCACTTCTTTATTATCTTGACTTTGGCCATTCATTTGACAGGAGGGAAAGAAGCTAGCATTTCAAAGCTCACGACATGACAGGATTGGGCAAAGTACAGACCCTTGAATTGTATCGTATGGGTTTCACATAACCATAAGAAGTTTGAGTTATTAGTGGAGTAAGTGAGACAGAAGGGAAATCTTCTTAAAAGACGGACTACTCAAGGTGCAAGTATTGATTTGAATATCACTTTACCTTATGGATGGGCAAAACCAAATAATAAAGCGACATCTTTCCAAATAATAAAACAACATCTTTCTGCAATTGCTAACGTTAAATCAACAAAACAAAACAAATGGTAAGAAAACTAGTCTGTGACTAGCGACACTTACTGTTTGTTTGTTTAAAAAGATTTTGTCACTCAGGAAAAGGAGCAGAAAGCGATGCCTTTATGCCTTAAAAGTATGGTAGGGCCAACGGAATCGGATTTGGTGCGCTTTGCCGTGTCATTCACAAATGAAACATGGCTAAATGCACGCATAACCCTACAGTAAATAGGCAACTCTAAAGATTAAAAATGATTTGAGAGTTAATGGAAAGAATCGACCTTTTTCTCAAGCAATTGGGAACTTTCCCAGAAACTGCCTCCAATTATCATTCCCCTTCGGGTTTGACTTTCAACCGCTGTTCTTGGAAGTTTTGTGTGTGTGTCCAAGGTTTGCTTGGGTCAGGGCAACCAAAGGTGACCAGGTCCAGAAAAGCGGTTCTAATTAATTGGACTCTCACGAATGGGAAAATTAGATATAAGTCGAACGTAGGTGGGGAACCTAATTTGGCTTAGATTCAGTCTTCCTATTTAGATTGTGGAACATGTCTGTTTAACACACGAACAACATAGCCAAAACAGTGGTGTTTAGGAAATTTGTAACAGAAAGACATAATGTAAAGAAAATTTGGCCCGACATGTCGACAAAAGACATGGATTAATGGCGTAGCCAAGAGTATGTTGAATGATGGCTTTCAACATACTCTGTCTCTATCCACTTGATTTTTGACCAACGAGGATTGAATGCGCACGGATCATTTTTTTTTTTTTTTTCAGAAGAAGATTCCTTTTATTAATCAAATAGTATTAGTCAATTTTCATTTAAGAAATCAACATTTAATTTTGAAACAGAAATATGCATTCGGACAAATTAATAAAAAAACCTCAAAATGCAAAAGTATGAAATCTCAAAGATGACTTACTTTGGTATAAAAACTCATATAATCTTGTAAATTTATACTTTGGTAAAGTTTTAAAATTTAATTGTAAATATTAATAAGATCTTTTTTAATTTTTCTTAAAAATTAGATAATAGTTCAATCGTTTTGATTAGAGGTGTGATTATAATAATCCCGATGAGACATTTGTTTGACCCAAACTCAGCCACGCTTCGGCTGGAATCGAATTGGAGAAGTTAGGAGTAATTCTAATGTAGTCGGGCTCGGGCCGAAAGAATTGGGAGAGCTTTCAATAGGCTGTGCTCGTGCTCAGGCTACAAATTATATGAGCAATAAGTGCCCAAGGTCTACCAAACTTGGGCTTCCAGCCCATTTCAAGCTGAGATCAGTCAGTTGTTTGCATCTTTCCGAACTTCCACCAATGATGATTTAGGCCTGATTCTTCACAAGAACATGTTGACTCTCAGTCGCATCGGAATATAAAATGTTATAATTATCAGTCGGAAAGGTTTAGAAACACAAAAACAAAACAAGCTGAATTTGTCAATATTAGAACGAACCCAACATCAACAAAGATAACAAAAAGTGGAGTCAAAAGCAGAATCAAAACTTATTCCAAAAACATCACTCGTTCAAACTTGACGATTGTGGTGGCTCAATCCACTGAATCAACCAAGCACCAAAAAAAGATGGAAGAAAAAAAGCCTGTCAAAGGAATTTCCAAGGATGTAGGTTCCTACCAATTACTAATTCAACCGCCAAATACGACCCTTTTCGATTCAGGCCTTAATTATTTCGCTCGTGCTAAATATATGTTCTCTACCTTATGTTGCCCCCGAAGTTGAAATCGAAGAGAAGACATTCTTTAAACATTAAACTGGTTACTCTTCATTTGATAATCCAAAATGGAGGCACCACAAGAGGGGAAGAACATAAACTCACAAGAGAAGGAAAGAGGAGAGGTTCGTTACCGGGGAATTCGAAGGAGACCGTGGGGAAAGTTTGCGGCGGAGATTCGGGATCCAACAAGGAATGGGGCACGCCGGTGGCTAGGAACTTTTGACACTGTTGAAGAGGCTGCTCGAGCTTATGATCGAGCTGCTTTTGCATTTCGTGGTCATTTAGCCATTCTCAACTTTCCAAACGAATACCAACATCATCATCATCATCCTAATCAAAGCTCTCTACATTCACACACTTCTTCGTGTTCCTTAGATAATGCACCTACCACAAGTTATCCCGCAGAAGGTTCCTACGGAGGAGAGGAAGTTATTGAGTTTGAATATTTGGATAACAATTTGTTGGAGGAGCTTCTTGGAAAACACGATAGGACTAAGTAATTCGTTTTTGGTTACTGGCCCTTTATCCTCCATGAGGAAAAAATTTTCACCGATCTTGATTATTACATAAACTGGTAATTCCATGTCTGAAACCTCCTGCATCAAATTAACATTAGTTGTTGTCGATTGGTATGCTTTCATACTTTCCTGTTGGATTAGTGTATATGTTATGAGAGTTGGAATGTTAGCTGTTCTGGGCATACAACTCTTTTGATCAATTTAATTTATGCTCTGATTGCTTTCTTCCTCTTGCATACATACCCGCACGTCATGTCAACCGTTTTACTTTTTGAGAAGGAACAAGGCTTCTTTTTTTTTTTTTTTTACATGGGTATCTCTGAAATGATTAGAATAGTAAGTAGAATCGATCTTTTGTGTTGCTGGATACTTTAACAAGATATGGTATGTGCAGATGATCAAGATCAGTGATCAATTTAGATCGACTTCTCTCAAGGAAATTTATTTATTTATTATATTTTATTTTTATTAGAATTACAGGAACATTTTTATCTTTGATATTAAGTTTTAGGTCATTACAATTAATGCCTAAAAACTTTTACTTATTTTTAATCAAAATATTCGATTTCTCTTAAAATTTTTGTCTACTTTTCGAATTCTTTATAAATCTTAGATTAGATCTTACTCTTAAATTAGAGTACTGTATTTTCGCACATCACAAGCTTTAATCTAATGTGGCAGACAATTTTAGGTAAAGCTATATTATCTTACTTTATGTCAATTAATAAATAACTACTACAAGTCGACAAATAACAGCAAATCTCCAGGGATTCAACTCTAAATTGTACAGTGAAGAGTCGTGACTAGGACCCCACCAAATCTTGAAAGTTGACCTGTAATACTGTAGGCACTTTTTGATCATTTGGCACCTAACCTGTCTCCAATTCAATCTTTTTTGTCCTTGCCTTCCTCAAAATTCAAGAGCTCCTCTAGTAACTTGTCATCTAAGTACTCAAATTCAATCACTTGTCTCTCTTGTTGGGCTCCACTCCTTTCCTCATTCTGGGATATTGAGGAAAAAGAAAAAGAAGAAGATGAAAATGATGAGGATGAGGATGATGAAGATGACAATAATGATGGTGAGGAAGATGATGATGATGAAGTAGAATCAACAACCTTAGATGGAGGAGGATATTCACTTGGAAAGTTTAGGATTGCTAATTGGCCTCTCATGGTATAGGCAGCTCTATCATAAGCCCTCGCAGCCTCTTCTGCTGTATCAAAAGTCCCTAACCATAACCTTGCTCCTTGCCTCGTTGAGTCCCGTATTTCTGCTGCATATTTGCCCCATGGACGTCTCCGAACACCTCTATATCGCACATCTCCTTTTTCTGCTTTGGCCTTGCCTTTAGGGTCTTGCTCCATAGTGGCTTAGTTGAATCGAAGTGTCAGTTTAACTCGCTTCTGTTCTGTACTATGCTAGTTTTTATATTGAAAAAGTATTGGGTGGATTTGAACTTATTCAACGCCCCCAGTGCTCCATGATGGAGATAGGTTGCATATATATTCAGGATTGATGATTAATTAGGTGACGACAGGTTTAGCTTAGAGGATCATTGGTTCCCCAGTTTTTCGTTTTGATTCCGTCGATATCTTTAACCGTATCCTGATATTGGTCTCTGACAGTTTGGTGGTGAGGTCACTTAGCTTACGTTGTGACCACGCCTCAGCTTGTTAAGGTTGGTTAATCAGGTGGTTTTCATCGCAAATCGAGATTAAATTAGTTAAAATGATGAGTATTTCGATGGTGAAACATTGTTTATTTGGATTCCCCTACTCATAACCTTTTTTCAACAATCCTATTGCAGCCTATAGCTTCCTCATTCGTCATCTCGCTTACGTAGTTTCTTTTTTGTGCTATGCCTATCAGTACATTACAATAAAATTTCAATATAATATGACGGCATAAGCTCGGATATACGACTAGAAATGTGACTGTTCCGCATTCAGAGTTGAGTTGGGATGACTTACTAAGGCCTTAAGTATGTGATGAGGTCATATGGGTTGGCTCATACATGTAGTCATTATGTTATGCCATCGCTTATGTGACACCGGCAATTGTTAAGTACTTCTTATCTTATTTTATCACCGAAATTCTCAGTGGCCACCATCATTCAAATTATTGTTGATATGGTCATGTCTAACATACTTAGAATGTGACAGCATTATAGTGGCCAAAGTCTTAGAATCTCCTCCTAGTGCCAAAAACTTGAAAGATTTTAAGTTGTGAAATAGGAGTTATACTACAGCAACGAGTTATTTTAAAATTTATGAACCAATACAAATGTAATTGTAATAAATCAAGAATAAAAGATAGAGTTATCAAATTAATCTAAATTTATAAATAAAAGTCTAAACTAATTAGGTTGGGTTGAAAGCTGAGAAGATGAGCATGAATTAGTTTGATCAAAACATCAAAATAATATTATTTTTACTTTAAATTTAATTAAAATTTGAACAACTTGATTGAATTCAAGTAGAACAGTTCAAGTCTAATTAAGCTTCTAGCTCAGTCTAATTTTAAAAAAATCATATGAATCATAATCAACTTTTAGGTAGTAATGCCAACTTTAACAGATTAATTATAATTGTACCAATAATTATAGGTTATTGTAAAAATTATGGTTGGTCAAGATAAAATTATAACTCAGTTACAACTATAATATTTTGAGTAATTGTGGACTATTCTTAAAAATTACAAAAAACAAGGATACAATTGTAGTATATTGCAATAATTGATCCAAGTACAACTATAATATTGGAAGCAATTGCAAAAAGTGGAGCTTATGGTAACGAAACCAAGCTCAGTAAAATATATAATTGAACCTTGCTTGTGAAAGTAATAAATCACATGTTTGTATTCCGAGGTGTCCGAATGTCCAAATGCTGAGTACCCAATTAAGCCACCGTCAGTTCCCATAATGCCAAAATCATCCAACGCATATATATATATATATATCCATGAGAATGTCCACGCCAACGTGCCTGAAAATGTGAAGTCTAGAACTAATAGATAAAATCGATTCCAAAAGCGAAATTGAAGTTGATGCTTTTAGGCACATGGATGGCTGTTTGGTTTCTAAGGTTCGTTCAAGTAAGAAGTACTTGCGGATGAAAAGTTCGGAGATGGGACCTTTTAACACCAAAGAAAAAGGTCACTGGAGATAGGAATTGAGTCAGTACTGTTCTTGAGATGTCAGAAGCTACCTTCGCCAGAAACTCCTCTCTTTATTAATTTTGTTACCCTTCTGCTTGGATGAAAGGCTTGCGTCTACTCTAGTAAAATGGGGAGTGATCAAAGCGTGGGGTAATCATGGTGACGGTGGCAAGAGAAACTTTGGTGTATATTTTACAAGTTTCTGGATTACTGGAGTGAATCAATGCGTGACATCTGTAGCAGGAAATCAATGTTTTTGCTTGTAGGCCAGCAGGAAAAGAAGGGGAATTCATTTTGTTCAATTAAAGTTGAAATCTGACGCTAATCAATTTGTTTCTTTAATCATGTTTTAGTTATTATTTCCCGTGGTGGTCCTTCAAGGCACCACTCGGACTTCATGTATTTTTAACTCTCGACATCTCTGTCAGAAAGACGGCAACATGATCCTTGTTTGTGGCGTGTTAACGCATAAAGACCAAAAGGTTCCGATGATGTCACACATAGCATGTCATTCAGGATGCTGTCATATAACAGAACCAAATTTACCACTCATAAAAGATTATTTAATAACTCCAGTATCGGCCTGCAAATCAATAACCATTCCTCAAGAGCAGGAATTAAAAATAGCAAGCATTTCATACACTTCTGATGAAAATGTCTTTGAAATCGATAGAATAAAATCTTTCAAATTGTTAATGTGCCATAAACAAAAAACCAGAAGTGTTTTCGGTCCGAGGAAATAAAGCTGGAGTTAACTGATCAGAGCATTGAACGTCAATAAAAAACAGTCAGCTGGAAAAACAACTCGTGAGGTACGTAATGAACAACGAAACAAAAGTCTTTTATGCAGAATTTGCTCCTTATGTATCTATTAATCTAAATAATTTAGGTGTAAGTGGTGGTTAAAAGGCTGTTTTTCCATTTGCTGATGTGAAGAATGACATATCTGAAGTAAAAATTTGTTGTACTTAAAAAATCAATTCAACCAAATTCGTTACTGATTCACTAAATAACTTGGTCAATGATTTATTTGATATGCACTCAAAACATGAAGACTGAAAATTTTGCTATTATAAAAAAGTATTTAATGCATTCTTTTATTATATTAATAAATGTACAATATTTAGTGCATAATATATAACATGAATTTTAATGACTTATTAATAATATATATACAGTTATATGTTTAAAATCGGAAAAAGAAATTATAATTTTAAAATATCCGTCAAATCTCAAAGATAATATATGTCTATTTATAAAATCAAGACTAATTCGAAAATATAAAATAATTATTTACTAATAAAATAATTTGAGATAAATTGTTAAATATTATTACTTTTTAGTATAAATAATGATATGTTGAATATTTTAAATTAATAACTTTTAAATTTTAAATTAATTATAAAATAAACATTATAAATAATTACACTATAATAGTCATAATCCTTATTAGTAATAATATTAAATAATTAAATAAAAATATTTAGTTGATGATAAATCAAACGACGGCAAAAGACTGAAATAAAAATAAAAACTCATTTTTATAAGTTTTGAAAAATGAAAATCAAAACCAAAAATATAAAATAGAAACATAAATAAGTAGATTTTTTATTGAATTTAAAAATGAAAACCAAGAATTGCAGAGGTAACAAACAAACCTTTAACTTCTTGTCAACTTCTTCCCTAACATCCCTTTAACATTTTAAGTAAAGTGAAATGGGCGGATATTTGCTCTCCTAAGGATAAAGGAGGGTTAAACATAACTCCCACCAAAATCTCTAATCAAGCCCTAATCTTGAAAAGATAATGGTAGATCCTCATGGATAAAAGCTCACTTTGGGTAAGATGGCTACATTCGTATTTCCTCAAAGATAAAAGTATATGGAGCATTAAAGAGTCAGCCTTACACTCTCACTTTCTCAATCAAATTCTGAAATTGAGAGATAACATCTGAGAAGGGATATCTTGCAAAATTGGCAATAGAAACATGGTTTCCTTCTGGTACGACAACTGGTTTAATGGTGGACCTATTATCTAACATTACAACACTCTAAATTGCTCACAAATAGCCTCGCTTAATCTTAAACTCAGCCAGTTGATCACAAATGACAATTGAAACTTCCGTTAAAACTTAAGGCATCTTTAACATTTATACTTTCCCCAACCTGATTCTCAGGACACCTTTTACTGGTTAAACTTACAAACAAAGCCACGAAAGACTTCTTAAAAAGTAGGAAACAAAAGGTTGTTTGGTGTAAAGTTGCCTGGAGCAAAGTTTTAACTCCAAGGATCTGCTTCATACTATGGCTAGCAGTCTTAAATAGGCTAAACACGGCAAATAAAATTCACTACTTACAAATGGACAGAACTTGCCCACTATGCAAGAACCATATGGAAACAAGAGATAATCTCTTTTTCACATGTCTTTATAGTAGATATGTATGGGAATCTATAACTGACAGATGCCTATGGCTTAACCCGGGGAATACTATTTCAAAGATGATACAAAAATTCACTACTCCTACAACTCCTGCAAACGCTAGCAGACAGATCCAAGTTCTGTCCCTAGGTCTCTGTTTATATAGACAATGGAAGTAAAGAAACCTTAGACGGTTTGGAGGAACTGACATGCCCAAAGAGATCCTTGCTTCCTAGATTCTCTATGAAATTAGAGAACTCATTTACTACACAATCTCAATCTGACATGCAACACAAACATCCTATGTTCATTGAATGTCTAAGCAGAATCTATGATTGAAACATATACACAGCTATGAAAAGAAGAAGTTACACAGTACAGAAAAGAAGTAATGAAGTAACCAAAATACCTAATTCACTGATTCAAAGCTATAGCAACCTTCAAACCGCTCAGAGACTCTCACCATTAGAAGGAAGTCTAGGAGGAGAGCTTTGATAGATTTGTGTTCTAAAGTTATCTAAGATAATTACTTTTATATGTTATACTTATGAATTGAATATTATTAATATTTTGTTCAATCAGTTTTATATTTATTTAGAAGTGTTCAAGAAGATGCACTTGGTCTTGAACCGCAGAACTCTAAATAATATAAATATTCAATTCTAAAATGTTCACAGGTCCTGGATATTAGTAGGAACACTAATATGCCATGTAAGACTATCGTGTTGATTAAAAGTATGTTGTAGTTCTGTAAACATTGATAAAGGATTATCATTTAATAACGTGAATATATGAAAGGTTTCATATATTGAACAGACCTAATAGATAAAACATTATATGGATTGTGTTTGTGTCATTAATATTTTTATCATGTCTTTGATTCCAAGATTGATACATATAATTTTTTCACATGAGGAATTTATAACGTAATTATTATTAAAAGCTACTTATAACAAGTGGTGATAAAAATAATAGTTCTTTATTTATAACTTGTGCGAGAAAAGGTACATGTAAATAGCATCATTGCCACTCATTAATAATGAGTAATGATATTTTATGGGCCCTTTGGTAAAGTAGAATTATAAATGGATCCAATATAACTGAGGTACAGTTATAATTTATAATTTACTTAATGGAGACCAAGAAACGATTATAATACAAAGATAACACAGTCTTACTTTGTATATTAATCATAATATCATAAGCCAAGGAATGGACACAAGTAATGTTAATGATAACATTAGTAGAACAATCGTGTTACGTAAAAGGTTTACTAAACATCTATGTAGTTTGGGTAGCTATAATGTATAGCTAGAATACCGCTTACAGTTTATGAAGTAAAATGTTATATTTCATTGCCAACATAACACAGATCCTTGATATAGATCATACCAACTGAATGGTAAACAAGAATATATATTTTCAGTGTATAAGATTTCATGTTGATGAAATAAAGGTACATGTTAAAATATTGTCACATGACATGATAGCCTAGATGGGAAATAAATTTATTTGAAATATATATTATGAGGATAATATAAATTTCATGAAATATAAATTTATTTATAGCCTAATCCCAAAAGAATTTATTTTAACAAATGAAGAGAGAGAATAGATGTATTATTATAGCCATCAAATTTTCGACAAATTTTAAGGTGATTTTGAACAGGAATTTGAAACAGCAAACGATAACCATTATGGACAAATGACCTATCAATTTTGTAGCCCTTGAAGTGCAGAATCTAATGGTGAAGTTTTCATATCGTTTGAAGTTCGGAAGAAGAAGTTATCACTGTTTTAGTATCGAAAGGTCAAGAATTAAGCATGCTATTTCAAAACCGTTCTTGACTTAATTGCCATAAATACTGTGGGAATTTAAAGAATATTTTGAGGCTATACGGTTTTTTTTACAGATCTAGTTAGACTTGGATATAGGTTTTGTTCTTGTTAGCCATTTTCTCTCTCATAACTTTTTAAAACAATTATTGATTTAGTAACCGATTAATAAACGGGTGACGAAGCTAGGTGAGGACAAAGAGAACGATAGCACGAACTTGGCGTCCTTCTTGTTTCAGATTCAAGGTGAACTGGAGAGGAATACAACTTCATTAGAGACCAAAGGTATTGTTTAACAATTCCTCTTGTAGGAATATAAACTTGATTGTGATGCGAACAAAATACAAGAAGAATTAGCAATAATAGAAATGATCCTCACTGTTATCGGATTTAAAATTTTTAAATTTTTTCCGATCCGTTTCATGAAATCCCTTCAATTAGTATCAGAGATTTTGCTTTTATTATTGCTAATTAGACTTTTTATTATGTAATTTTTATTACATGAGTGCTTAATCAATTGTTATTTTGTATTGCGATTCTAAAGGATTTGGAATTGAATTTGTTTTCGTTTTTGTAAAATTGTCATAGGCTTAAAAGTTATTTATTTTTGTGTTTTCTAAAATTATTTTATCAATTAAAATTCTTTTATCAATGAAAGAAGTTTATAACAGAATTCTTATGTAGATTAAAGTCTCTGGACAGATCTATAGAGTAAAACAAAAATAAGAAAAATAGAAGGTTGCTGAAATTTTCAGCAACAGTGTCTGTTTTTAAGCTCAATTCCAACAACGATATCTCTCAATAGGATTGTCGTTTTTAAATGAAACTAGTTTCAAAATTTAGATAATGAAGTCTAGTTTTGAATAACGGAACTTGTTTGTACAAGAGTGTCACGGTTTTTTGTGACAAAGACAAAATAAGAACGGTGCGCAGTTTTGTTTATTGATTAAAACAAGATATCGCTAAACAGTTTGTATTTCCTTTTAAATGATTAAAGGATTACTTTGCAAACCATGGTACAAATTTTTATTAAATTCTTACAGAGAATTGTAAATCATTTTATGGGATTTAAATGATTTAGAGAGTTGCAATTACTTAAGAAAAGAGAATTGATTAAAGGGTACAAAATTGTGCATCGGCATGCAATTTCTGTTATAATTTTGTTTTGCAAGGAACTAAGTTTGTATGTGTCATTCCAATACCGTGTGTGAATGTTTGATTGTAAGCATTTAATAAACGGTTATTGATAGGCTCAAAAGGCAATTTTGTATAGGATTCCTTCTATTTACATCATATGGATTTGTGAAAATGAGAGGAGTTCCTAATACTTGCACTTAGCAAAGTTTTGAAAGGATTCAAAATAATATTTAGGATTGCATATTTATTTTAAGCAAATTTTCATGCAATGGTGCAAGAAGACCTACCAAACTATAGTCACTTTTGAATGTCCAATGAAAAATTGAGTATTTTTCCTTCTCATTTTATCCACTTTAAGCTAAGGATTATTAATATGCATGAGTGTAATTTTTAATCTTTAGCAATTGTGGAATATATTAGGATATATTATTAGGCCATTGGTAAATGGATTAGATGTGAGGCATTTAGTACATTTATTTTATGGAGATAGTGTAACCTAATATATTGAGCAATAAGATGAGTTTGCTTAATAAGCAGTCAAGATCTAGGCTTGAAGTTGTTAAGTCCAAATGACTTTACTTAGATATGATTTTGATGTATAACAAAGAGAATCAATAAAAAGAAAAGCAATATAGACGAAGTCAGACAGACAAAGTCAGATAGACGAAGTCATACAGACGTAGACGCAAATAGCAAAGCAGACGCAGACGCAGACGCAAATAGCAAAGCAGACGCAGACGCAGATGCAAATAGTAAAGCAGACGCAAATACAGACACAGAGACACAGACGATAAAAATACAGACGAAGAAAAACAGTTGCGGAATTCGAAAAGAAGACGAAGGAGTCAGTTCGAGTTAGTTATAGAACTCAACTGATTAACTGTTTCTTTCAAGATTCAAGAAACAAGATTCAAGAAGCAGTTGAAGACAAAGTCTATAAATACAAGACGAAGTCGTAAATTGCAAGGTTACAGAAAGCAAAAAGCTGAAACGCTAGTGAATTACATTTACGCGATCACAAAAGCATTTTTAAGAGATTATTTTGAAAAATTAGCCGAGAGCTAGTATCGCTGTAACAAGTTCTTTTCTTATACTCTTGAGAAAGTAGAGCAGATAGCCTGCAGAGGCTAAGTGTTAAAGAATACTGGTGTAGAGACCTGAAGAGGCTCGTAGAAAGAATACTTGTGTAAAGTTGAAGAGATAGTGAAAATCTCAGAAGGAACTCTGAGGACTGGACGTAGCCCACGG
>JANZLD010000009.1:28711320-28724742 GCA_026413575.1 Erythroxylum carthagenense | reverse complement strand
ATTTATTCATAAAGTCTGTACATGACTATGAACAAAATGCGCTAAAGGGGATTGCCTTTAGGGCACTACTCTAACATGAAAGGCATCCATCTATACATGAAAGTACCATAAGGTCAAGTGAATGTAGTCTTTTCTTGATCATCAGGGTAGATAAAAATTTGATTATATCCTGAATATTCATCTAGGAAGCAATAAAACAAATGACCAACTACTCTTTCTATATTTATGAATGGAAGAGGAAGGTGATCCTTCTTAGTCACTGAGTTGAGTTTGCGATAATCTATGCATACTCCCCATCTTGTGACCATTCTAGTTGAAATTATTTCTCCACTATCCCACTCTATTATCGTCAGTCTACCCTTTTCAGGTACACATTATACTAGGCTGACCCATTCACTACTAGAGATAGGATAGATTATCTTGGCATCTAAGAGTTTTATTATCTCCTTCTTAACTCCCTCCTTCATGTTATGATTCAACCTTCATTGATGCTCCCTTACAATTCTACATCCTTCCTCTAGGTTTATTCGATGCATGTAAACACTTGGGCTTATGTCTCAAATATCAGTAATCTGCCATCCAATGGCTTTCATTCACTTTCAAACAATTTCTACCACCTTACTTTCTTACTTCTCATCCAATTGATTGGAGATTATTATTGTTAACATTTGGCCTTCACATAAAAAGGTATATCTAAGATGTGCAAGTAGAGGTTTAAGTTCTAATGTTGGTGGTTTTCTTCTAGATGGTGGTATGGGTGCTTTGGTTCGAACCAATTTGTCTTGATGCATTTGAACATCTGAATCCTCCGTCTTATTGTCTCCTTTGGATTTTATTTTTTGATACCCATTGTCTATCTCCGCTTCTACTGACTGTACTTTTGTAAAGCAACTCTCGACTTATTCTTGCACATTTTAATCCATAATTTCCACTTTTATGCATTCACTGCTTGTCATTGGATTTTTTAAGGCCTTATTCATATTGAATTCAATTTGATCCTCACATATTCAAAGTTTTAATTTCCATTCGTGAATGTCAATTATGGCCTTCCTTATATTCATAAATGGTCGACCTAAGATTAGTAGATAGTTCTTATCTTCTTAAAAATCAAGAAATACAAAATCTACAGGAATAATAAACTTGTCCACTTGCATCAGAATGTCTTCCACTATTCCAATGCTCTTTTAATGGATTGAATGTCTTCAACTTTTCCAATTGAATCAAAATCAATGTTGGCTTGACCTCACCCAATCCTAACTTCTTGAATATTGACAAAAGCATAAGATTAACGCTTGCTCTCACAAAAACACTTTGTGAATTCAAATTCACCAACCATATAGGGTAATATGAAACTCCCTGGATCTTTTAATTTAGATGGCATCTAGCTGGTGACTATGGAACTACAGGTGTCGGTTAGAGCTACCGTCTGATTATCTTTCTTAGTACGCTTCTTTGATAATTATGTCTTTTAAAAAATTTGCATATTTAGGCATGTTTTCCAATCCCTTTACAAAGGAAAAATTTATTTCTAGAGTCTTTAATTTCTTAATGAATTTTACAAATTGTGCATCTAACTTCTACTTTTGTAATCATTAAGGAAAAGGAATTTTGGGTTGAAATGGTGGGGGTACGACATAGGGAAGGTATTGGCTCATAATCAATTCTTTCTTATTTTTTTGATCTTTCTCAACAGGATGGATTGAATCCTCTAATGTCTTTGCGGGTGATTCAAGTTCCTTCCTACTTTGAAGTGTAATAACATTTAGTTGCTCCCTTTGTTTTTTCCTTAAGTGCTAGGAAAGCTTCCTATATTTTGCATAGAGCAAACGTTTGACAATTGATGTACTTGGACCTCTAGGTTGTGGATTGAGGCATAGTTCTTTATTACTTGTTCAAATTTACCTTCCAGCTTCTTTCGTGCATCATCTAAAGTTCTAATCTTATCCAAAATCTAATCCAACTTAGATTCCATTGATTTTGTCTTATCTTGTTGGAATCTCAATTGACCTTGAGGTCTAAATTGTCCTTTAGAATTGTTCATCCAAAAGAAGTTAGGGTGATTCCTGCACCAAAGGTTATAGGTGTTAGAGTAGGGATTGTTTCCCCCTCCTCATCCATACTAGGCTCCCCGTTAGAAATAGTCCACTATGTCATGGTCCAATTGTCTACATAGTTCACATTTAAGTTGTACGACCTTCACCGGAGTTAAGGATAAAGCCTTCATATTGTTAAGCTATCAAGTTAAGCTATTAATCCTCACTTACATTTCCGTCATCTGGTCAGTAGCTATAATTATTTTTGTTCATGGAATGTAGTAGTTTATCTAATCCACTCATTCGTCCATAAACAACTATTAGTTGCCATATCTTCTATTAATTCTTCCACTTTATCATCAGTCTTCGTCATCAATGATACTCCTGAAACTACATCAATCATGCCTCTCATATGTAGGGTAACTCCAGTATAGAGCATTTGCAACAAAAATTCTTTAGGTAAGTTGTGATGTGGGAACTTTCGTTGTAAATCCTTATATTGTTCCCACGCTTCGTAAATCGATTCCCTATCACCTTATTTGAAGTTAGTGATTTCCTTAATGATCTTAGTAGTTTTATATAGGGAAAATATTTATCTAAAAAGACACAAACTAACTGATCCCAAGTGGTAACGTTGGTTGGGTTAAAGGAGTGGTACCAAGCCTTTGCCCTATCTGTGAGCATAAAAGGAAAGAGCCTAATTCTAACTGCATATTTTGACATCTGATGGCACCTAAAGGTATCACAGATTTCTAAGAAGTTCATTCTATGTGTGTTGGGTCTTTGTTTGCTAGTCTATAAAATTACATGTTCTGTTGAAGCATGTTCAGGAGAACTAGTTTGATCTTAAATGATGCGGCTTGTATTGTAGGTCTAACTACTCTTTGGCTAGCGACATTGAACCCTAGTCTTATAAAGTCTATGAGGGTTCTTTGTTGACATCTTTGGTTTGCTCTGTGGTCTAAATCTTGATGAAATTTCTCGACCATTGTTGTTGGAACATGAATGTTTCATAGAAGTTAGAACTATTTGAAGGAGAAATTTTGGCAAGTAGTCATGAGTAAAGAGCAAATGGATGAAGAATATATACATATTTGTATGTTCTGTTATTGGTAGTCATGGTTAATCATGGACTATATTTCTTTATGGGTGATATTCATTTGAAACGGAGTTGAGAATGAGGAGTAAATGAAGCGGAAAAGGTGGTCTTCGTATGATTTGTGTTAAGGAAAGAATGTGAAACAAAATAGGTGGTTGATGTTAGGCCCGGGTCCCGTTTCCCATCCCGAGGCAACCGTTTGGGGTCGTCGAGTAAGGATCACACGAGGGGAGGGTCGAAAACATTCAAGTGTAAAAGATCAGCTGCGGGAAAAGGTGGGTTCGCCATGGCGAACGCCTCGCAGGAGAGGGTTCGCCGCGGCAAACTCTCATGGAATGCGTTCTGAAACCCGACTCCCAACATTTGCACATTCATTCATTCATTCATACTAAAAGCTAAACACACTCATATACAAAAGGAACTTCAATTCTTTATGTCATTACAATTTCAAAAAGATTGAACAAACTTTGCTAAAATAACACCATACATGTCAAAGCTTAAAACAAAATACATAAGGATGCTCAATGTTGATATGCTTGAAAAGCTAACCAAAATCACTAACTTAGTACACAAGCTTCTAACCATCTTGGAGTTTTTGATGCCTGGCAAGGATCAACGATCTTCTCGTTCTACACCTGAGGAGTGGAGGGTAATAGGGTGAGCTGCGAAGCTCAGTGGCTTATACATTTATAGCCATTGGCAACGAGCCACACACTCAAGCATATATAAACATAAAATATGTATCAATTCAATACCAATTTACTCACAATCTTATAGATACCAAAATGTCATCACAAAGAATATACCATGTAATTTCTTCATCACAACATAACAATTAATTATGCATCATGCCTAACAAATCAATAATGAAATGCAAAACAAATGGCTTGAGAGTTTCGTGAAACAAAAAAGATAAATCGAAGTTTATACCGTGAACAAAACGACTCCGATTTCTTAGGATCTCATGGCCTCAAGCGGGCAGCCGGGAGAAGGCTATATGTCGACATGCACGTGACTAACGAAACGTTCCTCTCTTGCCCAAACAAAACACATATTTATTTCATGCTCAACTTATTTTATCAAATGCTTTCATCCTTTTCATTCATATAAAATGTCATGATATTTTTCAAGGTGATACATGATCACAATCACAATGCATTTTCAACAAATTCCATAATTCAAAACAAGCAATGTCACACACACATGCAAGCAAGCAAGACAATTTGCCCATACACAACAACTATAAATATATTACCCACCAATATTGCTTGATAACCTCAGTTCAATGTTGTCTTTCCTCTTGCGATTGGATTTGGTCTGATTGGTTTCCTATAATAAACCAAATTCTCATTCAAATAACGTTCAAAGGAAATTCATAAAGCTTTGAAAATCAAAAGTGCTATCATTATAATCTACACTCAAATTCCATCCAAAATTTGAGATCTTTAGAGACTGATTCAAAACTTTCTTTCTTCATAAAACTTATAGCCCTATGTCTCCAATTTATAACGAATGAAAAATCACCTCATTTTGACATCTATAGCAAAATTAATGCCCAAAATACCGAAATATGTCTGTGTAGAAAAACAGGATTTTGCCGCGACGAAATCAGAAGCTCACCGCGGCGAAGATGTTAGAGCTCGCCACGGCGAGGGAGCTGGCGTGCGCCGCGACGTGTGCATGAGCACATCACGATGTGCGAGCCCAAAAATTGTCTAAAACCTATTTTTCCCTATTTTTCAACCATATGCCTCCCACCCTTCAAATATAATTCATCTTAACCCTAAACCCTCATTCCTACTCCATTTCTAAACTCATTCCAACCTAAAAATCATACACAATACAACAAAATCATTAACCTTGGAAGATTGAAGACATTTTTTCATACACCATTCATCTACAGCTCCCTACACACATTCAACCCCATTTTTCACTCCTAAGTATCACTAAATAAGGTTCATTCATCCAATTAGTGCTTATACTTACTTGGAGAAGCTTCAAATCCTTTAAATTCTCCAAAACCCTAGCTTGGCTTTCTTCTCTTCTTCTTTTCTCCTCACACCCACGACACTTCTTCTATTTCTAACAAGCCAACCATTTCTTCTTCTATTTTACTCTCTTAAGGATTGCAAAAGACCCTTATTCCCTTCCACTTATTCCTTACAACTTAAAGGTTTAAGTGATCTACCAAAATTACCCCTCATGCATTCTTACTACATTTATACTTTAATTCCATCAATTCAAACAATAATTCCTCCTAACATTTACATGCTAATTACACCAAAACAATTAATCTAACAAGACCTCAAAATAATTTAAATCATGCTTAATAAAATAAAATAACAAAAAAATTTCGGGGTCCAACAGTTGATCTGGAAAATGCTTACTGAGTGTGCTTTGGTCTGTTAGCCATATATTTTTCTCTAGTTATCCAAACGAGATTATTCTTAATTTAGATTAAACTAGAAACATATGGTTACATTTCTTATGAAGACATCAACTTTAAATTATGTCTTTAAGAATCTCAAAATTTGTCATGAAGTGGGAACTGAGTGTAGCACATTGGTGGATGAATGTAAAATTCATCTTCGAACTTTAGGGGAAAATTGGGATTGATCTAGATAGATTTTCCCAAATTTTCCTCTTAAGAGTTGTAGTTCTTTCTTTTAGCTTTCTAACGCTATATAGTATGAAATTTTTGGACTTCTAGGACAAAAATCATGGTCCTTGAAGGAAAGATGTTCAAAAGTGAAATTCACTTCTTCTGTCTTTTTTTGCTTCTTCTGTGATGACGTCATCTCCTTCTGGGTTTTCTTTGTGATGATGTCATCTTCTTTTGTGTTTTGTATCATCTATGTTTTACTATCGTCTGTGTTTTGCTGAGGTGTCTTCTTCTGTGTTTTGCTGACACATCTTCTTCTGTGTTTTACTGACGTGTCTTCTTCTAGGTTTTGTTCCTTCTGGGTTTTACTTCTTATGTGTTTTGTTAACGCGTCTTTTTCTACTTTTTGCTTCTTCTGGGTTACTATTCATAAACTTCTTCTGGGTTACTGTTTATGAACTTCTTTTATCTTTTGCTATCTTCTATGTTTTGTTTCTTCTATTTTTTCGCATGGCCTATTTTCTGTTCCATTCTCGATCGTTCAAACGATAGAATCTATCTTCAAGGTCTTCAAGAAAGTTGTAGATCTTGGAGTTGTCTTTCGAACCATATAAAAAAAACCTAACTCCGATATTAGTAGGGAAAGTTATAGCAATTTTCTCACTTCTTCTGTCTTTTTTCATTCTTCTGCCTTTTCAGTTGATTTCGTCTAATCCTATTATCTAGTCCATTCTGACCATTCAGATGATAAAATCTGACCTCAAGGTCTTCTTCAAAATTGTAGATCTCAAATTTTCTTTTTGAAATCGTCCTAATATGATCCTAATCCAACATCTCTAGTGAAAGCTTTGCCCTTGTCCCGAGACAAGTTCAATATGATTGAGGACTAAAATGTTGTTTGATTCTTCCAGCCATAATTTTGTTATCCGACCTCCAAATGAAGTGATTCTTAAATCACTAGTTTTCTTAACCCATTTTTCTAACCCTCCATAGATTTTGAGAGCTTTTGGTATTGATGTGAAAAAAGATGGATTGAATAAAGTAAGGGTATCGATTGGAAGAGAAGGAATTAGGTATTTTACTTAACATGCTTCAGTGTTTTGATGATTTTTGGATCTGTAGAGCTCCGAATGAGATAATTATAGTTTTAAGATAAACTAAAGACATCATACTACAAATTATATAATGAAGTTGAAATCTAATTCAATTTCTAAGATGTTTAAATTTTTGATAGAAATTGTGTATAGTATATTGATTTGGACAAGAGCAGTCCAAAAATGTTTGAAATGTATCATTCGAATCACTGAGCTGAATTGAATGATTTTTTTGTGTCCTTAAAAATGTAAGACAATAGAGAAGATTCTTCTAGAATAAAGTGTTATGTCATAATGTTCAAGGGTGTTTTTGGCAAGACGCTTAAGTATAAAAATCATAAGGCTTAAATGGAAGGACAAGTAAGACATTTCTTTTTCATTAAGGGCATAATTGGAAGAAGAAGTGTTGTCTTGCTTATAAACGAAGAAGGAAAACATGAATGGGGGGATAAGCAGAAGAGAATAATGAAAGCAGAAAGAAAGAGAAAGAGAGAATGTCATGAAAAAGACAGAGAAATACAAAGAGAAGAAGAGAATGAGAGAAAGAAAAGAAAACAAGCTAGGATTTCAGTTTCCTTAGCCTATAAGAGAGAATTTGAGGTTCTTTAAGAAGAGAAAATGGTTGAGGAAGAGAAGAGCTTCCATTTGAGTTAAGGAACTCTTCATTTGGTGAAGAACCCAAGGGATCGAAGAGACCTATTTTAGTTAGATTAGCTTATGAAGCTCACATTAAAGATACAATAGGAAAGAGCCTTAGATACCTCAGGTTGTTTGCAAAGAAAAGAGACATTCTGAGCAAGCCTATAAGCAAGGAAATTCAGGTCGGTACACGTTTATAATAGAGTAAATAAGCCACTATTGTTTTTCCTTAAATCAAAGAAGTTTACTGATTTAAATTGCATCATAAGTGTTGCATCTTTTGTTTATGCATAATTTGTGAAATCGACTATATGTTCGCTACATAAACTGTGTAATGGTTTATAAGGAGATTTTTCAAGTGATTTCTGAAAAGGATAGCAAGTTTATGAAATCAAGTTTTGAAAGCGCATAAGAAGTATTGTATGCTTATGAAACTCAAGTTTTCAAGAAGTGCCATTTTGGGCAACACAAGTTTACAAGTTTTAAAATATATGTGTTATGTGTGTTTGTGGTGATCCCTCAAGAACTGTCACGTGCACGTTGACCCACTAATGTCATGAAGCTTCTTTAAGGACTCCCTCAAGTTTACGACTACATAGAACCATTATATGAGAATGTGTAGTGCGCCATGTTTTGGATCCACTCAAACCATTCTGATGTGTTTATATGCTCATAAGATGTTTGATCAAGTTTGATGCATTCATGTTTTGTGACTTGCGGATTTTGGCTAAAAGCCTAGGAAGCATGTACTTTATAAACTCACTAAAAATTTGTTATGACAAGTAAAATGGTTTCAAAAGTTTTTGCTTATCTTTTATTATAAACTGTTACCCACGAACTTTCAAGCTCACCCCCTTCATGTCCCCACCTCCAGGTTATGGGCAAGAGATGGAGTGAAAGAGAGTCAAGGCTTTAGTCTCATTTCAAGAAATTGTAGTTCATATAACTTTTGTATTTTGAGATTTGTGATTATGTTATAATGTGGCTTGAAAGGCCATTATAGCTTTGCAAAACCCTTTTGGTTTGAGGGTATTGAAATGTGAATGATGAAAATTAGTTGTATGCAATTTATTGAAGTGAATAATGTAGTAAAGATATGCTCAAGTTTTATGATATTCAAAAGAGGTTGGGTTACGGCAACAGGTCCCAACAATTGTTATCTTCACAATTTGTTCTTCTTCATTACGCCGAGCTTCCCTAATGGTTCATTCTAGTCGAGTGATATCTAAACCTAAAATTTCAGCTGCACGACTTAAACTTCTCATGAATCTTATGTTCATGCAAAAGCACGATTTTAGAAGTAGAAAAGGAAGAACAAAAATAAAAATAAAAAGCAAAAACTAACTAAATGCCTTAAACTATCGCCTCCCTAACAACGACACCAAAAACTTTGATAACAGTTTTTTAATATATGTATCTTTAATATTTTAACCTTGATATTCTATAAGCATACGGGTCATTCACATAGTACCTAAAGTGTCGATCCCATGAGGAGGGTTAATCTAATCCTAAAATCTAAGGCTAAAACTAATTGCAGAAATTTAAATTTAACTAAACTAAAACAATGATGCAATTCAATCAATCGATTAAATTAAACAACTCAATTCAAGAATTTATCACAAAATATTAACAAATTAGCAAATTGCAACACTTACATCAAGAATCAACTAAGGAACTATCAATTGAGAGAAAGGAGAACTTTTACTTTTCTTCAACACTATTCTAATTAATTATGAATTGTCAGATTATTGGTCCTCAACAATCCTAAGGCTGATTACTCTCTCTCGAGTTGTAACCAATAGCCCTAAATTATAAATTCTAATCAGATTATGGAAAATTGTAATTTCTCAACTCACAATTTATCCAAACCCTAATTAGATATGAAAATTTCCACTACACTATTAGAAACCTATGTGAGATCTCTCTTCACACAATTACTGATTTGATTGATTTCTCGTTCTTATTAAATCTCCTAACTATCATTAGCCCAATTTATTATTTTTTATTCGATTTACCCTCTCAGTCTATCACCTAATTATACAAGTGCAAAAATCAATCACAAAGAATCCAAATAATATAAACAATCAAATTTTTATTAAATCAAAGATAAAAACAAACCGAAGGTGAGTTTAGACATTTCTCAACATTCATAAAATCCTATCTCATCAGCTATCCCAATTCTATATATAAATAAAATTGAAATACATGGAAATAAGATTTGAACGGATGACGAAGGTAGCAATGTCTAGAAACCTCCTATTCTGGGAAGTACTTCATGTCAATTTCTTGTCTATATCTCTCTTCCTTCGTCTATTTCTCAATCTCTCGATGAACTCTCTCTTAGGTTTTTTGAAGGCAGCTAATACAAGAAGCTCTCTTTTTTTTTGATTTTTTTGTGTGTCTGTGCATCTGTCCGAGATAGGCTACGATTATGGCCCAATAAGCCATAATAGTGAACCAAATGTAAGCTTTTTATCATGATCGTGAGCCAAATTTGATGCTCCTATCACAATCATGGCCAAATTGCCATGATCATAGGCTATCTCCCTCGCTTCTATCACGATTGTGGTAGGATGGACCACGATTGTGGGCTGTTGTTTCAGTCCAATTCTTTTTGAAACTTCTCTATTCTTCACTGTTGACCTTAAAACACTAACAAACATATCAAAATACCTTAAAGACATAATAGTTAAGCTTAAATGCTTGTACTAACCCATAAAATCACTTAAACACAAATAATTTACAAACTAACACAATTCTACCAGAAACACATACTAAACAATCAAATAAATAAATAAACACATATCAAACTATACCTTAAAACACGATGCATTTCACGCTTATCAGATATTTGCACCATTGCTATGATGATACTATCATTGACACTAAAATAGATTATCAATATGATTGTCTCATGATAGGTAAGCTAATGTACTTACTACTCTTAGTAAGCATCCACATGTTAACTCTGAACAACTCGTGCTTTCCGCTTATAATATCCACTACTTCATCCAATCAAGGAGTATAAAATGTGCTAATCTATTCAGGTTAATAATGTCCTGTCTCATTAGTCCTATAACTATGGATAATTTAGATACTAACATAGTTACACAAGATAGGAATCTCATTATCATAATTTCTTTCATATTATGTAATGTATCAAGGACTTCATTAATTTGATTTAAGATCATTATCAATTTATAGAGAACATGAATATCAAATTAACTAAAATACCTTTTTATTAATTATAAATATGTGTATAATAAGTGCTCAAAGAGATTGCCTTTAGAACACTTCTCTAACAACCTCTCACTTACACTAAAACCAATCGCCTTTGTATCTAATACCATAGGCAAGTATATGAGAATCACATTCCTTTTGGGGAATTAATTTAGTCAAAGGATCAATAATATTCTAACCAGTGGGCACTCTTTCTATCTTGACATCATTTCTAGCAATGATTTCTCTAATCAAACGGTATCACTTAAGTACATATTTAGATTTCTGATGAGACCCTGGTTCCTTTACGTGTGCTATGGCACCATTATTGTCACAATAAAACTATACTAGGTTAATAATGTTAGGAACCACTCTAAGTTCTGGAATGAACTTATTGATCCAAACTGCTTCTGATGCTGCAATGTACTTTGCTTTGTTTGTGGAATTTGCAGTTGTCTCTTGTTTGGAACTCTTCCCATTGACTACTCCACCATTCAGTGTGAAAATATGTCCTGATTGGGATTTGGAGTTATCCCTATCGGATTTGAAGCTGCCATCTGTATATCTACCCAAAATAAGATTCCTTCTCTATATACTAAGAATACATCCATATGATCCCCTTCTCTACATATCAAGAATACATCCTTAGTTCTTCTTAAATACTTAAGGATATTCTTGACAGCGACCTAATGACCCTTACCAGGATATGACTGGTATCTGCTCGTAACACTTAGAACATATGATACATTAGGTCTCATACATAACCTAGCATATATGATTGATCCTACAGCTGAAACATAAGGGATCAAATTTATGCGAGTCCTCTCATCTTGTGTCTTTATACATATAGATTTTGAGAGTATAATCCCATGCGTCGAGGGAAGATAACCTCTCTTTGACTGCTCCATACTAACCTTCTTTAGCATCTTGTCTATATATGTAGACTGAAAAAGACCAAGCAACTTCTTATATCTATCTTTTAAATTCTTATCCCCAAAATATAAGTTGCTTCTTCAAGGTCTTTCTTGGAGAAATTTTTGGATAACCAAATCATGATTGATTGTAAAGCTAAGGAATCATTTTCTATTAGTAGTATATCGTCTACATACAACACAAGAAATATAATTGCACTCCTATTAACATTCTTATACATATAAGGTTCATTCAAATTTTATAAGAAACTAAACTCTTTAATTGTCTCATCAAATCAGATATTCCAACTCTTCGATGCTTGCCTATAGATTGGCGTTGCCACTGAAATTATCACAAATTCATTATTTCTTTCTTATTTCCATGTTAAGGAGATATAGATCAGATCTCTCTCACATTATTTAGACCACTAAGGTTTAGTTGAGAGATGATCTGACCTATGAGGAAACTCTAGTGGAGATCTTAGACACTAAGGAGAAGGTCCCTAGGAATAAGGCAATTTAGCTAGTCAAAGTCCTATGGAGAAACCATTATGTGGAAGAGACCACGTGGGAACCCTTGGAAGCTATGAAGGAGAAGTACCCACACCTTTTTAATGATTGAGGTAAGAATTTTGAAGACGAAATTCTTTTAAGAGGGGGAGAAATGTTAGCCCTCCAATTTTTTTCTTGATGAATAAGCATGATTATATTATTTTGGGATCTTACTAGATTAATTTATGTTGAAATTAATTGGCATGATAATGTGAGAGAGATTATAGGACATAGGTTAACTGAATTAAAGTGTTAGGGTGGCAAGATTGCATGAGGGGCATTGTTCGAACATCACTTAAGTTGCAAAGTTTTAAGGCATTGAGGTAAGGGTATAAAAGGGGAGAAAAATTTGTTATCTTGCATTGGAAAGAAGCCAAAAAGGTGAATGAGAAAAGAGAGAAGAGAGAGAAGCATGAAAAAAGAGAGAAAGGAGAGAAAAGAAGGGAGGTCATCTAGGTTTCAATTTTTTAAGTCTTTTAGAGAGATTTTGGGGTTATGTAAGAAGGGAAAAAGGTAGAGGAAGATAAGAGGTTTCTTTGGAACCAAACATGTCTTCTTTTGGTGAAGATTTAAGGTAAGAGCATTTTTAATGCTTCAGATTTTTGAAAGGATTTTGGTTCATGAAGCTTAGGAAATGTGTAACATCCCATCACCGATGGGAAGGGTACATTGGCCATTTGAGACGGGTTAGGAGTGTGGAAACATAGCTAGGCATGTTCATGCATATTATGGCCGCTAAATATATATAAATGGCAATTTTTGCACATGCACATGATTGTACATGCATTCATCACATTTCCCGGCATATGTGTTTATCGTGAAAATGTGTTATTTGTGTTTGAAAAATTGAATTTGAGATATTTATGTGTGTTTTACATTTTTAGGGAATTTCAGGAATTTTTTCGAAATTTTTCGGGATACTTTTCCATACCGAAAAAATTGTCAAGTGGCAGACAGATTGGGTTTCCAGTACTGGAAAAGACTGTTCAATAGCACTAAAAAATTGGATACATGATTTTAGGAATTTTTGCTATGAACCATTAGAATTTGGAGTAGAAATTTTATTGTTTTTGGAAATTGACCAGTAACGTGCAAAAAACCAGGACAAGTGGCAAGTGACACATGTCACTTGCCTACTTAGTCCTATTCTTAAAAAGGGGTTCATATTTATCTTGTTTAGGTGAGTCATTCACGAAACTTCACCTTGGGAAGATTTTTAAAATCACTTTGATAGTTAGAAATTTCCTTCATCCGTAGGTTTCCTTCCCTTTCC
>JANZLD010000009.1:28508034-28536438 GCA_026413575.1 Erythroxylum carthagenense | reverse complement strand
ATTTAATAAGCAAATAACAAACATAATTCGTACTAAATTCCTTTAATATTCTAACCCCTAATTTGGGGCGTTACAAGCATCGTTCGTTATTGGAGTTGACACTAATAGGCTGTTTGGATTGAATTCAATTCAAGTGTTTGGAAATATAAAAATAGGATGAGTTCAATTTATGCATGTAATTAAAATTCATCCTCTTTATAAATTGAATTCACTCTTCTAAGTATTGGAATTGAATTCATGCAAGTGATTCAACAAGGATATGAAACTTTCTCACCCTTTTTTGTCTGATGAAGAATATTTATATATGATTAATAATCAGATTAATTTTCCTTTATTTTTTATATTTGGAAATTGTAATTTTACATTAATTATGAAATTATTATTGTAAATTTAGAGAAATATGAGATTTAAAAAAAATAAAGAATAAATCATGAAATCCTTTGATCAACCTATATCAATTTATACACTACATCTTCTTCAATTTTATAATAATAATTAAAAATTTTCATATTTTTTAGTCAAGGTAAAAATGTTATATGAAATAATTGAATTCATTTCGATTGTGTTCCAAACAGTGTAATTGAATTCAATTCCAATATTACTGGATTTGTTCTAAACAGTGTAAATTGAATTCAATTCAATCTTATTAATGTAATTGAATCTAATTCGTAAATGAATTCAATTCGAAGGTTTCCAAACAGTTTGTAAATCTTTGACTATATCTGTTATGATTCGATATGGAGTCCCAGCTACTATCAGAAAACAAAACAAATGATACCACACATGATTCTAGCTGCTGCAGTTGCTCACAGGTCTTTATGTTAATGCAAAGGATTCTGTGTATGATAAAACTCGTTTTTTTTTAATTAAAGAAGAGTTTATCTACATATATACACAAAGAGTCCTACCTAAATAAGGAATATACAAAGGAGGAGATTTGTCAGCTCCTTTAATTTAGGTTTAACTATCTAAATAAGAAAGCATATAAAATACATTAATTATATTAACAAATAAGGTACAAAATTGGCAAGTTGGCAAATTATTGATTAATTGAATCTTCTGACATCCCCCCTCAAATTGATGCTGGTAAGTCGACAAGCATTAATTTTCCAACAAAAAAATTATGTCGTTGACGTGTTATGGATTTGGTAAGAATATCGACAATCTATAGGTTGGTACCAATATGTGGTAAGGTAATAACATGATGATCATAGGCACTCGGGTGAAATGACAGTCAACCTTGATATGTTTCGTACGCTTATGGTAGACGGGATTGGCAGGAATCTGAATAGCACTAATGTTGTCAGCATGCAAAGGAGTTACTTAAAGTTGCAGAAAACCAAGTTCAGTGAGAATACCACGTAGCCAAATGATATTAGAACAAGCAACAGACATGACACGGTGTTCTGCCTCAATGGATGACTTGGAGACATAGTTTTGTTTCTTGCATTTCCAAGAGATAAGAGCATTACCAAGAAACATACACCAACCAGTAGTGGGTTTCCTCATGATTAGGCAACCAGCCTAGTCCACGTCGCTGTATGCTTGCAATTGTGGTGAAGAATTAGTGGAAAAAAACAAGCCACGATTAGGCATGCCAAGTAGGTATTGGATGATGCATTGGACATCTCATAAGTGAAGGTTTTGAGGAGATTGCATGAACTTACTAACTATATGAACAACATAAGAGATGTCTGGTCAAGTGATAGTCAAATAAATAAGACTACCAACCAACTTACGATATAAAGTAGGATCTTTAAGAAGCTTCCCTTCATCACTTCGGTATTTGATGTTGACTTCCATTGGAGTGTAAACGGAAGTAATACCTGTAAGTCCTGCCAACTGTACTAGATCTTGAATATACTTGTGTTGATTCAAGAAAATACCTTGGGGACGATGATGAATTTCCAACCCTAAGGTAAGTGGGCCAAGGCCTTTCATGTGGAAAGTGGTATGTAGCCTTTTTTAAAGAATAAAGATGGCCTCTAAATCAGAACCAGTGATGACGATGTCATCCACATAAACAAGAAGAACAACTATGCCTTTAGATGTCCGCTGAAGAAACATAGAAGAGTCATATTGGCTCTGGGTAAAGGAGAAACCAAGAAGAGTGTAACTAAATTTTTCAAACCATACCCGCGGTGCCTGCTTCAAGCCATACAAGGAGCGTTTTAGTTTGCAAACATCATTAAGAGAAGAAGTGGGCATACCAAATGGAAGTTTTATGTAGGCTTCTTCCTTGATATCACCATGTAAAAACGCATTCTTAACATCCATCTGAAGTAAAGGCCATGATTGAGATGCTACAAGGGCTAGGATGGTTCACATGTGGCCATTTTAGCTACCAATGTGAAGGTCTCTTCGTAGTCTAGACCATACTCTTGTTTATTCCCAAGAACCACTAACCGACACTGTAGCAATCGATAGATCCATCATAATGAAGTTTGACGGAAAACACAAATTTGCTGCGAAGTGGTTTGATAGAGGAAGGATGTGGTACAACATCCTAAGTTTGGCTTTCTTCAAGAGCAACAAGTTCTGCTTCAATAGCCTTATGCCAACACTCATGTTCCATTGCCTACTTATAAGATGAGGGAATAATAATAGGAGGCAAAGTGGCTATCAAAGAGACAGGATTAGAAAACCATACTTATCTAGTGGTTTACTATCTCGTGTACTGCGTCTGGGAATGACGAATTTGGTTGGTACGAGAGAACCAGCAGCAAGGGAAGGAGCTTGAGGGGGCATTGCAGAAGATAGATCTATCTTAGTTTTGGAACGTCTTTGATATACAAAAAATGGTTTAGACTTTTCTTGATCTGCAGTAGAGTTAGGAAAAATAGGTAACATAGAGAATGAAGGAGAAAGAGAGTCTTGATGATCGAAAAAGAAATACTGATTTTCTAGAAAAATTACATTTCTAGAAATGTGAACACGACGCAAATTAGGATCATGACAAACAAACCTTTTGTGATGCACTGAATATCCTAGAAAGGCACATTTAACAGATTGGGCTATGAATTTTATGCGTTCTTGCGCAGGAAGATGTACATAACATACATAACCAAAGGTACGAAGATTAGAATAGTTGGGGAAATGACCAAATAACCTATAGAAAGGAGATACATGATTCAATGGAGGAGAAGGTAACCTGTTAATTAGATAAACAGCTATGGAGATAGCATCACACCAAAATCGAGGATGCACCAAGGATTCTATTAAAAGGGCTCGAACAACATCAAGGAGGTGACAATTTTTCTTTCGGCCACCCCATTTTGTTGTGGGGTTTGAGGGCAAGATCTTTGAGATATTATTCCATTGGCCAGCAGAAAATCTTGGAACAAATGAGACATGCATTCACTCCTATTATCTGAACGTAATATTTTAATTTTGGCAAAAAATTGGGATTGGACATACGCATGAAAAAGTTTAAATGCAGAGAATACTTCATCATTAGAATGCAATAAATAATCCAACTACTATAGTCGTCAATGAATGCGACAAAATACTTGTAATTAGCATGAGATATAATTGGTGCCAAACCCCACACATCTCTATGTATCATTTCGAAAGGTTGGATAGGATTAGGCATGTGAGTCGGAAATGGCAAAGTTCTACTCTCACCAAGCTTACAAGAATCACAATCAAATTGAACATCATCAATGGAAAAATGCTTTTTATTCCCAAGTAAACCAAAATTTAGCAAATTATGAAGTATACTAGAGTTTGGATATCTAAGACGTTTTTGCCAAGCTCGACAATCAACTTGAGCAAGATTACAAGTGACAAAAGGAAATGAAAGACACAATGACAAAGGAAATTGGAGTGGAAAAACACACCCTACTTTGGGCCCCCTTGCAATCATCTTCCCCGACTGTTGATCTTGCATAACACAACTAGATTTTGAAAATTCTACTACACAGTTATTGTCAACTAGCTGGCCAACTAAAATAAGGTTAGTGGCAAGATTTGGAGAGACAAAAACATCAGTTAAAGGAGAAGTATCACCAGTGGCTGTAATGGGTAATAAATTTCCATCTGCTGTATGAATTTCAAGATTTCCAGAATATTTCTTTACATTGGTTAGGATTTGAGCATTATTTGTCATATGATTGGATGCCCCAGAATCATAAAACCAAGTGGATGAAGTAGATAACGGTTTACCGGAGAGTCCTAGGCTGGACATTGCAGAGAGAGTCATTTGTACCATCTTAGGTGTTATAGTTTAAGCAAGAGCAGGAACATTTTGTGTTGACGAGGTTGTATCCACTAATCCTCCAGTATTAAAAGGTCTAATCAAGGCAGCAAATGCTGTTTCAGATTTCTTGGGAGGTCGGATTGGGCATTCCTTGATAATATGACCATCTTTTTTGCAATAGTTGCAGAATTTTTTGGGACAATTCGAGGCATAATGACCAAATTCTTTGCAGCAGAAACATTGAACAACCTTTAGATCATTACCTTTTGGCTTCCTTTGGGCTGCATAAGCCATTGAAACTAATGTGGATCTTTGTTATTCCATGACTGCTTGAGCGACAATTCGTTGCTCCTCTCGTAGTAGATCACTAAGGCATACATCCAAGGAGGGAACCGGATCTCAGTTCATAAGATTGGACCAAGTACCCTCAAATTCAAATCTCAATTTCATGAGAAGTTGATCTCTTTTAGCAGTTTCATGAACAGATTGGACAGCAGTGAAACCTTTAACAGGTAAGGTAGCATAAATTATATCAGTATATTCAGCCCAAAGATTCGTACAGCTAGAGTAAAAATGAGAAATAGAGAGATTATCCTAATGAATCGTGGATAATTCATGTTCAAGTTAGAATCTACGAGCCATGCTTTGCTGACTGTAGATTTCCTTGAGGTAATTCCACATTTTAGCTACGGTCATGGAGGATCGAAGATTCAAAACAATGTTGGGTTCTATAGATCCCAGAATTCATGCCATAATTTGTGCATCCCTGACCTCCCACATATCATATTCATCGGCACCTTGCTTAGGAGTAGGTTTGTTGCCACCAACATGACCCCATAGGCCTGTTCCTTTGACATATATCTTGAAGTGGAATGCCTAGGCTGAGTAGTTTTTACCATTAAAACGAATCAAGGACTCCCTATCTTAAAACATGAGGCTGCTAAAGAACTAGGAATTAGGAACTGAAAAAAAACTGGACTAGGAACGAGAAGCCAAAAGCTGGAAAAAAACTGGACTAGAAGAAACCAGAAACTGGAAAAAAAAACTGGACAATGACTATGTAGAAATAAAGGGCTCTGATACTATATTAATACAAAGGATTCTGTGTATGATAAAACTCGTTTTTTTATTAGAAAAGAGTTTATCTACATATATACTCAGAGTCCTACCTAATAAGGAATATACAAATCAGCTTTTTCAATTTAGGTTTGACTATCTAAATAAGAAAGCATATAAAATACATTAATTACATTAACAAATAAGGTAACTAAATATGTAAGTTGAAAAATGACACATTACTCTTCCCCTAATCGACATAGCCTCCAAGAAACAAATTACAGACGCCAGATGCCAACTCATAAACCAAGTATGGATCACCGTCCACCAGTTGACCAGAAATGAGCACGCCAAAATTGGCAGGAAAATAAGAAGCTTCTATGTAGAGAAAAGTTTTTGCTTGCAAAACAAAGTAGTGTGGTTCTGAATAGAAAAGCATGGACCCATGTGCTCACTTGATATGGGATTAAGGTCGAATTACCATAAAACATATATGATCATTAAACAGTCATCGTATCGCCAAAGAGACTACATACTCAATCTGTTCGCATGATTACATAAAGGAGCCTCGTGTGTCTAAGGAGGGGAAGGTGGGGGAATTAGAGCCTGCTATATGCCAGGCATGGTTAGGCTACGTAGAGCTTGTTTGCTTTCGGTTGATAGGAATGTTGGGTTCTGAGTTTCTGTGTGAATGATTATTATGAGGTATCGGAAGTGCCTCTGTAGGGAGCTGGTTTGTGGAAGCACAATGAGCTTTTGCCTTCAATTGTTCAAGAACTCTGTGAGCTTCTGTGAGCTCATCTTGTGCACTTGGTCCATGTCCTTCCCAGGCATCAACTACTCGCTGCTGGAATTCAACGGCAAGAGCATAGCTGCATAGCCCACAAAATTCCTTGAAATCATATCATTTAACCATCAAAGATGAACAAACATCAATGCAATTTTACATGTCAAAAACTTCATGCCCTACAATGCTGCCATGATGAAGGAATTTGAACAGTAAAGGCTTTAATGAATTAAATATCCTCATAAGTGCTCCAGGAATATTGATAGACTTAGGCGCCTTTGATGAGCAATAAGCAATCATGCAAAATAATGTTACATACACTACTCTGTAAAGTGTAATTATCTTTTATATACTAGCTATTTCTTTTATTGTTCAATCCTCTGCCGCAAGGATCAACAAGAAGAAATGAAAAAAAGACTACTCAAAAGACAGTGATTTAAAAGTCACTTGGTTACAACAAATTCAAGTTAAAAAACCTTTAATGCAGAAAGTTACTGGTAAAGAATGTTAAACAAGAGGGTATATCTTTTACTTCTCAAAATTATACTCGATATAAACATTCCCTTGTCCCACATTCACAGATTTTTGTATGCATCAAAAGACAGTGATACAGAATAGTTACACTATCATATCTCTGGAGATAAAGGAGATAGAGCAAAGTTTCAACATAAGAAAAAAATACACAAATGGCAGGATTTTGTTGGAGGGAGATGCATGCCAGGTTGGGTCACTTTGAGAAAAGGATGACTAATGGCTAGTGGTATCTCCTCATAAAAGGTCAGCATATTTACAGAAGTTGAAAAAAATTATGTTCCATTAGGCCATCTTTGAAGGGATAGAATGCTGACAGATGAAGATGGCAGTTTTTGAACAGGTAGTGTTCTACAGGACTGATGTAGCTGATGAGGGAGACTTCCCTTGACAAAAAGCTCAAGAAATGGACTAGATTACACACTTGAAGAGAGTTAACACAATTAATGTAAGACATAGACTAATGGTCAATCAATCAGGCGAAGACCAAAATATATGAAGTCTTAAACCATGTTTTTGAAATCAAGTAACTAGTTCCCACCTTCCCATGACACCGTATGCTTTTGAAAGGTTCTGACATGCTTCAATTGAATCAACATGATGAGGACCAAGTGCCACGTCCATGATGTCCTTTGCCAGTGCAAACATCTGTGCAGCTGACTGTGGTCTATCTAGTTCTAAATAGGCAGCTCCCAGATTATTGTAAATATACGCCACTCCGAAATGTTTTGGACCAAAGCTCTCTTTCAACCTTTCAGCTGCATTCTCCAAGAAAGGAATTGCCTGATTCACTTTACCTGTCAACAGAAGTAACCACCCAATTCTAGCAGAAACACTTCCTTCTGAATGCTGTTCTTGTGGGACTTTCTCAAGTAACGAGAGTGTTCTCTTCAACAAAGTAACTGCAGTATCAAACTCGTTCATGCTCTCGTATTGCATTGCTATTTCTGAGTAAGCATCAGCAACTTCAACTGGAGAAACTTTCTGATTTTTGTCAAGAATACCACAAGCTATCTCCAAACATCTCTTGGCATCTGGAAATTTCTCTTGATTAGAAAGTGCTTTTGCCATAGAGATAAAAACCAATGCTCTAGTTTCAGCATCTTTCTCAGTCTGCTGAACAACACCCTTCAAAGTATTAATAGCTTCATCATACTTTCCTAAAGCTATCTTCATATTAGCAGCATCAATCTCTGCACGAAGCAGATGTGAGCTAAGACCCCAATTCCTCAAAACCTTGCGTGACAATTCATTCTGCTCCAATGCCTTATCATGCTCTTCCAAACCACTATAAATGACCCCAAGAAGCCTCCTATCATTTGCAACCTCCACAGAATTGTTCCCCAATCCACTCCTATGTATTTCCAATGCCTTCAAACCAAAGGGTAGTGCCTCCTTGAAGTTTAAAACTCCAGCATATGCCTCAGCCATATCCCTATAAGCCACACCCAACTCTTTACTGTCTTTTTCTAAAGTCATTTCCTTGATTTCTAGACACTTCCTAAGATTCTCCAAAGCTTCCTCTCTCCTCCCCATTGCAGTCTTAACATTTGCTAACTCAAGCATCACTGCATGCACGACGGGCCTAATATCTTCAACGTTACCATTCTCATCCTCCTCCAGCCTAGATAGTATCCTTTTAGCCCTATTCAAATATCCTAAACTATCATTAAACCTTTTCAAACCATAATGAGCAGAACCCATTAACTCCAAAGCCATTGCAACAAGTAATGAAGGTTTGGAATCATTGTTATCAAGAATTTGCAAAGCTCTACTAGCAAACACTAAAGTTTTCTCAGGGTCATCACCTTCCTTGTCAAGTTTAAGTCCAACCTTTAGAGCAGCCAAACCAAGCTCTCTCTCATCGAAAGCAGTCTCCATTTGTTTGAAAGCTTCAAGCATCTCCTCGGTGGTCTCAGCAGACTCAAACGCCTCTTCAAGATCGGATTTTTCTTTGATTTTTCGCTGTCTGGAGGTTATTTCTGACTGATTTTCCACAAGGGTGTCAATGTTCCGATGTTTGATCGATTGGAATTTGTTGGGCTTAAGGACCAGGGCATTAGTTTTGGTGCAGGGTTCGAGATAATTGTTAATTGCGAGAAGTGAAGAAGAAGCAACAACAGAATCAGAAATGTAACTTCTGGAAAGCAGACTGCTCAGAGTTTCGAGTTTCCGTCGAGTGAGGCGAGAGAGAAGGGAGATTGAAGATCGCTTCATGACGTAACTGGCAGAATGGGCCAAAAATTTGAAACCCTCTGTAAACCCTGGAAGAGCAGCTAAACCCCTTCACATAATCAAATACTTACTTGAGTCAACGTCGTATCATTCACAGCTAAAACACATGCAATGAGGGAAAACATTTTTGGTCGGATCCAGTCTAATCAAATCAAGTTTATTGAATTTCAAGAACCAGAAGACTAAAGACGCACAATTTTTTTTTGAATATATTAACAAATGATTTTTTTTTTTTACTTTTCTTTTTCCTGTACAGTTTTAGAAGGCTTACGACTTCTTCAAGTAATCTTTCTAAGTGGAGTTTGAGGCTTGCAATATTATCCAACCTCAAATGAATCTATATACAGCAAATAATTGAGTTTCATACGATCCAAATGAATCACAAAACATTTCACCCTCCGAAGCCCAGATGCATTCCACAAGTCTTTAACAAACTTGATGGAAATGAGTGGGGATAATTGAATCATGTGGGACTCTCAGGATGTCTGCTGCTATAAATGTCAAAATGGAGAGAGAGGTTGTTCCCTCCTGCTTCAATCTCCTCGTTAAAGTAAGTAGTCTGGGCTAACTTTCCATCAAAATGGGGACTTGGGGTGTTCCCTCCAAGGTTGCCATTACAAGGAGTGTAGGATAAGTTGACAGGTTCTTGCTCCTCAAAGCTTCGGTCAGATAAATGATCATGATAACTACGTCCAGGAAAGTGGTTGAAATCAGGTGGCTCAAGAAAACTTGTATGAGGCCGTATGCTCTTTGGAATACTTCTAGCCCACCAATGGCCCCTAGATGGATGTGGAAAGTTGCCAGAATCGTGGTGCCGAAATACACTTTCCCTGAAATAAGGGGTAGATGTAGACGCCTCCAAATGTGTCTCAGATCGAGACTTGCAATGATGACCACAGTATTCTTCTTCACACCTTCCTTCGTTTTGAGTCTCGTCATGTGACATCCAAAAATCACCAGAGGGCAGCTTGGTCACTTCAGGTGGCACAGCCGCCACAACCCGTGCATGGTTCATTGAAGTGTGATGTCGCGAAATATAATACCAATCAAGTAAATAGGGATAATTCTTGTGATCTGCACCAGCCAGCCACAAAAAATCCAACTGAAAACCAGGAGTATGGTGGCGCATTTCTTTCGAAAATATGCTATTTCTATCCCGAGGGCTTCCTGGACTTCCTTGCCAAATTCCGGAAGGAGAGTACATAAGTCTCACTCCCTGTCCCTGTGAAATTTGATCCATGAAAGTTTTGAGGTTCATTAGGAACTGCTTTCCATGTAAGTTTGGTTCCCATGAAGGATAGGCTCTCTGGAAACTGTATTAAAAAGCAAGTTCAGTAGAAAATATTTGGATAAAACTACTATTGGGTACAGGGAATGGATAGTTTTCATTTGGATGCTGAAACACGAAACAGATCAAGGTGTCATTCACATGCATGCGCATGCGCACATGCATGGCAAAATTTTGCCTAGAACAGTAAATGCGATGAGGACTCAAATGACACCAAAACTAATTGATGACAGAGACGACAGTGGTTTATAAAACTTTGAGAGAATCTCAAGTTAAATCCTTGATGAGAACAGTGAGTTCCCATATGCACTATAAAGGAAAAGTATCTGATTTTGGCTCTCAAAAGTTATATTTCAAAAACTGCAAATCCTCATCAACTCAGTCTTTACTTTTCCTTAAGAATCGTTAAGCTATCTGGTACTTGATTAAGCTGTCAATGAAGCAGCTTTCAAATTTATTGATACACAAGCGTCTGATTGCTAAAGCTGATAAGGAGCCCATGAAGAATTCCCATACAGATAGAACAACTACTGAAGGCCTTTAAAAGGATGGACACAACTGTCCTCAGGGCATACCTCAGAAATGATTTCTCCATCTTCCCTTGAGAGCTCCTCTGGGTCCTGGGAGTATGGTGGGGAGAACCATAATTGCTATTGCCATGTCTATGAAAATCAAAGCAACTAAAACTGCATGATACAAAATTGGGAACATGTTAGTGCTGGTCAGAAAACCAGGGTCATTATTTAATTAGCAACTAAAGCATCAAATCAATGGTATCAAAATTGCAAATTGCAAAGGAGGAAAAAAAGATTGACCTGCATACAGAGCCAACACCTTCAATATCAACTGTGAAATCTGAAATGAACTGTAGGATGTCATCTACCCGCTGCACATAGTAAGTGAGAATCAGTTGATGAATTAAGACATCATCAAGATATTCAATGCTTCAGACAATTAGCTGATACCTTTGGAACAACAAACATAAGTAAGACTGGGGTGAGGAGAATTGATGCCATCTCTTCGAGAAACATCCTTGCAGTGTACTACATTAAAAGATGAAGCATTCAGTGCACAAAAACAGGTTCAAACACCTAGTGATTCATTTTGTTATTTTCCTGCAGTGCAGCTTCTGAGTTCTTACTATTACTTATTGTTGACCAGAGATTATTAGCATTGATATTGTTATAATTACAACTATAATCTCTCCTATAATTGAGAGATTACATATAGTTAATAGCTAGATTACTTCCTAAACAGTCCTAGGAATTTTGTATACAAACCCTTGTTCCTATGTACACAAAATTATGTAATACAAATTATCTTCAATGTTCAACACAACATTCAACATGATATCAGAGCCTTAGCTGATCTAGGGGTTGTTTTTTCCGACTGTTCGTTCCAAATAGGAAATAACACTGGCTGAGTGTGTACTCGTCCAAAAAGCAACGTGTTTTTCTTCTCACCACCCACCTAGATTGCTTCAGCTATGGCCGGCGACTTCCACTGTGAAAGACCCAACATCAACTGCACCGCCAAGCACCATCACAATCTCTCTACCGTTGCCGTGCATGAGCACCACGCACCAGCCTTCGACCAATGTTTCCCATCGATTCTTTCCCTACCTGGGTCGCTGGCCTCTTGCCTTTCCTTTGGTGTCATTAGACGTACCACTTACCTTTTGCTAGTCCCCTTGCTTCCTTACCTCTCCTCGATCTATTGTTGTTTCTGGGTCCATTTGGTATTTTTCTTCTGCCCATACACCAGAAGCACATTTTTGAACAGCTTCTATTAACTCTATTGGCGTATTTTTTGTTGGTTGTCCTGAGTAATACTAAAGAAGGTGGAGGAAAAGAAGGTAATTATATCGAGTTCCGATAATCCTTCACTTCAAACCAGTCCGGTAAAACTTAATGGAACTAATTATCTTGCTTGATCAAGATCCTGTTTATTGTTCATCAAAGCTAGAACACTATAGGGTTATATTAATAATGACAATAAGAAACTCAATGCCAATAATTCTGATTATAATCAGTGGGAGTTTGAGAATTTTCTCGTCATGTCTTAGCTCATTAATTCAATGAAGCGAGACATTGCTCGGACAAACTTGCTACTTGACACAGCAACAAAGATATGAAAAGCTACTTCTCTGACCTATTCTTAAATAGGTAATAAAGCTCAAAATTTTTATCTTCGTAATAAATTGCACAAAATTTGGAGTCAAGAGCTTTCAAATGTGTGTTTGTTGGATATTCTCCTACATAAAAAAGATATAAGTGTTAGCTCCACCTGTTTAAGAAATACATTTTAAGTATGGATGTTACTTTTCTAGAGTACGAGTCCTATTTCACCACATCCCCAACTCCTCTTCAAAGGGAGAATGAGATTGAAGACGAAGTGTTGCTTGACTCTACAGATAATGTGATCCAGGGAGCAAGAACAATTTAGAGAGAGACAACTAGTTTGGTTCAAGAGGATCGAAGTTGGCGCTTAGATGGACCAAACTTAAAGGCATACTCAAGGGGAGATAAGACAGAAAAAGCCATCATGCAATCTATGTCAATGCCATCCTCTTCCCTCGAAAACACTGGTGAGCCAGAATATGATTTATTTGATGATTTAGATAAGCCGATTGCTCTTCGAAAAGGTGTTAGAAGTTGCACCAAGCACCCAATTTCTAACTTTGTTGCATATGACTCACTATCTCCTGCCTATAGAGCCTTTATCTTGTCTATTTCTTCCATCTATTCCCTAGGATTGAAGAGCAGCAATGAAAATTGTCCAATGGAAAGAAGCTATGATTGAATAAATGAAGGCCTTAGCAAAAAATGAGGCTTGGGAACTTGGCACTGCTCTAGAAGGAACACGGGCAATTGGTTGCAAATGAGTATTCACAGTGAAGCATAAGCCAGATGGATCCATTGAGAGATACAAGGTGAGATTGGTGGCTAAAGGTTTTACTCAGACATATGGAGTAGATAGTCAAGAAACCTTTGCTCCTGTTGCTAAGATGAATATAATCAGAGTTTTACTCTCGTGTGCAGCTAACTTGGATTGGGACTTACAGCAGTTCGATGTTAAAAATGCATTTCTTTATGGGCATCTAGAAAAGGAGGTGTATATAGAGATTCCTACAGGGTTTGAAGATGAGAAGACACAAGGGAAGGTTTGTACGTTAAAAAAGGCCTTGTACAGGCTAAAACAATTACCACGAGCATGATTTGAAAAGTTCAATCGGGCTATGATCTCCTTTAGTTATCAACAGAGTAATGCAAATCATACCCTACTTATCAAGCACTCCCAAGGTAAGATCACGCTTCTTGTTGTCTATATTGATGACATTATTATAACTGGAAGTGATACAGAAGAGATGGCTGCCTTGAAGAAACTACTTGCTCAAGAATTTGAAATTAAGGACCTAAGAAAATTGCAATATTTCTTAGGAGTTGAAGTCGCTAGATCAAGAAGAGGAATCTTTATCTCCCAGAGAAAATATATCCTAGATTTATTAGAAGAAATTGGTATGATGGGTTGTGAACCAGCTGAATCTCCTATCGAGAGCAACCACAAACTGCAAGCAGGAATAGGTACATCAGTGGACATGAGAAGATATCAGAGGTTAGTTGAGAGACACATCTATCTTTCTCACACTAGGTCAAACATAGCATTTGCATTTAGTCCAGTAAGTCAATACATGCATGATTCATGAGACCCACACAAGCTGTAATCCGCATTTTGCGCTATCTAAAGTCTACTCCAGGAAAAGGCCTTATGTTCATTAAAAATGGTAATCTTAAGATAGAAGCATTTACAGATGCTAATTGGGCTAGATCTCCAGATGATTGGAGCTTAACCACTAGTTATTGTACGCTAATAGGAGGAAATCTAGTCACGTGGAGAAGCAAGAAACAGAATGTAGTTGTTAGATCTAGTGCAGAAGTCGAATATAGAGCTATGGCTCAAGGTATGTGCGAACTATTGTGGGTAAAGAAGCTGATAAATGAATTACAACTGACGAATAAAGGAAGTTCATCTCTCTATTGTGATAACAAAGCTGCCATTTGGATAGCTTATATTCCTGTTTAGCATGATAGAACAAAACACATAGAAATTGACTGACACTTCGTGAAGGAGAAACTTGTGAATGGCTCTTTGCAATTATTCCAAGTGGAGTCAAATGAACAACTGGCAGATGTCTTCACCAAAGGACTCTATAACAAACAGTTTCATAACTTCATTTCCAAGTTGGGCATGTGTGATATCTATGCACCAACTTGAGGGGGAGTGTTGACCAGAGATTATTAGCATTGATATTGTTATAATTACACCTATAATCTCTCCTATAATTAAGAGATTTCATAGCGTTAATAGCTACATAACTTCCTAAATAGTCCTAGGAATTTTGTATATAAACCCTTGTTCCTATGTACACAAAATTATGTAATACAAATTATCTTCAACGTTCAACACTTATGCTCTAGTGTTGTTAAACGAACTTTAGATAAAGTACCTGAAATAAGATTTCATACTCTGTCCGAACCATTTCTGTGCTCTCTTTACCCCTCCATCGCTTAGGCATATAATGTGTATGTTGGACCACCATAGACATAGCCCCTTCCGGATCAAGGACTAGAAGTTTATTTACTGCACGTCCACTGATCGCCGATATGGTCCCAAAAACAGCTGCGTACCATATCAAATTGCGACCAAATATCTGGAGTATGGAAAATAAATGCTATGAGAAATTACACAAAAAATGATGATTATTGCCCCCATGGTATGCACGTCATATCTGCAGGGAATTTGTAAAGTTCAAAGGAGTCTACTTACATGGCCCTCCAATAGAGATTCCTCCAGAAATGCAACAATTATAACTATGGCCATAAAGCCCCCAGAGACAAAGGAGATGAACTTTGCAATAGTTGATATAATAGGTGATGGAAATTGGTTTATGTAATTTGATGCGTGGACTGCACAGCTATTGATTCGATGCTTGAACAGGTGCTCAACCTGCAATGCGATGGAGAAGATAACCTATGCTGTCCAGAGTTTAAATATGCATCTATGTAACAGGGATGTCATAGAATGAAATGCATACTATTATTTTGGGATAAAGCTACCACAATCCAATCTCATTGACAATGATGCATCGCCAATAAACATTTTCCTGTCCTTATTACTTCTCATCAGAATCAGAGTAATGCACGAAATGTCATTCTGGTAGACAGGAGCATTACAATAGAACTCCCATCAAAATACATGCATAAATATACATATATAAAGCAAGAGTTTATGCAGAAGAAAAAGAATGTTCTTGAAAAAAGATTTTCATCACCAATTTTGTGTATGCAGATAATCTCATTACAACAATTAATGCATAAAGTATGTGAAGCACATTAAATTGGACAAACTAAGCGTTCTAATAACAGCTTAGCTGGTCAGACAGAATGGCAAGTTAGTTCAGAAAGTGAACAGTTAGTGAATTTAATTGGATTCTATTCAATTAATAAATATTACTAACGATGCTGCTAAGTTAGGTGCAGATTGATGATCAATAGCCTTTTATTTTGCTTTGAAGTCATTGTTTTTCTGGAAATATGCGAGTTGAAGTCATTGCTTTCTACTACCTTTTCATGCAACTTAATATCTGCCTTTTGCAATAAAACAGAACAAGTCTAAATCTACGATTTGAACTTGCTATTAAAAGAAGAAAGATGACTTCCTACTCAGTTGTATTGCTAACCTAATTTGAATAATATATATCATAGTATTGTTTAACCTTATGATAGTAAACTGACATTTAATTAATTAACTAATCAATGTCGTTTTTCAATTATAGACTGATCACAATTGAATCGCATTCTTTTAACTCTTTGCTCCAGTTTTTAAAAATTGGCGATCTAATCTTCAATATATATATTATAGTTAACCTTATGATAGTAAACTATCATTTAATTAATTGATAAATCAATACCATTTTCCAACTACGGACTGATCACAATTGAACCACATTCATTTCGACTTTTTGCTCCAGTTTTTAAAACATTTCCAAGATTTTTAAATCAATTTGATCTAGTCTTCAACGTATTTAAAGAAAACACGAAAGAAAGGAAAAAAAAAAGGTAAAGAATAATACCTCATTGAACTCCCTAAAACTCCACCTTGATAAATTAGCCCATCTACGAGACCACGCTGAGCTTGGATTATTGTAAAATTCTAGTGCATGCTTTAGGAAATGATCAACAAGCATGAATGTAAAAATTAATGGTGTGAACAAAATTGACCAACGGCCAGCTCTCACAAGCTGAGTCTTTAACGCTTCAGGATTGGAGATAAAGTCCCTCTTAATACAAAAGTTCCTTCAAAAAGAAAAAGAAAAGAAAAACATTAATAAAGATAACTTTTTTTCACTCAGATCAGAGCTGAAAAGAGTTCACAACATGCCAAATGTAGCATACCTATCAAATACTTTCTGCAGTATGAACCAATCCACAATATTTTCAAGGACCTTTGTTAACATTAGGCGATAGTGCGGTCTATTAGAGCCAATTCTGACAATGGGACCAGCCCCTGGAAACCATGAGGGTATTGGAAAAGCAAGTACCCCTTTGTTGATCATTCCAATTAAGTAGTTCTCCTTACGCATGAGTCGCATGACCACATCATGAGCAGAAAGATCTTTAACCACACACAGGGACTTTGAACTTTGTGACTGTACAACCTTTTCGAGAATTGTTGCCCATGACATGGTCTGGATTTCGTTATCCGTAACATGAAGACTACAAAATATTAAAAAGAAAGTCACAAAAATTTTTAGAGAAATATGTTAAAGGAATATTTAAAGCCTTTCTTAGAATTATGAAACAGAACCTACCTGTTGTAATAAAACTGGCGAATTCGAAGACTGCCCTTTAACTGGACAAAAAACCTCAAAAATAGGAAGATCCAACAGATAGAAAGCGACAGCAAATATAAAACAATAAGTAATTTTGAGAATGTCAAGGGGGTTAATGGGTGTTGATGAATTGCCTCGTTAGCAAGATCACAAGGCTTGGTTCCAGATTCAACTGCTTGCATCCCACACTTGGCATTACGAAGACCATTCCAGTCAACATATAATAACAAAAACCCCAAGAAACAGATGGTGAAAGCAACGCTCAGAAGATCAACTACCCACTTTATTATGATGCACCGAAGCCCTTTTTGACAATAGTAACTGTAAAGTCTTTGAAAGAATATGTCTAAATCAACAATGGGTTCTCTGTTTATGCTCTCACCATTCAGGAGACCTGATGGAGACTCACTACCAGGACTGGGCACATTTCCATGTCCAGACAATTCAATCTCTACAGACACATCCTTGAGCAAGCCAGTTGTCAGTGACGATTCATCAGAACCCCTCCATTTGAACATGCTAAGGGCACCGACACGCCTTTGCCTACTAAACATTATTTGAAGATACTAACTGTAGGCAAAACATCCAGTCCATCCCTTAAATCACATAAATGGTAACGGCAAACAGCTGGAAGCAAAAAATATGAAAAATAAAAATCAATCTCGGATTAACATGAAAATACCCAATAAATACATGGGCAATCTTAGTCAACAAAAGAAAAGAAAAAATTTTTGGAAAAATGCATAACATGCCTATAGATTGTCCAAAAGGAAAATGATGTCACATATTTTTCTGATTATTTAATATTCAGGTACAAAAAAAGAATGCAAAATGAATGGTGCAGTGATGACATGGGACAGAGCTAAACTGAAAACAGTTGATAGATTAAATAGCAACCAGTGCTGAATTATTCACATGTTCCATGCTTTCTTCTAAGACCAGCTAAGTGCCTTCTCATTTGCACAAGTTCAAATTCCAAAAGTAGTAATTTTTCCTTGATGTACGCTACAAAGACCCAATTTACTTCCACTGTACAGTTTTGCAGCAGCAGAAAGAATTCAACTAACCGCTGCTACATGTTATTGATGTGTGTGTGCAACAAGAATTGAGCGGTAAACAAAAACAGCCTAAAGAATAGTCAGTTCCCTAACCGGTGAAATATGAGCAAAACCTTTGAATCAAAGAGAGAGATGTTGCAGAAAGCAATGCAAAATGAGCTTCAGTTATTGAAGATATAAGCTTTTACTAAAACAACAGCTTAGGGCTCCCAAGTTCTAACAAAATTTTAAGGGATCAATTTTTACGATGATTGGAACTTTATGCTTGAATCTGTGGGACTATAAACCAAATTAGGAATCGTCAGGCATTATGGTTGACTAACAATTTACTAAATCCTGCTACCCCAATTAGATTGAAAGAGAGATACATTCAGAGACTTACAAGGCAACCCAAATTGCCCACACCAATTACACAGTAATCAACCCGTTCAGCTTAACCTCAAAGCCAGAACTTTTATGCGGAGAACTCGTGAAAAAGAAAACAAAGATTGCAGCGTAGGAAACCAAGTAAAAAAGCAGCCAACAATTGGAACTCAAAAGAAAGGAAGGAAACAAACAAACAAACGATTTTTCCTAGAAATAATTAGAAAACATGATCGAAACGAAAAGGAGCAAGTGATGGGCACAACAGAATCATCAATCTGAAACTGAAAAGAGTTGGAAGACAGAAGAATATGTGCCTGAAGCTGAAGCAAAGAATAATACCTCCAATAGACAGAGTAAAATTGAGAGATGGGAGAAGGAAAATCAGGGAAAGGAAGCAGAGGTGTTGTTGCGTGGACGAAAGAGAAAATCAAACTGAAGGAATTTGGAATTTTGGATACGTAAATTCAAGAATTTTATGCATACGACGGTGTTTGTTTCTTCTTTGAAGTGAAATAGCGTGCATACATAGGAAGTAAAGCTGAATAATGGGTGAGGTGGCAAGTTAAGTTGAGATCAAGTACTCCTCATCTCTTTCTCTTTTCTTAAAAAATAAGTAATATATAACATTACCAAGTGTAATGTAAGTCACATGGGTCCCTAGTCCAAGTTTAATTTGAAAATTAAATAATTATTAATGGAAACAATAACCAAGTGATTGTTTCTACTACTCATATCTTCGCAACGAATAAATTAAGTGGGTTGGTATAAATGACGCATACCTTCGTCACTTAATCAAGAATTTCGAGTTTGATTTCTGTCATTGGAAATGCAATAAATTCTTGGGCCAACGGCAGCCCTCGTAAGGAATATATCAGTACCGCAAAAAGGGATTAGTCACCGACTTTGACTCGGTAAACATTTCTTAGAAGTTCAAAAAAAAAAAATCTTCACACCAAATCCAGCCCAAAGTTAATGACCAAATCTCAGGAGCTTCGACACACGTAAACAAAACAATGTTATTTTTATATTTTAGTTTAAACGGACTTGAGACCAAGTCAACTATCTTGGGCCCACTCAAGCTCGGGCCTACAGCCTTGACCTTGTGAGCCGGTAGAAGCGGTTGAGGGGGCCTCGTTGTAAATAATTTGCTATCCCCAGTTTCGGGGGCACATCTTTTAATTATTTACTATGAATCACACCTTTTAATATTTTACATCGATAAATTCAATTCAATTTTTTAAAAATTCGTCTTCATCTAGCTTTTTATATGATTAAGCAGAAATATGTATTTTTGAGGAGTTAGTTTACTATTATTATGGCTTCCAACTTTTCTTTATCAAAATTATTAAAGTTAAATTTCAGAGTTAATAAATTTCCAAGTGTACTTTTAGTTTTATTTATATTGTTATTATATCTTTTGGTTATTTTATTAAAAAATAAAAAATTATTTTATTGAAATTTATAATAAAAACTGAAAATACATTATATTTTTTGTGAAATTATAATAAAGACTGAAAAATAAAAACTTGATTTATTTCGTTATCTTTTTTACTTTATTCTTATTATACTATTGAATATGACTAGTAAATTTTAGTTTAGTTTATTTTAATATATTGGATTGTATGATTAGATTAATGAACTCTCATAATTATTAAAAAAGAGATATAAATATTTAATATAATCCAAAGATTAAAGTTTCAATCCATGTAAGCTTATTAGATAATATTTCAAAAAGCATTTACTCTTCTCTGACAATTTAACCAACAAAGCGTAAGCTTTAATCACTTCTTTCCCTCATAGGAATGTTATGAAAATATTATAAATGTCACATCAATATTAGTATTAAATTTAGTTTTGATACGGTGTAATGATCAATATCGAGTATCGTTTTAGATAATTTTTTAAATTTATGAAATAGCTTTAAATTTTTTAAACTGCAAAATAATTCTTCAATATATTATACTCTCTACTTTATAATTTTAAATCAAGTTTGTCTCCAAAAATTATAATAATATAAATTTAAAATAAAAATAATTTATTTATTTTTATTAACATTATTTTCACATATAAATAAGAACTACAATTAATATAAAAAAGATTATTTAATCATCATACAAATATAAAATTAAGTACAATATAAAATATTTAAAATATTACAATTTTATCATACAATATATATAATTACATCAAAACATCAAATAAAAAGAATAATAAATATCTATTACTCTGACAATTACAATTTATAAAAGAGTTCGTGTCGAAGAACCAACTAGAAATAAAACCTGAAACAAAAATATTTACAATTAATTATATATAATTAAAAATGTACATTAAATCTAAGCAAAATTAAAAGAAGAGAAGAAACAAAAGACATGGAACTTCATTTAATCGAATACCTATTATAATTGCACTGACCTAAATTCTTATTTGGTATAAAATTCTTATTATTGAGATGACCTCATCATTAGCATCATTCAAATTCATTGCATCAAATTGAAGTAAAGCATAACTTTTGGTGATGAAAAACTGGGCAGTATACTGAATCTTATTCAGGGAATCAACCTGCAATCACAACCAAATCAGACTACTAATTTACAGAATTTGTTGACGTTAAGCAAGCTAAAAATTAGGATCACGACTTACCCATTATCCCATTATAGCTGTCTTACTACCCATGATGACTAACAGTCCTAGAAGATAGGATAAGTAACTCACCACTAACAATAAAATCATAATTAATAACATAGTTTGGTAAATATGCTCCCTTAATTCTGATCGGGGAGGGTCTTTACACCAAGTAGGTTCCTCAGCTTGATAAAAGCATCAATCTTCAACGGCTTAGTGAGGATATCTACAACTTGATCTTCAGTCTTGCAATATTCCAGCTTGATCACATTTTTTGCAACTTGATCTCTCAGAAAGTGATATCGAATATCAATATGTTTGCTTCTTCCATGAAATAAATTAATTGCAGACAAATTATCAACATAAATCTTCTATGGACCTTGCAATTTAAAACCAATTTGGCTCATTATATTGCTAAGCCAAACCGTTTGACATGCACTAGATGCTGCTGCTACATACTCAACTTCACACATTGATAAGGCAACAATGGATTGCTTCTTCAATGACCATGTATATACTATTTGCACCAGCATAAAACAATGACCACTTGTATTCTTCCTTTCATCTGAATCTCCACCCTAGTCGTTGTTGGAAGTTCACATTCTTTAGATGATGTATAGAGAAAATCAAAATCATGAGTACCTTTGATATAATGCATTACTCTTTTTACTGCTTGCAAATATATTTGACGAGGAGACTCCATGAATCGACTAACTACAGCAAAGCAAATACTTGATCTTATGCATATGAGGTATCTTAAACTTCCAATAAGATGTTTAAAAAATGTAGGATCAACGATTCGCTCATCACTAGTTTTTATCAATTTCATACCAGTTTCAATTGGCATTTGAACTGGATTTGATACTTCTACAAAAACTCAGTACCATATTTCTTCTGATTGATGAAAATTCCATCTTCTCTTTCAGCAACCTCAATGCCAAGAAAGTAAAACATAAGATCAAGATCCGTCATGTCGAACTCCTTCTTCATGGTTTGCTTGAAAATCAATAATCATATTGACATTGTTTCCTATGAAAATAATATCATCAACATAAAGACAAAAAATCAATATATCTTTAGAATTATTAATCTTCATATATAGACCATGATTAGAATGACATTTTTGGAAACTAGCTCTATGAGGAAACGAATCAATTCGTTTGTTCCATTCCCTCGATTCTTGTTTAAGACCATAAAATGCCTTATTAAGCCTGAACACCTTTTCTTCTTTACCCAATAATAAGAAACCGGGTGACTACTTTACATAAACCTCCTCCTTAAGTGAACCATTGAGAAATGCTGACTTAACATCCATTTGGTGAATTTTCCATCTCTTTTATGCAACTAAAGCAATCAATAATCTCATAATCATGACCTTGTCTTTGTTCAAATCCCTTCGCTACTAGCTGCGCCTTAAATCTTTCGATTTCACCATTTGCCTTCATCTTAATCTTGTAAATCCATTTTACATCAATTGCTTTGTAACCTTGTGGAAGATCAGTAAGCTCCGAAATTTTGTTCTTCTCAATGGCCATCATCTCGTCATTCATTGCATTCATCTATTTAGGGTTTTTGATTGCATCTTCAAGCACTACAAGTTCAGTATCTGCAAGAAAAGCAAAATGCAACAAATCTCCATCGTCATCAATTTCACTATTAAAGTTCATTTCATAATCCTATAGATGTGTAGGTGGTTGATGTTGCCTCCTTGGTCTTTCAGTGTCAACAGGTGTGGTCTCAACATCAGCTGAACTTTCAGTTTGGATTATGATCTCAATTGTGACTGGGACTTCTATCTCTTCTCCCATAACGTAAATTAAACGTTTCTGGGAATCCTCATGAGTATTAACACTCCAATTCCATGCCTCATCTTCAATAAAAATCACTTCACGGCTAACTACAATCCTTTTGGTCATTGGATTGTACAACTTATACCCACCATGCTTGTATCTAATGATAATTGTTTTTTTTCTGCTTTATCATCTAGCTTAGTCCTTGTTGCTGTAGGGACATGGGCATAAGCAATCGAACTGAACACCTTTAGATGCTGCACGTTTGGTTTGAAACCACTCCAAATGACATTTCAATAACATAGTCTGGTCAATATAAATGACATGTCAATACTTTCCCATCCAAGATCATCTTCCAAATCACTATCACCTATCAAACTCAATTTCTAAAAAACTCAATTAGAGAAAAGATTGATATTATTAACGCAAATTGGAACTACTGGACTACTTGTTCTATTAATCTCCATTTGTGAGATGAAGAGATCTTGTATCATCTTATGGGCAACAACTGTTGTAATAGTTAATAATATTCCTATATTAACTTACAACTTTCTTTATAAAACTTAGTTTGAAATAGATACTAGAATTAAAAAATGTCCCAACTACAAACAATGAAGAGTAAAGTTGCCTTTTTCATCTCTCATTGATGACTACAAGATAAGGTGTATACAAAGAAGACCTATTTTTTTTATTGACTTGATTGCTTCCTTTGCCCTTTCCATAGCATCATAAAAATAACTCATTGTTGTCTTCTCATCACTATTAGATGGCAAATTGGCGTTAGGACCAAATTTCAGCATCTTCAAGTATAATTCTTGAAACCTCCAATCTAGCATTGAACCTAACATACTGAGATGTAGCCCACTTCTCATTTGTAAACATTTTTCTCAACTATTAAATTCTAACTATTGGTGAAATCCTTCTCATTAAATTCAAGATTAATGCATGATTGTAGATGAACTTGTCAAATCCTAGTTTGATTATTATGTGATACCGCATAGGATGTGTGTATAGGACAGCTATGGAGAATGATGTTTGATCGTGGTTTTGAGGAATCAAATGGGTTGAGAATTGAGAGTGTGATGAGATAAACTTGGTGTTTGAATTGATATGAAGTGAGTTTGCACTAGAAGAGTTGGTTTTCGGAATATTATGAGTGAATATGACGTTAGCTTAGATGAGGGAAGCATTGTAGGGGCTTTGGGAAACCCCCCATGTTTGTTTAACGGACTTTAGGTATGTTAAACGGACCTTCTCGTGTTAAAAAAATGACCCCCAGCCTCACTAGACATGGATGTCCATTAAACGGACCTTCTCTGCCAAAATGGCTTCCAACCCTGACAATGTCCATTAAACATATATAGATGTCTGTTAAACGGACATTCACGGGATAGCTTCAGTAAATTGCAATTTTTGACCTCTTAAATGGCAAAATCTCACTTTTTGGTCTCATCATGAAGGTTGTAGATCTAGAATTTTCTTTCAAATAGTCCAAGAATGAACTCAATCCAACGTATGTAGCAAAAGTTATAGGAATTACGCCAAGACAGGTACAAAATGATTAAGGACCTACTCATGTTGGATTCTCTTGGCCATAACTCCCTCATTCAACCTCCGAATGAAGTGATTCTTGAAGCAATAGAATCCTAAGACTTTTCTATCTCTCCATAGAAATTTGTATCTTTTGGAGTTGATTTGAAAAATTTTGCGTTAGAGAAAGTGAGGGGTCGGTTGGGAGAGCATGATTGAGGTATGAACACACTTTTGGTTTTTTTTACATATCTTGAACAGTAGAGCTTCGATTGAGATAATTCTTTCTTCAAAGCAAACTAGAGAATAGAGCTACCATTTTGTGAAGAAGTCAATTTATGATTTTGGCGATTGTCTGGTGTGGGCACACCACCCTTGTGAGATGATGATTAATAAGGGTTCTTTGAATTTAACCCTACAAAGTAATACGCGAGCTCAAGGTTTATGACTCCGGATTGTTGGGCTTCGAAAACAGGGTCTAATATACTATAGTATCAGAGCGACTAGGTTTAGGTCCAGGTTTGGGACTAGGTTTAGGAGTATCCTAGGCATGGATTGGATAGTCTAAGACATGAAATGAGCATGCATTTTTTTTTATGAACAACTTACATTGTTTTGAATTGTTTTACATGATTTGAAACTGTTTTACATGAATTAAAGATTTTCAATATTTTTTTTTCAATTGAAGGAGTGAAATGCAGCCTCGAAAAAGAACTCAAGGAGCTCTGACTTGATTTGGTTCTTGCCAAGGGAGCATGGATGAATCCTATGTCCCACAAGATGCAGGGACACATTCTGCTCCTGGCTTTGAGGCACCCAGTGTGCAGCATGAGGTGCCTCCACCTCCTCCTCCAATGCCTCAAATGAATCCCTGATTCTTTCAAGCCTTCACTCAGGCTCTCACTTACGCCATGGGTCAAGGTTCTCAAGTTCCAATGCAAGCTCCAATGGAGAGGACTGGGCAGTATGATAAGCTCTGCAATTATGGAGTTGTAGACTTTAACGGGACTACCAACCCTGAAGAGGCTGAAGCATGGCTGAAGAGAACTGAGAGAGCCCTAAAATAGATGAAGTGCTCGGACAAAGAAAAGTTAGACTATGCAGTCAGCTTGCTACAGGGGGATGCACTTCATTGGTGGGAGTCAGTGCCCCACAGTTAGGACATACCGCCGGTATTGACATGGAGGTAATTTTTGGAAGCTTTAAGGAGGAAATACTTCTCGAGGATCTATATTTAAGAGAAGGCTAGAGAATTTATGAATCTCACACAGAGGGATATGAGTGTGAGTGAGTATGAGCTGAAGTTTACTCAGCTCTCCCAGTACGTAGCAAGCATTGTTGCTAATGAGGAGGACAAGTGTCGCAAGTTTGAAGGAGGTCTCCATTTGGGGATCAAGGAGAAAGTGCTGATTCATAATTTCTGTGACTACCAGCTATTGGTAGATTCGGCCCTCCAGGTAGAGAAACTGGAGAACATTAGATATGAAGTGAGCAGGAAGAGGAAGAACCGGGAGCAATCTTCTAAGAAGGGAATGAGTGCTCCAATGCCTGAGAGGAGTACAAGGAGCTACCACACTCAGAGTGAAGTAGGGAGTAGTGGCCTTGCCAAGAGCAAGCAGGTACGGGTAGTTTCAGGGCAAGCCTCAATAGCAGGAGGCAATATCAGCATAGGGAGGAGTAAATATACAAATCCCCAATATGAGCATTGTGGGAAACTATACAAAGGAGAGTACCTCAAGTTACTTGGAGCATGCTTTCGATGCGGGGAGAAGGGACATTTGATCAAGGACTGTCCTTAGGTACTAAGGTAAGAGGGGTTACAGTTGCAAGCCCCAAGGAGAGCAGAAATAGTGAGGACCAGGCCAGTTAATGAAGCGACCAGTTCTGGAGCTACAAGGAAGGCTATTCCTGGAGGAAGGCCAAGGGGCAAAGCACAGGCAAGGGTATTTGCCATGACAAGGGAGGAAGCTGCAGCTGCACTGAAAGTTGTCATGGGTTTATTTAATTATGTAGTATATGTGTTGATTGATTATGACTCCATGCATTCATAAGTTTTTGCAAGCATGATTTTGCATGATGTTAAATTGGTGCCATTGGATAATCCGTTGATTGTTAGTATTCCTTTATGGAGGAAGGTGATAATAAGTCAAGTATATAGAGATTGTGAACTGATTATTAAGGGTGCTAGATTGGTAGTAGACTTATTGCCTTTTGAGCTAAAGGGTTTAGATGTGATACTAGGTATGGATGCCATAGAAAAGTATCATGCAAAGTTGGATTGTAGCCTCAAGGAGGTTAAGTTTGACTTCGACAATGGTGAGAAGGTAACTTTTTGAGGAGACAGGAGAATATCATCGCCAAGACTTATTTCAGCTTTGATAGCTGACGGGATGATGGAAAAAGGGTGTGAAGTCTTCTTGGCACACGTCGTGGACATTGGTGGGAATGAAAGGAGGTTAGAAGATTTTCTAGTAATGAGGAAGTTTCTAGATGTGTTCCTAGAGGACTTACCTGGTTTGTCACTGGTGAGGGAAATCGCGTTTGCCATTGACTTGATTCCCGAAACCATACCCATTTCTATACCACCGTATAGAATGGGTCCAGCAAAACTGAAGGAGCTTAAGGAACAATTGGAGGAACTGTTAGAGAAGGGGTATATATGGTCGAGCATGGGGAGCACTGGTTTTGTTTGTTAAAAAGAAGGATGGGACATGGCGCATGTGTATTGATTACCGGAAACTTAATAAGGTGACTGTTAAGAACAAGTATCCTCTGCCCCAGATTGACGATCTATTTAATCAGTTGCAGGGAGCAAGGGTCTTTTCAAAGATTTATCTTAGGTCAAGCTATCATCAGCTCAGAATCAAGGAGTCTGATGTAAGTAAGATAGCCTTTAGGACTCGTTATGAGCATTACAAGTTCCTAATCATGCCATTCGGACTTACCAATGCCGGTTGCATTCATAGATCTTATGAATAGAGTCTTCAAGGAGTTTCCAGATCAGTTTGTCATAGTGTTTATTGATAACATTATGGTTTATTCCAAAAGTAAAGGGGAACATGAGGAACACCTCAGGATAGTGCTGCAGATATTGAGAGAGAAGGAGCTTTATGCCAAATTCAACAAATGTGAATTCTGGCTTCACGAAGTAATTTTCTTCATGCATGTGATTTCTAAAGATAGGGTACATGTTGATCGAAGGAAAATTGAAGCAGTGGTGAATTGGCAGGTGATAGGATTGAATTATATTATATTTTCTTATGTATTTACATATGATTTCAATCCTATTTTAAAGATAAAATGTTCAATTTGTGTGGACTACTAGGTTGGATATATTGATATATTTTTTAGACCAAAAATACAAGATTTTCTAAAACAAATTAGAGCACAATTATTTTTCAAGTTAAAGGCACAAATTAATTTTAAAAAGAAAAAAGAAAGCAAGTTGGTCGATGTGTTGCATTTCATGTAGCGTACGCAAATGCAATAATACAGCATACACAACGTTTTAAAAGAAAAGCTAGCACAAGAGAAGGATGAGAGGGTTTTAAAATGAGGCATGAATGTTTGTTTGTCTTTTCATGAATAGGAGAAGCCACAGTGAACAAGCACAGTAGTGGCGCTGGAGAAAAAAATGCAGTGGAGATGTGAGGGCAGCAATTGGGAGACGCTAAAGACGGTTGCGTCTGCGGCTGTGGCTGGTGGCTTAGAGCTGCTGTGGCTTGGAGCTGTGGCATGAGTGAAAGCATAGTGGAGGCAAAGAGCAATAACGCAAACATTTATTTGTCAAATCATCTCTACAGTGGAGAGCTACAATAAACAGTGAGAGGCTTAGTGCTGCGACAGTGAAGGGGTTTTTAGCTAGGGATTTTATGGGGGCTGAAATTTTTTTTTGGGAAAGATTTATGAAAGGCTAAACATCTTGACACCGGTTCAGAGGTGACATCGATGTCGATGACTCGGGTTAAGTATTTTTTATTATTTTGTTGTTTCTTTCTCTCATTAGAAATTGATTGTGTTATCCTATTTTAATTGATTTGGGTATTGT
>JANZLD010000009.1:28263618-28278377 GCA_026413575.1 Erythroxylum carthagenense | reverse complement strand
TCAAAGGGATAGGGTTTTTATACTAAAGGACTAAGGCTTGTTTGGCAAATTAATTGCCACAAGATCAGTCCAACAACTGAAATCCAATTTCTTATTCTAATTTCTCCCGAATTCTAATGGCTCTAAACCCTAATTCCTCAAATCAAAATTCTAATCTTTCTGTGCCATCGGATAATCAATTTTAGAACCGAAAATTCAATTAATCCGTCATTAGGTCAATTTTCTGGTCCGGACTTATTGCTCTGAAAATTCCAGAAAAATTCCTAAAAATTCTCAAAATTATGAAATTCATGATCGTATACTCCAATTCCATAATTCAAACTCCTAAATTTCATTTCTCACTCCAACTAAATTTCTCAAAGCTCAATTAACTCAATTATCTCCAAATTACCAATTTACCCAATCATCTCGGGAATATGTCATATATGTATGTACGTTCATATGCTAGTGCAATAATTGCCAATTATCCAAATACATAAGCTCAACAATGCATGTGCATGCCAATTCATGAATACACACTCACTGTACCCATCCCATCGATGACGAGATGTTACAGTTTTTCTTCTTCTGTCATGACGTCATCTTCTTCTTAGTTTTTGCTTCTTCTTAGTTTTTGCTTCTTTTTAGTTTTTGCTTCTTCTGTATTTTGCTTCTTCTGTGATGACGTCATTGATGACGTTATCTTCTTCTGTGTTTTTGCTTTTTCTTAGTTTCCACTTCTTCTTAGTTTTCGCTTCTTCTGTGTTTTGCTGACGTGTCTTCTTCTGTCTTTTTGTTCCTTCTGCCTTTTCGCTTCTGCCACCTTTTTGCTTCTTCTGCTTTTTCGCTTCTTCTGTCTTTTTGTTCTTTCTGCCTTTTTAGTTCCCTTATCTTCTGTCCCATTTTTCAACCCCCTTCAAAAGATTGAATCCGACTTTAGGACCTTCCTCAAAGTTGTAGGTCTCTAAGCCACCTTTGAAATTATCCTAAGAGAATCTTAACCCGATATCCCTAATGACCGTCTTGTGAATTGTCCCAAGGCTGGTGCAAAATGTTTCAGGTCGACTTATGTTTGGTTATAGTAAAAGTAGGTTGTCTTGGAGGGTCACGCCACCCTTGCGGGATACGTTTCCAGATGTCACTTAGGACGTTGGGCTTGTGACTTACAAGGGCGGGGTATCCAACACTTATACTAAAGAAAAGACAAACCATTTATTCTCTTTTCAAAATACATATTAGAAATGGACCGGACATGTGGTTTGGTTTGATAATTGGCACCCTCTTAGTCCTCTATCTATAAGAAGTGAAATCTCATCCCTTATAACTAGAATTCCAACTCATGCTAGAGTCTCCAAAAATATTGATCAGTTTTCTTGGGTAGCCATTAAAAGAGATATGGACAGATTGCTTTCTTATCTTCCAACTTATTTACCTAACCACCTTTTGAAAGATAAAGTTGTTTAGAGCTCCACAAGCAATGGGGAATTCTCTAATTCCTCATGTCTAAAGCTATTAGACCCTATCTTCCTTATGTTCCTTGATATAACATTGTTTAGAAAGAATCATTGATGCCTAAAGCCTCCTTCACCACATGGTTAGCTACCAAAGGTAGATCGAAAACAAAAGACATGCTCAAGATTTCAATCGATCATGTGTGGTGCCTTTGTAATTTGGTTCTTGAGACTACCTCTCATCACTCTTCCTCCATTTGGGCCAAAATGCTTCATTATTTGAAATTGGATTGTCCCTACAATAACTGGAATGAAATCCTAGCTTGGGTTGATAATCAATATAGAAGATTGAGGAAAGATTAGATATGCTTAAGCCTTTATCTTATTACACTGTATACTCCATTTAGAAGGAAAGGAATTCAAGGATTATCAGGAATTTTAAATTTAACAAGTATGTTCTTGCTCATAGAGTGAATTGTTGGCTCAGAAAAATTATAGTGGCTCATAACCTCACACAAACATTGGGCTTCTCTCTTAGAAGAAGATGGGACTTAGATTAAATAGTTGTTGTCTCTACATAGTCTCATTTCTTAACATGTTATGCTAATTTTGTTACATCCTTAGTACCTTTTGTCTCTTTAACAACTTTGTGTTGTATTAAGTTTCTAGCTACCCTTTAGGGTTTGTGAATGAAATTTGTTTTTCAAATAAAAAGTAATATTTGAAATTAAATTTACTTATTATAAAATCATATTTTTTACGTTGTATTTTCTTAATTTTGTATCTATATGAAAGTTAAATAATCTTTTGCTCATATTAATTTATGAGAACTATGTGAAAGATAATATTAATAAAAATAAAGAAATATTTGTTGTTCAAATTTATATTGCTATGATTTCTTAAGCTATTATTGAAGTAAAGTAAAAAAATTATCTAATATAATATATTAAAGGATTGTCTTCCAATTTTATAAAATTTAGGGATATTTTGTAATTTTATAAAATTACAGTAATAACACTGTATTATATCTTAACCAAATTCAATAACAAGTTCAGTATCCTGTAAGCTTCAAAGTATCTTTCATGAGAAAACAAGTTCCAGCATCAATCGAACAAGGAATTGACAATCTAGAGAAGACAAAGTTCACCTATTCTAAGTTATTGATCAGTCTTGTCCTGTTCTCGGAGATTTGCTCGCCTGGAGATACCGCTAAATGTCTACTTGAGTACATGATTAAAATATTATTACATTGTTCCACATTTGAAAATTACGAGGCTGCTTTTTGTACTTCTGGTTGTAGATGTAGATGCAGTCCTCCTCAAAATGACCAGTTATCTCTGCTCTCCAAGATACTGCTATAGTTCACATCGTAAAACATTTGGACAAGCTTATTAATCCGATGTAGAAACAATTCCAGCCAATGAAATCGAACTATATGCCCTGATGAACTAATGTTTATCAGATTGAGAGTATTTGTAGTCTGTTACTTAAATGCTCATGTTTAAGTCCTTGGTCTAACTTAATGCTGTTGTCCGGTTACCAAACCATCCAAAAAGCATGACGATATTAAAATTCAATTACACATCTTCCAAGATCATCAAGAATACATAACACATATATAAAGAGAAGTTGCAGAATATACCAACTGGTAGAAGTATGGGGCAAAGAGAGTTCATAGAATTCAGAACACCCCACCATCCTTCACTTGGAACCAACAATTGGGGTGGTGCGTCACCCTTGTTAGCAAGAGTCATACCCAACGAGTCGCTTGAACAAAAGTACTTGAGGCTCACAGGTGTTCTCAAACTCGACGAGATACATCGAAGAGGGGATGGTAGTCACACCAATCATTTGGCTGATCAGGCTCGCACCTCAGAATACGAATTTCCCTTCAAGCCTAGCCCCTACACATCTTTTGAAGTGCCTCAAACTCCTAGGCGTAGGACTAAGAGATTCTACGAAGTGCCATCCACACCAAGTAGCATCACGAAACGACTCATGTCCAAATCGACGTTCTCGCCAAGACGTCAGGCTATGTTGGGACCATCAAAAAGAAGATTATGGATTTTTCGCATCCCCAGAATGGACCCTAGAGGTAGGTGGCCTAATGGCTGGTGCTAGTTCACTGGACTTTGCATGCCAAGTGAGCTTGGCAGTGAAAATCTTGCCATATTCTAAGCATAAGGACGTCCAAATGTATCTGGTGGCGGAGTTCGCAAGTCTTCCCCTTCCCTGTTAATCAGTGCTGGCACTGCCACTGCTTTCAGTTTTGCTTTGATCTATAGTTCTATCCGAACTATACCTCTTCAAAGATAAAGGTGTCTCTCATTATATATTTTTCAAATTTTGCTTGTTAAATTGGTACTATTATCCTCTCTTCATGTTGATAACATAATGTGTGAAGGTTATTCTGCCCCAGTATGAACATGTAAATTCTCCTCTTCTCGTGGCTAGGGGTTGAGGTAAGAGTAGTTGTTGAGAAAATAGATAACAAAATAAAAGAATAGATACGCCTATGTTCTTTAGAATAAGGGCGAGTAATTCATTATTGAATAATTATGATAATAATTACATTAAATTAAGTTTATAACAATATATTATATTTTAACATAATAAAGTCCAAATGTATCTGATGGCAGAGTTCGCAAGTCTCCCACTTCCCTGTTGATCGGCCTTGATGTTGTCGCAGTTTTGCATTAATTTATAGTTTTATCAGATTCATGTCTCTTCGAAGATAAAGGTGTTTCCCATTATTTATTTTTCCTTGTTAACTTAACCAAATTTGTGCATAAATTTGTAAAATATGCTCTCTTTCTGTGATAATGAAATATAATATGTGGAGGTTATTCTGCCTTGATAGTTAGTATGAACATGTACATTATTTTTTCGTCGTGGCAAGGAGTTGAGATGAGAGTCGTTGTCAAGAAATAGATAGTAAGAATAAAAATAATAAAATAAAGAAAATAAAAATGTAAGAAATTTTTAATGAAGTTCCATTAATAAAATGTGTCTAAATATTTCGGAGCTAGAAGTGGCTGATTCACTATTAAATACATATGATGAGAGTTACATCAGATTAAGTTTATAATAATACATCTACATGTTAACCTAACTAGTACAATTTTATTCAAATAGTCCCTTTATCAAATTAAACCTAATTTAATTATGACTATAATAGAGCTTAGAATACCTTTAGAGTTAAAATCTAATCAAAATATATTTTCAGCTAAGTTTGACTACTGCAGATATGACCTAGGATATGATTGTAGATCTCACTATCTTTTTTTAGAACATGACAAAGGCTCTCGCACATTTATGTTCTAGCTTATGGATCATCTAGCTTCTCTACATAATTTAACATGAATTGAGATAATTATATTTCAGACTATAGATTTTACTACATTCTTCATGCACAAGTCATATTTTATGACATGGTTAAGTCCCAAAGCATGTATTTCTTAGGAAATACCTTCGTCATACTAATATGCCCGTTTCTCTAGCATGTGCCTTGAACCATGATTTTCATTAAAAAAATGTCATGGGCCATGCTCGTGTCCCAAATCGTGTTCACCTAGAGACTCAAAGAAACCCTCATTTCTTTCCTAAACCTTTAAGATTGTATGCTCAGAACTATGTTGGGTTGTATCCATATCTAACACCTTGAGATGTGACTCTTCTCCATGGCAACCGGTTTTGTCAACATGTCATTTGCATTCTTTAAAATATGAGAAATTTTCAATAAAATCATTTTGGTACAACTTAACTCCCTGATCTTATGAAATTTAACATCTATATGTTTACTCATTACAAGATCATTTGATTTTTTACAAAGTAAATGACATTTTGACTATCACAATATCCTTAAACTCTACCTTGATTAGTTGTCACCTCCTTCACTAGTCTTGTAAGTCATAATGCTTCTTTAATAGTCTCAACCATTGCCATGTTCTGTCCTTTAGTTGTAGACAATACAACCATAGACTATATACTATTGATTTCAAACAAATATGCCCACCTATATGAATAAGAGCATGTCTTACAGTAGATCTCATGCTATTCAAATTGTCCAAATTTATAGGTCCCATAATGAAAGGATCCCCTTGTTGACTACTAAACACACTCTTATGGTTTAATATACCTTTTAAGTACCTAAATATCTACTTGGCTAGTTTCAAATTAAGTCTTTTAATTTTTGATATGTCCTTACTAACCTTATAAAAGCATGAGTCAAATTTGGACTTATACAAATCATCGTATACATTAAACATCTAATAATACTAGTATATGGGACCATAGATATTTCATCAACCTTTACATCTATTTGCAGGTATTGTTTAGAAAAAGCCTAAAGTGATTTGCCAATAGAGTGATCATGAGTTTAGCCTTACTCATTTCAAGTATGTTAAATACCTTCTCAATATAGTTGGATTGAGATTACTACTATTTATTAGAGCTTATATCCCTTTGAATCTCCATTTCTGTTATTTTCTTAGTAGCACCTAAATCCTCCATCTCAAATTTTTTTTCCTAATAAGCTTTTTACTATATTCACATCATACATACTCTTTACGTCAATTATTATATCATTCATATATAGTAATAGAAAAAATAAATAACCTATCATTAAGGCTCTTAATGTATATACAATAATCATACTCATATCTCCTATAGCTAATTTAGATCATATAAGAATCAAACCTTTTAAATTGCTCTTATGAATATTATTTTAACTCATAAAGTGACTCTTTTAATTTGTATACCAAATGCTCTTTTCAAGTTGACTAAAACCTTTGAGCTACTCCACTTAAATTTCTTTCTTTAAGTCACTATGGAGAAAATTATTAACCCTAAGTGAATATTCAAACTATCTATGAATATTATCCTGATAAAAGTATAATAAATCATTAGAGATAAGATTTCATCGTAATCAATCTCTTTTTACTGTGCATACGCTTTTAGTACTAGTCAAGCCTTGAACTTTTTATATTATTGTTGGCTTCCTTTTACTACTTGCACCCTATAGGCATATTTCCTTTAGGAAGCTGTATTAGTTCTCATTCCTAATTCTTATTCAAAGACTCCACCTCCTCCACCATATCTCCTGACCAGCTATCTTTCTCTTAACTGTTCATAGCCTCTTGAAACTTAATTTGATCCTTAATCCTTATGATGATTGAGAATGATACCAAGTCTTCCCAACCATATTTATTTAGTGGCCTAATGATGTGTCTCGCCCTATGCATGGTTATACTATATGATACTTTTCTCCTAATATTGGTCTATTTTCTGAACTAGAATTTTTTTTATCCTTTTTCAAGTCCACTTTAGGTTGACTTAGTTCTACTTGTACCTTCTTTATACCACCCTCTAGTGATCCCAGCACATCCTCTCCACTCATTTTATTAAACACTCCATTTGTACTAATCACCATCGTCTTTAATATTAGGTCTTAAAACTTGTATCCTTTAACACTTTTAAAGTAGCTATTAAATATACATTCTTTGACTTTAAATCAAGCTTAATCCTCTCATCACTAAAAGTATGTAGATAAGTAAGACAATCAAAAGTTTTCAACTTAAATAATTATCTCTTATTTCTTATTCATAATTCCTCTATCACTCTTTCATTTAGTAAAGCATAAGGCGACCCACTGATAACGTAACATGTTATACTTACTGCTTAGAAGATTTTAAGGATACTTGCATTGAATCTCAAACACTTGACCTTTTCAATTATAGATCTATTCATCCTCTTTAGAGCATCATTATGCTATGATATTTTTTAAAGTATGTAATGTCTCTAAATCTCATACTCCTTATATAATTTTTAAATTATGAGAGATTGACTGATTTAAAGTGTCAATATTTGAATTAACCATAAGTGCACGATGTAGTTATAGCTAGCACATGCAAGTATGGGTTGATCCTAGAAAGATGATGATTACTAGTATTTACCTTTCTTCTATTATCTAACCTACATATTGGATTTTGGTTTTTCATTAAGAATAATACTTAAACAATTAAAATAAAGTAGGAAACAATAATAAACACATAAATAATGGAAATTACTTAGAAAATAATGAATATTAAGAATTAGTTTCTAGGTATTAAATCCCCTTAAAACCATTACACAATTAAAATCATATAATTCTAGATCTATTATAATATATATAAAACATATAATTGAATCACAATAGATCAATCCAAAATAATTGCATTAAATAAAAGAATAAAAACATATTATAGCACAAACTAAGGTTCATCACAAATAAACACTAAAAAGTGTTTATTTACATATGACAGAAAATGAATTCAAAGATAAACTAGAAGAAAAAAGAATAGAAAATAAAGAGTTCATAATTCTACATCTCCCTTCTTTTCTATCAAATGTTCTTATAAGTTTGAGGTTTGATGTTGTAATCTATTGAATCTTTTGATAATTTCTTTGCGTTCTCCACTTTTTGGGATCAATATCGTCCCTTCTCAATCTTCTCCATATTTGGATTTGGCTTAAAACGTCTATTCCCCGTAAGTGGCCTCCATTAACATCTTTTTATAGTAAATTTTATGATTCTAGGAGATATAAGGTCTGATATATGGGCATGTGCTAGATCGTGTATATTCCAAAATCTCTAGAATTCATGAACTGCACGGATTAAGAGACTTACACGAGCATAAACATGGCTGTATATCTTTACTTTTCCTAAAATCTTCATTTTATATTGCATTTTATCCGAATTCTTTTCCTTTTGGTCCATGAAGACAATTATAACTTACAAATCCACTTGGAGTGAATTAAGTACAATAAAACTACAAAATATCAAGCAAAATACATCAAATATGACTGTATAAACATAGTCAAATATGCATCTATCAATGAGCTTATGTATTAATACCTTTATTTATACTTGATTTTTGTACTTACCTTATTCTCCTTCTTATCATTTTATGCCTTGAACCTTGCAAAGACATCAAACTTTTATTCATGAAGTATAATTAAACTTTCCTTAAAAACTCATTGATGAAATTGACAAAGTAATGAGATGCAACTAACAATAACTCTTTAGTAGGACCCCATACATCAATATGCATATAGTCTAGAATTCTTTTGGTTTTACACTTCTTTGTCTTGAATGTTACATTAGACAATTTACCAAAAATATAAAATTTGCATAAATCTACTATATAATTTTTTAATCCCTTTTACAAGCTCCTCTTATGAAGTTCCACCATTCCCCACTCATTGGAATGACCTAGTCGTATATATTACGATGTAGTACTACTATCATCATCCAAATCTACTACAACAACCTCTCCACCTACAATTTCTCTCCATTAGTATGTAAATATTTTTCCTCAATTGTGACCCTTCCATTATAGTTAATGCACCAAATAACGACTTAATATTATCTATATCGATTATATAGCAAAACTTATTATTTGTAAAGTGCACAAAGAAATCAGATACTTGTTTAAATTTGATACATATCAAACATCACACAATATCCTGACATCACCATTAAACATCTTAATATTTATTTTCCTATTCTAACAACTTTGGAAGCTTTATAATCCTCAATCAGATAGTGCCAAAATTGTCTGACGTATATGACATAAATAACTCCTTATCTATTATCATTTGATGTGACCACCTTACATCTAGTATCCATAAATAATGAAATTGACTAGTTCAAATATAGAGAATGTCTTAGTCACTACAATTTAAGTCTCCACTCTACATTATATTAGTAAAATTTTATGAATCAGCAGACTTCATTTCATTATCCTGCTTTTTAGTCTTTCATAATATATCTTGTTTAGCTCGCACTTATATCATCATCATACGTCTTTTTATCCGTGAATTTAAATGTAGAACTTGTTAAGTCAAGAAGACTTCACTTCTATTAATTTTGGTGACAATCAAATAATAATAATCTCATAAGTGTGTGAATTCTTTTGATGAGTTTGTTAAGTGTGTAGAAAAATGTAAGTGACACAAATCGTCAATTTAAGACGATGCATAGTCAAACCAAAACGATACTTAACACTTAAGGCGGTCAACTCAAGACAGTCAACGCAAGAAGATACACGGTCAATATAAGAAGGTATAGAAGGTCAACATAAGAAGATAGAGAAGGTCAACATAAGAAGATACAGAAGCACAACACAAGAAGATACACGTTTAACATAAGAAGATATAGAAGGTCAACATAAGAAGATATAGAAGGTCAACATAAGAAGATATAAGGTCAACACAAGACGAAAGGGCAACACAAGACAAAAGCGCAACACCAGACGAAAGTACAACACCAGAAGAAGCATAGTACCAAATGATGTAAATGAAAACTATTCTAGAACATCAGTCTGTTAATTAGTTGGAGTTAGTTAAAGGACTCAACTAATAATGATTTCTAGAAGATTCGATAAGCCGTTTTCTCAAGAAGACAATTGAAAACTTAAGTTATAAATACTAGTTATAGTTGTAAACTAAACAACGTTTACAACAAAAAACAATACAAGAGAGAAAATCTGATTGTATAATACTTAGAGAAAGTCTGTACTCAAGTGCGAAAAAAAAGATAGTGAATACATATGTAACATGAAGCTCAAATAATATCTTTCCAAGCGAAAGAAAGGCTAAGGCCTGGAGAGGCTAGGGAAGCAAATAAAGAATACTTTGTAAGAGAGACCTGATGAGGCTCTACAAGTGTAGAAAGTATACGCGTAACGTTGAAGAGTATAGTAAAATCTTAGAAAAACTCTGAGGACTGGACGTAGCTAGAGGTTAAGGGTGAATCAGTATAAAATCACGACGTCTATTCTCTAACCCTTATCTCGTTAATTTTCTTGTTGTTAGAAAAGTAGATAATAATTTTTGCGATTGCATTACTCATCGATTTAAGTGAATTGTTTTGTGATCATATGAATTTGTAAAGAAATTCAAGAAGTTTCTAAATATTAATATCTTTGAAGATTTTACACAATTCAACCCCCCTTTCTTGTGTGTTCTTGTAACATCCCATTACCGATGGGAAGGGTAAAATAGTAATTTTAAGGGGCCAATGAGCGTTAAAAATTGCCTTTACATGCTCATGCATAATCTAGCATCCACATACTTATAAATAGTGAATTCTGGCACATGAAAATGACTGTACATGCATTCATGACATTTTCTGGTATAAGTGTGCAGAAATGTGATTGTGAATAAATGTGATTTTAGTGTATGAAAAATTGTGTTAGAGAGGGTCATTGTGAGCTTTGAATTTTTGGAGAATTTTAGAATTTTTTCTAGAAATTTCGGGGGTATTTTTTGGGACTGGAAAAAATGCCAAGTGGCAGACTGATGGTTTATCGATAGTGGAAATTACTGTCCTATGACAATGGAAATTTTGATAAATGACCTTAGGAATTATTGACAAATGTTATTGAAAATTAGGAGACGAATGGATTATAAGTTGGAGACTAACTAGACTAGTTATTTAGTGGGCCAAGTGGAGTAATAAGAAAGTGACATGTGGCAAGTGAAATGATCTTAGGAATTATTGACAAATGTTATTGAAAATTAAGAGACGAATGGATTAGAAGTTGGAAACTAACTAGACTAGTTATTTAGTGGGCCAAGTGGAGCAATAAGAAAGTGACGTACACCACTTCTTATAACGTGAAAAACCACCAAAATTGTTTTGTCTTCTTGCTTTCTTCTCATTTTTGTGTCTCCTTCTTCTTCATAAATTCTTCTCTTCTTCTCCTTCATTCGTGACTCACCCAAAGTTCCATCAAGTTACATCTTGCTTCCACCTTTCACTTGCTACTCTCACCATATCATCTTCTTCCTTGTCACAAGAAAAAAACCTATCTTTGCCTCCTTCAAGATGAAGAACGTGGGTTGCTTGGGAGCTAGGGTTGAATGAAAGTTTGAAGAGTTGAAGTTTTGGAAGCTTAATTAGGTGAGAAACATGTTCTATATTGAGGTTTTGTAGTTAATTGCTTTAGTCGTGATGTTATTTAAATTAAATTGCATGAAATTGTGTTTGGTGTATATGGGTATGTATTTTTCTTGTTTGATTGATGATTGATTTAGGATTGATGTGGTAGAAATTAAGGAATGTAATTAGTGATGTTTTAGATGTTTTCGATTTTAATGGATGTTAAAGATGGATGTAGAAAAACATGGGGGATTGAGTGGGAATGTAATTAGTGATGTTTTAGATGTTTTCGCTGTTAATGGATGTTGAAGATGGATGTAGAAAAAGATGGGAGATTGAGTGTAGGGTGCTTCCACATTAGAGGGTACTATTCAAGTAGAGGTTTTGACTTTGTTGTGGTTGAAATCTTGAGTGAATTGAGTGGTTATTAGTGTAGTAATGGTATGGAAGAGATAGGAAAGGTGTTGGGAAGAAAATCTGGAAATTTTGACTTGAGCATGTTTACATGATTTGGCCATAACTTCTTCTATGATTGTCCAATTGAGATGATGTTTAGTTTAAATTAATCTAGAGGTGATTGGCTATATTTCTTGTGAAGGAAGTGATATCCAATTTTGGCTTGAAGAGTTCTAAATTTTAACTTGAAAGTGGTAATGTGTATAGGGATGAATAGTACCATTTTTGTGACACTAACATGGAAATTGCAATTTGAAACTTTAGGAATTTTTCTAGGTTGATTGAGGCTGATTTTGCTAAGTTGGTCTTCATGAAAGTTGTAGCTCTTCTTGATATCGTTCTATCGTCATGAAATGTGTTATTTTTCGATATCAGAATTGATAGTTAAGAGTTATTGAAATATGGATATGGTTTAGGTGATTTTTAACAGTATAAAACAGGGCAGCAACAATCATGTGGGAATTTAACGTAGTTAGAGGTAGAATTTGCTTCTAAGTGCTTCATGATAATTGTAGAATGTGTTCTGATCTTTCAATTGATGTAAAATATGGAACTTTTAGACCATGGAATAGGAAATTATGATTTTTAGAAGTTTCTGTTACTGTTTGGTATGATTGTTAGTGAACAGAAACTTCGAAGTGGGTTTTGACTCCCTTAGAGGTCAAATTGATTTTTCAGTCTTTCATGAAAGTTGTAGGTTGTATTTTGATCTTTTCATTGATATAAAGTATGACATTTTTGGACTTTGGAGTTGAAAGATAGAAATTATAGAAATTGTGTTACTGTTGAGGATGACACTTATATGGGCAGAAATTTTGATTGAGTATTTGACCCTTTTAGAGGTTGAATTGGCTTCCAAGTCTTTCATAAAAGTTGTAGATTGTGTTCCGAGCTTTTCATTGATATAGAGCATGGAATTTTTGGACAAGGGGATAGTGAGCTCTGATTTTTAGAAGATTGTGGTACTGTTTGGGGTGACATGTATTAAACAGTAACTTTGATTGAATTTTTGACACCCTTAGAGGTAAAATTGGTTTTCAAGCCCTTCATGAAAAGTGTAGAGCTTTCTTTTCTCTTTCCATTGATCCAAGTTTGCAAAAATTGGACTTCTGGATCTCAAGTTATGCATTTTGGAAGGAGAGAGGGAAAATAGGTGAAAAAGAATGAAAAAGGGTAGCAGCGTTGTGGGTGCGACTTCGCGTCGCGAGTGTCATGTTGTCGCCTCATAACCTGGTCGCGATTGCGAACGGATCACGAGGGCGACCAGGTCTCGTTCGCTTGGCTCAACCCGGCTGCCTTTTCCACTCTTTTGCTTATAACTTGTCCATCCGACCTCCGATTGACCTGATTTTTGAAGTGTTGGATTCATAAGACACCCCTCTACCTCTCTATAAGAATTTGTGGAATTTGAGATTTAATTGAAAAGGATGGATTGAATCAAAGTAAGAAGCCCGATTTATAAGAGTATGAGGTGATTATTTTCTTAACATACTTCAATGTTTTAGCAATATCTTGACCTATGGAGATCCGAATTGAGTAATTTTGTTGTCTATGGATTCCTAAGACATAGAGGAACATTTTTATTAAGGAGAGGTGGCTTAGGTTACCCTATGTGGACTGGCTCATTGATCGAGAGTAGTAGACACGAAAGTATCTTTTAGAAAAATTGAAATAAGCATAAATTGTGAATCTAAGGATTTTAGTGTGGCTTAACCCTAGACATAAATGATTTTTGATATGGGAACGATTTTTGTGATGAAAATTATGGAATGTTACCGAGATTGTCATGAACATGCATCGTACATATATGTGCATAAATGAATGCTTATAATTGTGCAAAATTAGTAATATGTGTGCAACGTATTGTATAAATAGGTTGTGCAGGTTAAAAGTCCGTAGTCAAGCGTTTTCAATATTTGGAAGCAAATGTTAATTTGGAGCATACTGTGAGTAGACCGAGATGGTCTCATTTTACTCTTTATTCTGTTTCGTTTCGTTTTGTATAAATTGATTACTGAATGTGATTGACTATTGGGTTCCGGACAAGAGGTCCGATGATTGTGATACTGAGTTGTGATATTGAAGTACTACTTGAATGTGAATTGGATGACCTATGTGTATTTAATGTGATTGACAAATGTGTTTTTGAATGTGTTTTATATGTGATAAGTGCCGGAACACGGTCCGATGACAAATAGGTTTTGAATGTGAGATTGCATATGCATGAGATATGTTTCTCAACTCTACTGTTGAGTGCCGGACTACGGTCTGATGACATATGAAAGTGAGTGTATGGGATTGATTCATTTCATTGCATAAGTGTATGAAATATAATGGCTGTTGTGACTAGAGTAGCCACTGATCAGAGCTTTAAACTCAACGATTGAACATAAGCTTCGAGCTCATAAGTGATTCAGAGCCTCAGGCTCAACGCTTAACGAGCCCTATATCCTCCAAATGGATAAGGGACAGTTATTAATGAGCCCTACATGGGACAGCTTAGGCACTCGATCACAACAAGATAACAAAAGAAAAGTGAGTCTCATGTGCATTGCTTATGCATAGTATGAATAATTAAGTGTACCGAATGTGAATAATGTGAATGTGAATGTAGAATGTGTGAGTTATGTGTTATGTGACTGGGCGAGCCATCGATGATGGTCACTCACTAAGTTCGTAAAACTCACCCAAAATTTTCAATTATTTTTCAGGTTTTGAAGAATACCCCGTTAGGTAAACTGGAGTACAATTACTGCATGCAAAGGAAAGATAGAAGTCGGGATCAGTTCTGTAACATCCCAACCCCGTAAGACCCGAACCCGATATCGTGGGTGATATCCGAATCCGTGACACACGAGATTAGTAGGCTACGCACTCAAATTCGGTACAAAACTCAAAATGCAGTTTTACAACAGTTAATTTAAAACATAGATTCAGTAATCACATTT
>JANZLD010000009.1:28244761-28256162 GCA_026413575.1 Erythroxylum carthagenense | reverse complement strand
GAAAACTTGATACCCACCCTTTTGGGAGGTTTAGTGGATTCCCAAATTTAATGGAATAAATCCATTCCCTTGTAATTAAAAACCTCAAAATAAACACTGTTTTTTACTATTATTCTATTCCTTCATTCCTAAACCCTCAAACCAAACACCCCCTGAATGTTTTGATTGGCCAGATAACTCCCTTTTTCTTTCAAAAATTATTAAACAAATCTTCTCTAATACTTAAAATTCATAATCATATATATCATATTAATTTATGTAGTTACTATGAGAACCAAACCTTGAAAGTATTTAAGTTTAATTTAAAATTTATAATTGAACCTTAACAATTGAGAGATAATAAATAATTATCTTTTTTCAAGTTTCAAACATCAAAACAATATTTTAATTTCAAATTAATAAATAAATATGAAAATCATCAAAATATAACCCAATAAATGGTTCGGTATTAATAGTAGAATTTGTTTTTCAAAATTATACAAATCGTCATCAAAACATGCATTATTAATAAGAATAATTACTCACGACTTTATTATACCTCTCCACAGGTTAAATCACTATACGTAACCTTTCTTTCTTTCTTAAATCTTTTATTTTTGTAACCTTTCTTTCTTTTTTAAATCTTTTATTTTTGAAAAATCCAATCTTATAAATAATAGGTTACTAAAAGTGCTACAATTGCCTTGATAGTTAAGCAATTATTGTCATTTAACTAATTCTCAAGCCATACATTTCGTTATCTAACATGAAAGCTTGTCAACAATTCGGATTCTTTCAGGTTATGTCCATTGTCGTTGTCTTTTATACCTCGTCACTATACAATAATGAGATACGTCTACTTCTAGCTCTTTATATTGGAAACAATCACTTTATCAATTAAGAGTAAGATAACAACAAAAAATTCTTTGGATTGTTTTCATAGTCTATTTCTAACTCTTTATGCATTTCTATTTTAAGTTGATGGCGTTACTGTCCAAATTAGGAACAGTCAAAAGATCACGGGACTCCGAAGTAAACTAATGCAAAATGTGATGAAAGTTGCAAAGGAGTTCTTTGATTTGCCTGCTAAGGAGAAGGCAAAGTTGTACTCTAAGGACCCAAAGCAAAGCTGTAAACGCTATACAAGCATTGACTATGTTAAGGAAAAGGTAAACTTTTGGAGGGACAACGTGCAATTCCTTTGTCATCCTCATGAGGAACACATAAAATCTTGGCCAGAAAAGCCTAGCAGATTCCGGCAAGCAGCATTCTTCCTTTTCTTTATTAAACGCATCAATGTCTCTTTAACAAGTAACATTTGCATTCAAGAAAAGCTGCTTTCGGCTCTTTTTTCTTTTCCAAAAAAAAAGAAAGCTGTTGAAGTGTGAAGCTGAGCTTGTGTCTCTTGGACTTTATTTACGACGGATTAGAACTGGGAACGTCGTTATTTTCAGAATGGATTACTAGGCCATGTCCAGAACCCAAGCTTAACCTTGCCATTGCCTAAACATATAGTGATGTTAACCTCATTACTGTACTCCATGGAGAGGTGCGGTCTTCTAGTTCTTAAAGATGAAACTTGGATCACTGTTCCTCTGTGTCGGGATGCATTTGTCGTCAACATTGGCCATAAGTTACACATATGTTTTTGATAAAGCTTTTTCAAATTAGTAATATATGTTTGTTCCTCAAGTTTAAATGATGAATTAATAATGCAGATTATATGTAATAGAAAATAAAAGAGTGTGAACCTGACAAACCATTATTTATATATGCATTCTTCCCTTTATATTTTTTTATAAAGAGCCTATTTCATGACTCCAACAAGGCTCACCCTCATCTAATATCATTTAGTTCAATCAATTATAAGAAGTCTTTTTAAAATATTAATTGTGAATTGAAGGCCAAGTAACTTACCACATAACGAGATAGAGACAAAATGAATGGATCTTCCGTCAAATTTTACTTGCACTTTTTCCATCAAACCATCAGCTAAAATCTTTCGATTTTAACTTTCAAATTATTCTTTGAATTGAGGAGTAGTTTGTCCTTTTGGCTTATAGTAGGAACAAAGTATATTATTTTGAGGGAAAGATCCAGACACTCGTAATGGGTAATGGATTAAAAATTAAATTAATAGTTCAAAAATAAAATATAAGATGCGATTTTTATTAGAAAATAAAAAGGAAGAAAGATTCTACAAGAAAGAAAAACATCGTTTAAAATGTGGAAACACCAAAAAATAAATTGGTAAAAAAATTTATTCTTAATAGTAAAGCAAGTATAAATGATAATATAATGTCGTATTAATTTTTTTATTAATATAAGAGCCATTTAATTTGCATCCAATTATTGTGATTAATGAAAGAAAAGTATGCCAATTAATTTGCATTCATTTATTGTGATTAATGAAATAAAAGTATGTTCTCAAGGATATGAATATTCTGTTCATATTTAATTTATCTATTATATTTTAATTTCCTCACGTGGGTTATTTAAAAACAGTCCCTTTATTAATTAGGAGTAAGGTTATGAACTACTATATCTCGTACTATCGAAATTTTTACTGAATGTTGTTATTGTTATATTTATCCACTAACTTTAAACTTGAAATTTTATTTTGATTGATTTGATCATATGCAAACTAATTTTAAATAGAAGATATGATCTATTTAAAACTAATTTTGTTATTGTTAAGGTTGAATCTTTGTTTTTAAATTACAATAAGATATGTTCAAGTTTTTTTAGTGAAATAAGGAAATAAAATGGAAAAGAAGATTACAAAAATGCTTTCAATAGTCATCAAATTTTTATTTATAAAGTTTACATCCTAAAATGAAAATTTTATTTTAGCATATTGAAAACAAATTTTTTTTGTTAAGGAACTTTTAAGAGGCCAAGACTAGTCATCAAATTTTGTAAAATAAAATTGATCTATGTATTGTTACTTGATTATTATTGATATTGATTTTGGAATTAAATTGCAAAGAATTGTAAATCATATAAGTATTGGGCAACTGAACTAGTTAATGTCTAGCATGATGCCAAACCACAAGCCACTAGCATAAGCATTAATATGATTAAACCATCACAAGTAAAATTTGTGGAAGAAAATAATGATTTAGGGATTTGACCTTCATGATTTTCTTTTTTTAAAATTAAATCTTGTATTAATGGATAAGCTTCAAACATTAAAAGTGTTTAGTGCATTTGACCACAAAAGCTAAGTTGGTATGATAATAATAGAATTACATAAAAGTCATTAAGGCATTAGGCTAAACCTAAAAGCTATTAAGGCATCAGAACCTATTCCTTCCGTACGCTTCCCCTTTAATTTTAACTTAATTCCTTTTGTATTGTAAGACACTTCATAATCTTTTCCTCAATTGGGAGTAATATGCCCTTGATTTGGACTTTTAATTGTAACATTGGAGATAACCTTAGCAAGTTGATGGTTCTACCTTCCCTCTTATCATTCAAATAGCTTATTTAGAGGCTAACTAGGTATGTTGAACTTCCTCGTAATTGTCAATTTTGCATGATAGTTAGGTTATGCGTTTTGATCTTCTATATTATTTCCACAGTGATAGTATCTTGATTACTTTCTTTTCCTTAGAAACAATGCATGTTTTGTTCTCTCTGGATCTTATACATACAAGATCCTACATATATAGCAATTAGGAATTGGGCCTCCTTGCTCATGTTTCTTTGCTCCTCTAACTTGTTAATCATATGCATGTAGTTAGTGTGCTTGAAGTTTAGGGAGAATTGCGGCATCTTTCTCCATATATGTAATGAGGAGTGACATTTAAAAAAATAAATGTCCATGTGATTCTGATTTTACTTTACATAGGGGACATTGATTAGGTAAGTTGAGATGTTTGAACCTAGCTTTGGTATTCAACCTTTATTTGCATGCTAACCATAGGAAGGAAATCTAAGGACTCAGAAATGTGTTTCGTATCAGTTTAGCCTAAATGACTTTAACTCTTGCTACCCTTAGTATGTTTGCTGCAAGAGGTGTTAGTGAAATGACCACTTGGGATATGTGAATTTTATCAACATTGGGGTTATATGTTAGGATTGCTGGAGAAAGTTTAGTGGGGAAGTTCGTAGCACCTCACTCCTGCAAGCCCCGAACCTGACATCGATGAGTGATATCCGAGTTCGTATCTCACGAGGGTGGCATGCTATAGCACTCAATTATTTAAAAATCGGTATAATTTTTTTAATATAATCAAAAACGCAAAAATCAATAATCAATTTGGGACCACTTTCTTCCATAACATTTTCAATCATAGCAATACAAACATCAAATTTTCAATAGCTATCAAATACTGTCTATCAAATACTAAGTTAACATTAAAACTGAAATTTCATCCCATCTATACTGTGTTCGTGAAAATGTACACGTAAACATCATTTTCTATGCATATGACAGTAATTCATCAAATGTATCTCATAAATCTCCAACTCTAAAGAATTTATTCACTACTTGTTAAAAACTCCAAGATCTTCAACTATCCCCAAAGCCCTAACTTCATGCAAAATCACGTACTCCTCTATGAAAAATAACCATCTTCTGGTTTTCCTTAGGTAGAAAAGGAAAATATTAGTGTAATAGAGTTGTGGGATGAGGGAACCCAAAGAAATCTCTCAAAAGAATTTTTGGTGAACAACTTCGTGTAGTGGAAAGAAATCCAAAGAGGATGATTATGAAGGAGGAACTTAAATAATTCACTAAGCCTTTTTAACTCTCAGAGAACCCTACCAACGAATTATAAAAGCAACTTTCTAATTAGTGACACTTATCACTTTCTTATTGACTAAACTCTAACTTAATTTCTTTTGAAACTAACTCCATTAATTCCATCTTTACAATCCAAGTATCTCCAATATCATTTTAATTCCTTTTCCTAATTTTCCAAAATACTCTATAATTTCCAAAATTCACTAAAATTCAAACATACCACAATTCCACTAATCAATAATATTTTAAATATAAATAAAATTTGAATTCTCAAAATTATCCAATAATCACAACTCAATTGAATTATACCCAGAATTATTCGTAAATGTATGTACAATTATTTTCATGTGTAGAAAAAAATTCACTATTCATGTGTATGTGTATGCCATATTATGTATGAGCATAAAAATGTTTTTCTAAGCTCTCATTGGTCACTCTTATTTACTATTCTAACCTCCCCGTAGGTAACGGGATGTTACAACTCTCCCCTCTTTAAAGAAATTTCGTCCTCAAAATTCTTACCTGTTTGCTCGAACAGGTGGGGATAATGTCTCCTCTATCTCCCATTTAACTGTCATCACTTGAATACTTTCTTCCACTTGACTGAAGTCAATGGAATCACTCAATACGTCAATCACTTATTTAATCATTTTCTTTCTTAACTAGTTCCTCAATATATATTTCTTAGATTGCTCACCATTCTCACTTCATATGCCGACAATACATCTTTGTCCGATCATATTAATATTTCTTAGCATACTCATATATCACACGTTATGGATCTGAAACATCCTTTTATCAGTAATACTAACTCATAATAATTTCATGCAAACCAATTCATATCGGGCTTAGTTTATCCCCCCTTTTTTTTTTTCCTAATCTGAGCACATCTTGTACTTAATGTGATCACACCTTGACAAGGTGATCCTCTCAGAGACAATTCATCTTTTTCACTTCTCATCAGTGTTAATACATTTAACTCTCAAATCTTTCTCAGTATATTCCATAAATTCAATGTGATCTACCAAAATTAATTCATCTTTCAAACGCCACTTTATTCTGATTACAGATTCATTCCACTCACTAACAGTATCCCAAATTTATTATGACCTTTAACCATTCTTTTAGGTCCTCTTCATTACAATGTATGGGCAAACGACTCTTTTTGTCGTATAACGCTTCATACAGTATTCTAATGATATCACCAAGATAACGATTGTTATGCCTGTAGTCAATTTGAACTATATATTAATCTCATATTCCTATGAACTCCGAAATTATAAGCTTTAAGCAAGTCTCCAATAGTCAAGACTATTGGTAACTTAAACATATAATTACTTGGTTCTACATTCTTAGCCATCAAACACTCTTTCAATGCATTCCTAATAGGACACAGCTTCGATTGTTTGTTGTGTTTTCTCTAACAGTCTCCTTATCGAGTACACATACTTCCTAATTCGATCACAAGTATTATTTTTCCAATTCAAACTTGAAATTCATATTCATTTTCAATTTCTTAAGAAGAATCACAATTCTAGATCCTCACTTCGGGCTTTGTCAATCTATTCATGTGAAACTGATCTTAAATTTCAATGTGGCCAATACTACTTCATTTTCCCCAAAATTCAACTCAACATTTTATCCTCTTTATTGCACTAGAATTGGTGACCTCAATATCAAAATTTGTGATACACTATTATGGAATTTTCTGTTCAATGCATCAAATTATAACACTAACTTTATTAGGAAATACTCATTTGTACAATCCTTTCAATCTTTTCAAACTCAATAATTACCTCAATCTTTACTGATCTATATATATATCCAAAATGTTTCTGTACAATAATGTCTTCATGCTTTCAAAACAATCACTATTACAGCAGGTTCCAAATCATATACCAAAATTCAGTTTATGAGGCTACAATTGTCTGTATGTATACAAACACACTTTATTTTGCTACATTAGATCACATCCTAATCTCTGGTGTAAAACATCATTGCATACTACAAAATCTCCAATTCCTAATGATACTATTATCATTGGTGTTATAATTCCTAAAAATTCTCTTCTTTTTTTTTTCATTCATCACTCATATGATTTACATGTTTTTCCTCAGACATTTCTGTCAAAGGCTAAGATCATTAAAAACTCCTCAACAACTTTTTGTAGTGTCCAATATATATAGCTAGTTCTAAATAACTACAGATCTCTTATAATTTCCTTGGAGTTTCTCACTTCATTTTTACCTCACTTCCTATTTTCTTTGGGTCTCCTAATATGCCACGTTTAAATATACAACCTACATTTTATTTGATCAAGCTAAGATTCACTCTCATTAGACTTGGCATATAATTGTTTCTACCTTCACGATATGTAAAATTAATCTTAATGTTCAAAATACTCGCTTCATTTTTCGAATACACTCTAATTATCTTCTGTGATCATCATCACTAATTGATCTAATTGTGCTTGGATCACTTTAATCTTTAATATTATAACATTGTCGAGGGCATTGTAAACTCCAACAAATATAACCTAAATTTCCTTGTGCCCATGATTTGTTCTCTCAATTCTTTTAGTGTCTAATTCCTTAATGAGGTAATATCATCTCATGTTATTTTCAATTTTTCAATTGACTTATCTTTCTCGAATAATTTTTCCATTCTTTAGAGTTCCTTATATTTTCTCTTGACTTATTCCCATGTTTGATCATTCATACCAATTTCTCCACACATTTCAATTTATTTGCAAACATAACTTCTTGTGTTGGTAACACATTCATCAGATATAATTTGTCTCTCCCAAACATATTTACATAGACTATAGTGTGGACCTAAATTCTCCTCACATTAGTGATAGTGTTACCTTGATTTCCAAAAATCCACTCACGTAATTGGATACTTTAACTCAAACAAAATGCATACACTCTCAGTAGCATTTTCTACCTCATGCTTGAGTCTTCGTTAGGGATATGACTCCAATATTCCTTATTCATTTCTGATTTGTTCTTTCGTCGATCATTCTTAAATTGAATCATCTGGTTTGTTAAACCTATCTCAGTGAAATTCTTCTTTACAAGAATATTTCTTGGTACTTTCCTCAAAATTCTTTATAAAATCCTTATGAATCAACTATTTTCTATAATTACTTATCAATCATTCTTAGTACCTCAAGAATATCAATTTCAACTTTTCATAATATCTTAATAAGATCAATTTACGTCGTAACTTATATGATCAGAACGTCCTTTATAAAAAGGCTCAATAAGGCAATAAGCAAATTCATTTACTCCAGTACCTTGACATATACCACCAAGCAAATTCATTTACTCCAGTACCTTGGCATATACCACCAAAATCATTACATCTTATCTAGAGATGTATTTGTGTCAATTAACCAAGTAATAGCTTATGCTAAAGATACCTTAATCTTATTTGATTCTAACCAACACTCCTCTTTTTGTTCCTGTCCTCGATCGTGGGGATTATGTCATGATCGTGCCCTTCTTCTTCTTCCTCGAATTCATCATATACAGTAACATCGTTAACAATTTCAATTCATTCCTAATTGATCACTATAGGCATTTTCACATCTTACTCTAATTCATCTTAGCCTTTGAACTATAGGAACTATGACCAATAAGTCATAGATTGCTTCTTATATTATCTCCACACATATAATACATATATGCTCAATATTCTCACTTATCATGATGTTCCTATTATTAGATGTGCACTCATAATGGCAAATCAACTTAACCTTGACAACTTTTTCATATATCACTATCATCATCTCACCTTCCAATTACCATATATCACCTTACGTACATATGTTCGCAATCAACTCAAAATCATAGATACAAAATCATCCTAAAATTATGATCTAAATTTCACAAACATATTCTTATGCTAAATCGTAACTCTTATCACATTAATCCTACATTCATTTTAAGTCCAAGTTTGACCTCTCCAAGCCATAGAATTTTTTTTAACTTGGTTTGTACACTTTCATCTCATCATTTCCACTTATATCCTTATTTTCCTCAAATAATCCACGATATATATATATATATATTTATATTACATTCAAGGGTATTCCATCATAGTACAATATTAATATCATATTCCATAATACATCCATCAACACAATTGTGTTAAATCTTTGTCTGTCATATCCAATCATATACTATTTTCTCATTTTTAAATATCCACAACTTCCATTTTCTCATATTCTGACATATCATCACTTTTCTCACTATTTCCATCAGCTTGAGCACTTAACACATGCTCATACGTGTGACTCATACTCATATGACTCAGACTAGGGATCAGTTGCTACCATCTGCTATGACATGACTAGAATGCATGTGACTTAACACATATTTCAAAAATGCCCAAATAAGATAGTACTTCTGGGCTCTGATACCACATAAATGTAGCACCCCACTCCCGTAAGACCCGAACCCGACATCGATAAGTGATATTTGAGTCTGTGGCCTATGAGGGTGGCATGTTATAACACTCAATCATTTAAAAATTGGTATAAATTTTTTTTAATATAATCAAATATATGAAAATCAGTAATCAATTTGGGACCACTTTCTTCCATAACATTTTCAATCATAGCAATACAAACATTAGAATTTCAATACCTATTTGGGCCCATCACAAATACAAAACACTATTTTACAAAAATTGCGGAATACAAATTTATACAAGAATAGGATAACGCTAATGCAGATGCATATTGATCCCGACTTCTATCTTTCCCTTGCATGTAGTAATTACACTCCCGTTTGCCTAACAGAGTATTCTTTTGAGTCTTAAAAATATTTGCAAATTTTGGGTGAGTTTTGCGAACTCAATAAGTGACCATCATCGATGGCTCACCCAGTCACATAACAAATAATTCACATTTCACATTATTTCACATTTCACATTCAATTTCGCACTTCACATCCAATACACTTAATCATTCATTTTATGCATATGCAGTGCACGTGAGACTCACTTCCACTTGTTACTTTGTTGTGACCAAGTGCCTAAACTGTCCCATATAGGGCTGACTCATTGATAACTATCCCTTATCCGCTTGGAAGATATAGGGCTCATTAAACGTTGAGCCTGAGCCTCTGAATCACTTTTAAGCTTGAGGCTCATTTTCACTCGTTGAGCTTTAAGCTCTGATCATTGGTTACTCTAGTCACAATTGCCATTATATTTCATGCATTCATGCAATGGAATGCATCAATCACATTTACCAATTCCCATTCACTCACATTCACATATCATCGGACCTTAGTCCAGCATTCAACATTAAAACTAAAAATCACACTTTCATTCATATGCAAAAGCACATTCAATACACATTTATCATCAGATCGTGATCCAGCATTTAACAGTCAAACTATGCACACTTATTTCATCTCATTCACATACAAATAGCACTTCAATATCCCAATCAACAACACAATCATCGAACCTTTTGTTCGGAACCCAATACAATCAATCACATTCAGAAATCAATCAATACAAAAATTCAAATAAAACAAACAATGAAATGAGACCATCTAGGTTTACTCACAGTACGCTCCAGTTTAGCAATTGCTTCCAAATTCTAGAGATATCTGAATGCGAACGTTCTAACTTGCACAGTTCATTTATGCAATACACATTTCACACACGATACAACTTTGCACAATTATAATTGTTCAATAATGCACATGTATGAAATGAACTATGTACAATGCATGTTCATGACAATCATGGGTATCTTTCCTTGAATTTCATTACAAAATCTTTCCCATTTTAAAACTCATCTAATTATAATTTATACTTAGGTTTATGCCTCACTAAACCATTAAAATCCCTATTCCTTTCTCATTGACTCACTTCAGAATTTTTTTCCAAGTCACACTTTTGGGTCTACTGTTCACATTTAATTAGAAAGCAAAACTGATGTAATTTGGTCATACTCTCTTTTATAAAAATGTGCCTCTATGTCTTACCTTTCCATTGACACTAAAATCACTCAATTTGGTTCAGTAATTTGGAAGATATGCCTCAAACATTATCGGGTTATCCAAATTCAAAAATAGTGTACTATGTACAACTTCCATCCAGAAATTCAATATATTAGAGAAATAATTGAAATTCTACTTCTTGAGAAAATTTGTATGCCTATATCTCTAATTTACTCCAAATAAAAATTCATCTTATTTGGAATCCTACAGATCAAGATATTTTCAAAATACTGAAGAATTTTTAGTAAAAATATCTAACTCATACACTTCCAACAGATCCCCTTACTTTGATTCAATCAGTACTTTTGAAATCAAAACCAAAAGCTATAACTTTTTATGTAGAGATAGAGGAACGTGTTACGAATCTGATGCTTCAAAAATTAGGTCATTTGGTGTTGGACCCCGAACTTTTGATGAAAATTAGAAATATTAAAATGAATTTAAAGTGAGACAGAATTGGTGAGAATGAGAATGAATTTAAGGAAATTTGATGAAAGTAAGAAAAATTTATGAGAAAAGAATTTGTTTAATTTTGAGGACCTTGATATTTGAGTGAACTTATATGGATTATTAGAAGAAAGTAGATGAGTTGATTGAAATGAAGTTAAATAGCAAGAATTAAAAAGAAAAAGTGTGAAAATTTGAAGAA
>JANZLD010000009.1:28169664-28187612 GCA_026413575.1 Erythroxylum carthagenense | reverse complement strand
TGGGAAAGCAATGACAAAGCCAGAAGGAAAGAAACCGATGAATAACAGGGATTAAATCTTCAAAACCTGAAAGTACATATTTTTTCTATAAAACAAGAAAAATGATGTTTGCCACAGAAACTGCATCAAAACCCATGTCAGATTTGAACCCAGAAACGCGAAACAAGAGTATTGTTGATGAGTTATACAAGGCATTAGCAGAAGGCGATAGGAACACCATTGGCAAGCTGTTGACACATGACCTGAATGGTGGTTTCACGGACCTCACCGCTGCGAACACATGATGAGGATGCTCATCAGCGATTCAAATACCACGACCAAGTTCAGGTTCGTGCCGAGAAGCATAGAGCAGAGGCAAGGATTTAAAACCGGACCGGACCAGACCGTCCGGTTCGACGAAAAAGATTAAACCGGCCAGTTTTTATATAGAGAGGTTAGTAGGTGAAACCGAACTGGACCAATGACCGGTTCAGACCTTTTCCGATCGGACCGGACGGTCCGAACCGGTTTTTAAAACATTGGGAATTATAATAAATTAGTCTGATTATGTATGAGTAGAAAATGAAAGATCCAAACATCCATATTTATTAACATCTTACAGATATAATTAATTACTTAACTGATAAGCAGTAGTAAGTTTCAAAAACAAGAATACAAGATGTGAGTTTCATCAAAAACAACATAAAAAATTTGAAAAAGAACAATTATGGAAGAAGTGAAATTGTCCTTTAATCTATTGAAAAGCAAAAGTAAAATCCATAAAGTGATTTATTCTTATGAGTAATGGAAAGATATTATAACTTCGTATTAAAATTCTTCCACTTAAAGAAAGGTAGTCTAACACAACTCACCTACGACTGACATATGTTCAAAATAACATTTTCCTACTGATGAGGTCATTCTTATATACTCATACATGTCATGGTATAGTTGACATAGAATAAGGCCAACGAAGAAGAAGAAACAAAACTGTACTTGTCAATTTTATAGTGGCTTCTCTACTTTACGTAGCACATTGAATGACTAATGCCACTTAGCCCACCTTATCCTCCAAGTGTACCCGAATTCGATTAAGCACTTAATCCCACCTGAATAGCCTCAGCTATAAAGTTATAACGCATTCCATCGCCAATTCTCATCGTGGGTAGAAAGCAAAAGTCATTCCGCACTAGGATATTTTGACGTTCTCTGACAACAGCATCATTTGGGGTTTGTACGCTTAATACGGTCAATATCTTAATTAGCATTTCCATACATCGAATGGTACTGGGTATTAACCATTTGATGATCAACTTCAATTGTACCTTTGACAGTGATGAACATCCAACTCACAGGCCTGTTCTACTGGAAACAGAATCACACCAACTGAAGCTGACTTGATATTTTTGTATTTAGTGGGGCTTATGTATCTCAACAACCATCATCCTGTTTCTGAGTTATCTATCTCATTTGAGATTTATAACTGCAGTCCCATAAGCTAACAGAAATATAATTCCGGTTTGGAATTGCCAGACATGCAAATTCTTGACAGGAAAGATAAGATAGCTGTTTATTCTTGGGGCTACGTCTTACGCTCCACTTCTCCTCCACTAAAATGATCTGTGGAGCTCAGTACAATGAAGCCAATCATTAATCTTGCATCCATAACATTGTCTCGTAGCATCTAAAGGCCCGGATAGTAACGTTCTTTTAAGTGCTAATGATCATTAGATTCCTTATGCTAGATTTGTTGGGGCCACTGTTAGTCATTAATGAGTTTGAGAGCTGAAAAGCCTGAAAGTGGGCGGCCTTAAATGAACGATCACCGTCGAGTGGCCGAGTTGACTCTTAGCAAAAGCTTACTGCTTTTTCTTTAAATTCTTTTGGAGGAAAGTTTAATGATACATAAGAAATATTCCTGCCAAGTATACTGGTGTCATATGTCAACAGTGAATGTGAAGCAGTATTTTCATCGTCACGCCCATCTATATTGACTCGGGAGTGATGATGATAATAGGAGAAGATACAGATGAGGCCATTACTGATCATGAGTGTCTGTGGAGACTGGCTACGCTAGTCACACCTCCTAGATTACTTGTTAGTAAAAAGCTAAGCTACAATATCTACTTTGGATGATTTTGCCGCTTGACGAATTGAGGCGAGAAAGGCTAGGGAGATGAATGCAGCTGTCATGAGAATCAATTATTTTCTAGACTAGTGGGTAATTTCCATGCGGCGCTTTGAGTTTGAGCGGTGAATATAGTGTTTTATAATTTTTTAATTAAAAAAATCAAGGTAAGATATTAAAGAAAATAGTTAATTAAAGATAAAACACCTTAAATCATGTAAATATTATTTAAATTGAGCATATGATGTGATTGTGATTCATTAAATAATGTATTTAAAATATAAATTATTCCATATATTCAACAATTTGATTAATATATACTAAAAAAATAATATAATTAATGCTCATGAAGCTGAATGTCTTAACTTCAAAATTATAAGTAGATGATATCAAAATGCTTTTTGTAGCCATTAATTCATAAAGAAATTCAACCAGTTAAAATTAAAATTAAATAGAATAAAAACTCTAATAGCCTAAATAAATAGGAAAACAAAATTAAAATTAACTTTATTTTATTTTAATACAGGAATAACGATTATATTAATTTTAAATTTTGATACTAGTTTTTATGAACATATAATTCAGTTGACAAGTTAAAGCTTGAAAATCCGGCGAGGAATGGAATAGAGTAAAACCACGAGGCCTAGGAAATCTGGCAGTGAATTGGGTGAGATCCAATATTTACTTCCGACAAACTGAATCTTTTTACAGCCAGTGAAATGTACATGGCAATTGATTGTACATTGTTGTTGATGTTGTTGGTTTTGTATTGTTGTTCTTAATGTCATGTCAGCCACTGCAATCGCAGGAAGGACAACAGGATACACCTATGGGATGGGACGAAATCTGCTATACCATTAACCAGTTTCAGTACTGTGCCAATGATGCTCAATCATTAATGTGTCTTAGCATTAACATTATATGACCACAATAAAGTTTGAGGTATGCAGAAGAAAAGCCAGTGAGAAAATGGAAGGAGGGCATTTTGATTTTCTTCACTAGGGGTAGGGGCTAGGCATCATTTTGTTGGCCACAACCTCGCAAACTGCACTCATAACACATGTTATTTTCTCTTCCACTTGAATCATTTCTCAATGGGCGCATTAACGTGAATAAAGCTATAAATATACCAACCAAACCCCGGTTTCGTTAGTATTCATCGTGTGCCCATAACCTTTCGCTTCTGTTGAAAGCTTCGTTGCCTCTCTCTCTCCGTGGCTTTTCCAGAAAAACATAAATAAAAACATTTTAAACGAGAAAATCATCTCTATACCTTGTTATTAAGGAAGGTCGAAGCTTTTTTCGTTGGACGCAACACAAGTTGCTCTTTCGTTGAACCTATAGTTCGCTTGATAACCATTGTCTTTTAATGATGTCGTCCGATATAAGATAGAGAGTTGCACAATACCTAATCCATCTCTTTTTTTTCTTCTCTCTTGTTTCATGTCTAAAACGGCGATGTTTCTCGCTTTTTTCTCGATATTGAGTTTGGATGTTTCAGTTATGGTGCTTAGTATTGGTCTCTGAGTGGATATATCTATACAGAGAGAGTAGAGTTTGGGAGTTTGATTCTAGCTGTTGGTGCTGATAGAGGAGAGGGTGTAACGAGGAATGGGAAGGGATCGTCTGTTGCTGGCAACGGTAGGACCGCCGATAAAGGTGCGTGCGGGTTTACGGAGAAAGCAGGCTGGTAGAGGCTCGTATCGGGGAAGCTAGTCTAGAGAAACAAACTTTTGGGTTTTGCTCTTTGGTTGGGGTGGGGGGTGGGGGGGGTTCGGGGGTTGTTATAATTCGCGAAAGTTGGTCGCTTTGTGGTTGCCGGTGGCGGTGTGGACGCAAGTGCGTGGCTTTAGTGTTTAGTTTTAGGAATTTTGTGGGGAGAAAGGATGGTAACTGACTTGCACTTTACTCTAAGGAGCCTCTGCCTCAATACCGAGTGGAAGTACGCTGTCTTTTGGAAGCTCAAATATCGAGCTCGAATGTGAGTACTTTAACTTCAGTAGGTTCTCACAATTAAGAAACAGTTAGTGATGTTTTATGTTGTGCCATATTAATTTTGTTTGATATGAATCGATGAGTGATTGGGCACGTTGAGAGGCTCGTGATTCTTGTGATTTTGGTGAATTTGGAATTTAAACAATTGTAAGCCACATGTTCTGGATTTGTATACTTAGGATGGATGGTAGTTAAGTGACCCGGGGATGTGTTGTAACCCAGTTTTTCCTTAAAAGAAAGTAGTTTGTTCTTAATCTCTGATGTGAAGCAAGTTGAGAGTTCTCAAATTAGTTTTGGTATCCTCTTTAAGTAACGGCTTTTGTGTGTGTGTGTGTGTGTGTTTCTTTTTTTAATTCTATGGTACAATTTAAGCTTCTTTGGTTCTGATGGAGAGATCAAGATTCGAGAGCGAAACGAAAACCAACTATGTAAGTGTTTTGTTTCTGCTTCATGGAACATTATTCTCAGTACTCTTAACCTGAATACTTATTCAGGCCCTTATATTAAAACTTTTGTTATTTACTACACATCTGTCAACAAACAAGATTTCATCTAATGTAAATGACATCAATTACAAGATACATACTTCATGTTGTGTTCATTTAAGTGGTGTGTACTAAAATAGAATATAAATTGTCATGTAGATCTTAACTCTTATTTATAAACGTCTGCCAATTTGAATTAGTCCCTGATATGTAAGTTGCCAGCAATGACAACTTTAAGTTGCAATGTAATGCTTGTTATTCTTTATGTCACACAAATTTCTGATAATTTTGACAAAAAATTTACACTATTGAAAGGAGGATTTAAATGAGTGAGCGACTGAATAGGAATTAGGGTCAAGTAGAGGAACCAAAAAAATGTTTGTTTCATGTCTGTAGATAACGTGTGAAGTTGATGTGTATATAGTTACATCATATTTATTTGGTTATCTCAAAATATATGGTTTTACCTTTTACCATTTCTATCTTTGAGCTTTGGATACTAGTCCTGTTGATAACCTGGCTACATGTAATTTGAAAATAATATAGAGACCAGAAAGAGAAAACAAACATGGTTAGTTCTGAGGCTACAATTTTAGACGTCCCTTCCAGATTTGGTATTTAGTTTGGTACTGGCAATTTTGGAGCTCTTTGAATATGATCAAAGCTTGATAATTGGACTTTACTCTCAGTTTATATGTTTGACAGGGTGTTGACATGGGAAGATGCTTACTATGGTCCTTCAGAGGGTCAACATTCTTGTGACACTCTATATGATTTGCATGGTGGGCATTATTCACAAGATCTGCTTGGATTAGCTGTGGCAAAGATGTCATACCATGTATATTCTCTTGGGGAAGGGTTAGTCGTCGAATAGATAGTGAATGCTTTATTTAACATTATTGCATTGTAATAGATGAAGGGCTTTTATTTCAAATCCCATTTTGTAAATCGTTTAAGCGGTATGATGATTATTTGAATTCGATTTTATTTTTCCTTTTACCAGGATTGTTGGACAAGTGGCAGTGACTGGAAAACATCAATGGATCTTTACAGACAAGCTTGAAACAAATTCCTTCTCGTCTTTTGGGGTAAGTAGGGTATTGCATTTCATTCATATTAGATTAATCATGTGACTATTGTTTTGTAATCTTTTGTCCATTTGAGTCAATTCACTTCTCCGTTCTTGTTACACTTCAGCATTCTGATGGATGGCAAGGGCAATTTGCAGCAGGGATCAGGGTATGACGAATTTCTTTAACTTTTGTCTATATTAATATGTGATGGCTTATTGTCCAGGGTCATTTTCCAGGTCCATCTGAGATTATTTCATGTAACATGCACTTTTTTCAAACTTGTGATCTGTTCCAAAATCATCTCTCTGTGGTATAGGATAAGCGAATTTACGATCTCAATTTTGCTTTATATGTTCCCTAGTTAAAGTAATTAGACATTTTCTAAAGTTCCATATCTTTATATTGTAATTAATTTTGATCTTCTTGCTGTATGCCTTGAATTTTGATGTTATACTGGTTCCTCTTAATTCTAGATAGGGGTATCCTCTTTGATCTCAATTCTAATTGATTTAAGAAATCCTTAATGAGTGTAAATGGCATTATGCAGACTGTTGTTGTTGTGGCTGTTGCTCCATATGGTGTTCTGCAACTTGGCTCGTTTAACAAAGTAAGAATTTTAGAGCATCCTTTTATTAATTTGTGAAAAACATGCAGACTACTGCTTTCGGCATTTAAGATATCTTATGAGACACATTTGGGACTGAAAACTGAACCAGTAGCATTCTCCATGTAATTTCATATTTGTTATAAATCAAAGATGAGCCTTTCAACTGGCCTTGATGTGTAATATAAGTTGATCTATGGATGACTATACAAGATAATGCTCTTATAAAGTTTTCTTGGTTGGAAAAGTAGTTGGGAGAGGGTCTAGTTAGGTCTCAGTAATGCTCTGCTAACATTTTATCAATTTGCAAGTATTCTCCACTGATAACCATATGGATGCAGGGTATCGAAGAAGAAAAGAGAGGACCTAATTTCTAGCATCTTGGATGTGCTTGACACAATTTATTTTGTGTTTTTCTTTGTCAAATACATTAAAGTGTTAACTTTCATGGAGTTAGGTTTCTTTGATCATGGATTTGCTGGTGAAAATGGCGCTTGCATGCCACTGGAATCTATATTTACTCCTGTTTTGAATGGACCAGGTTGTTGAGGATATGAAGCTGGTGACCCATATTAAAGATGCGTTTTTAACCCCTCGAGATTCATCAATTGTGCATGTTAGTAGTCCTCTAGAGTATAGTATGAAGACTTCATTTTGTCCGGTAAATATCTATTGCTTTCCCCATCCACTCTGCATATCGTTTTTGGTAAAATTTCATGCACTCTATTTGTGTGTGTAAGATATGTGAATTTCACACTGGTGGGTTGGTTAATATATATAGGAAAATAGTTATCAGTTTCTCCTTTTGATGATGTGGACCTTACTAATACTTGAGTGCTTTCTTGTTCCCAGCCAGGCTTACCGACAAAAGTTTCTGCTCCTGGTACTTTTCCTGATAGTTTATGCTATCTTGATGGATCTGCAAGTAAGGACGGCCCAAATGATTGGTTGCCTATGTTTCCAGAGTTACAGAAAAAAAGTGATGACTCTTCATATGTTTCTTCTGTTTGTCAGAAGACATCTATTGAAGCAATCAACAATTATGATGGAGTTGAAATATCCTCACAGGAGAATGATATGAGCATAAACATTCTTCCATTCAAGGAAAGTAATTCACTCTTGGAGCATCGAAATCAAGCAGGATTTAATTTGATTAGTGAAGTTTCTGGAGGAGAGACCAGCATTCAGAAATTGTCTGCGGAGGAATCAGAACAGACTAGATCTCCACATTCAAGTGACTTGGTTGAGAATAATATGGGTACTTGTTATGCTATATTTCCAAGAAAAAAATTCAAAACTGATTTTGTGAATTCCTCAACAGAACTTTTTGAGTGTACTCTTTGTGATGGAGTTAAACCAAATGACCTAGATATTCATATGAATGGGGGGTTGGACATACTACCTAAATCATCAGACAACAGCTTGAAAAAGGATCTGGAGTATCAGACTGAATCAAGTCACAGTAACATCTCTACATTTTCAAAGTTCTCTGCTGGATATGAGTTGCTTGAAGCTCTAAAACCAATTTCCTCGAAGAATTCTATGTACTTTGATTGTGAGGCAGGAAAGGCTGAAGCTGAAGATGTTGTTGAGAATCTTGAGATGTCAACAGGGATGAATGAGGGCCATATGACATTTGATAGTGGCTCAGAGAGCCTTTTAGAAGCAGTAGTGGGCAATATTTGCTATGGTGGCAGTGAAGTTAAAAGTGAAAAATCTGTCTGTACATCAATTCAGTCTCTGTTGGCAACTGAGAAAATGCCAGAGACTTCCATCCACGCTAAGAATGATGTGCACTCAGCGGGGTGTTCAATTAGTCAGTTTTCTGTTGATGAAGAGAGTATTCGTCATTTCTCCAATTCAAAGGAGGTGTGTGGTGCTAATTCTAATGAATTTTCATCAGTATGCCTTAGTACTTGTGGTGAGCAATTGGATAGATGTTCAGAGCCAGATAGAAATAAGAAGAAGAGAGCTAGGCCTGGTGAAAATTCTAGGCCAAGGCCAAGGGACCGACAACTGATTCAAGATCGTATTAAGGAGTTGAGAGTGCTTGTGCCTCATGGATCAAAGGTAACTTTCCTACATACCATCACACCTTTGACTTTGGCATTTTCAGTTTGTATTCTTGTAAATCTCACACATTATATAGGCTGAAAAAACTAAGAAAATTGCAGTGTAGTATTGATTCATTGCTGGAGCACACAATAAAGCACATGCTCTTTCTGGAAAGCATCACAAAGCATGCCGCAAAGGTCAATAAATGTGCTGAGACAAAGGTAAGGCCTGGTACCTTTTTATAAGAGTGCTAATATGAAATTCATTTCTTCATCAATCGATGAACTATGTTTGTTTCCCTGCAATATTTTCACCTATAAATATGAATGCGAACTTCTCATCAGTAATAAGCCAGTTGGTATTATTTGTATTGTTCCATAGGACCAACCCTCAAGCATATGCCCCTAGATAGAACTAGCTAGTGTCTGCTGTAGAGACAACAAGGGGGAGGGTGGTAGGGTTACTACTTTACATTGCTCACATTGAGTGCCATACTCTAGTTAGTTGGCCATGTTGGCCATCTTGAATTCAACAATTTTGGCCATCACTTGGAGCTTATAGTATGTATTACCAGCATGGTCTTCACAGCATTTGAATGTTGTCATAATTACCTTACTGGTCAATTTTGCAGATGCATCACAAGGCAACAGATGGTTCCTGTCAGGAGCAAGGTTCAAGCTGGGCATTGGAACTGGAAAGCCCTCTAAAAGTTTCTTCAATAGTAGCGGAGAATCTGAATAAAACTAGGCAGATGCTAGTGGAGGTAACTACAGGTTGGATGTCTAAATACCATATTAAACTTATTATTTCATCAGAAGAAAAGAATATGATGTGTTCATAGGTCGAAAATCAACAAGAAGAAAGGACCTCCAAAGAAGACCTTTTCTTTTCTTGGTTAATTATTGGTGCTTAGAAGTATTCTGATTTGTGCAGATGATGTGTGACGAGTGCAGTCATTTTCTTGAGATAGCAGAAGCTATCAGAAGTTTAGGTCTAACAATCCTGAAAGGAATCACGGAATTGCATGGTGAAAAGACATGGATGTGTTTTGTGGTTGAGGTAAGGCCTTAGTTCTTTTATGAATTATCTGGTATGTGGTGAAGGAGACATTCGTGGGCTTTTATTCTTTACCTGGTCCCCGGAGATAACAGAAGATGTCAATGTTTAAATATACTCAAGTATATGCACAGTTGTAATCACTTGATAGAACTCCTTGGCGATTGCATAACGTTGTTGTTGGTTTTGGTAAACTTACAGCCTTGGACTATATAATGCTCAAAACTTGCGTTTTTATGATACAATTTTTGTACTACATGAATTATTTTTGAAGTTTTATGATAAATTTAAAACCGATTTATACCTTTCACTGGATTCGCATATTGATGACATAGATGATTGACTCACCTAACGAGAAAAGCTCCTGATATCGAAGCACTTGTGGGCTGCAGAAAATGGAGACAGCATAAACTTCTCCATCTCCTATACTTGAGTGAATTTTTTCTTTTCGATCTTTACCATAGCTCAAGTTTGATTACAAATATTTCAGGGAGAGAACATCAAAGTGATGCATAGGATGGACGTCTTACGGTCCCTCGTACAAGCGTTGCAGCACAAAGCTACGAGCTAACATCAAAGGTTTGGTCAGTCCTTGGGGATGTTGTAAAGCAGCCAGTGTTTGTGATCTTTCATTGGCGTTATTTTGGTTGTGATTCTTTTTGGTTTTCCCCTTCTCCTATCATTTCCCAAAGAACAAGGAAACTAGAGAGAAGGGAGTGGACGATGTGTTCTGTTAAAGGGTTTTCATAGATTTATTAGTCTGAAAATATAAAATCTCAACAGACTACAGTTTGAGGCTATTAGGTAAAATGCAAATGATTCGCTTACTTGCTTACAGGTTGATTCCGCTGTAAAATGCAAAGAAATTCAAGATTGCCTAGACCAAGATTTGTAAAAAAAAGCGAGCATTTTTTGAAAAGTAAACGAGAAGATGATATTAATATCTGTTGTTGAGATGTTGAACGTTCCTGAAAATAGTGAAAGAAAGAAATCATAGTTTAAAATAGGAAAGGGTTGAGTTACCGTCTAATCCTTTGGACTTAAAGTGGGACATAAACTCGCAAAAATGAGTATCCCTGTATATTGGTGCATTGCCGGACAGAAGCTCCTTCAAAGCTCCGTAGGGTTTAAAGTTATTAGATGTACTTGGGTAGAAAAAGCAAGCAGCTGAAGCTCTTGATCCCGCGCTCCCCACCCGAACTCTATGCTCTACGCTTATGAACTTCTCATTGGTGATGAGCTGTGTTCAATTTCGAATTAAATGAATTTATGTGCTGGAATTTGGAAGATACAGACTAAGTTAAATGTAAATGAATGAATCTTACCTGCATCAAGTCCCCTATGTTGACTACTAGGGCACCATGTAGCGGGGGAACGTCAACCCATTGATTACGAGTACAAACCTGGAGGCCACCTTTGTCGTCCTGAAGGAGTATTGTCAAAAATGACGGGTCCGTATGCCTTGTGGCTCCCAATGTCAGCTCTGGCTGTGGACAAGCCGGGTAGTAATGGCACGTCAATGATTCAGTTTCCATGCAATCCATGCTTATTAGATGCTCTCTCCTTAGCCCTAGTGCCTCTGATAGCAATTCTGCCACCGTTCTTCTCAGTTTTATTATCTCTTTCATGTACTCACTCACTGCTTCTCTGCAACATAGTTAATCATATCAAAACTTTTGCATCTACATAAATCCCAACAATTACCTCTCTATACTTTTACCTGCATATTTCTGGGAAGAGTTGAGGTTCTATTTCGCAATCTGGGAAGTAAAATGCTAATGTATCCCTCCAATTTGCTGGTTCTTTACTCACTAGAAGATCTCCATTACTAAAGTACCTCACTCTTCTGTTTGTGTCTCGCGAGTACCATTTCATCTTCTCTTCCTTTGTTCCTTCATGGAATTCTCTCACCCCTGCTAGCATGTCGTCCATTACACCCATAGGAACTCCATGATTAACCATTTGGAAGAGACCCCATGTTTCCGATGCTTTCCTAATCTCTTCTACTATCTCCTTCCTTCTACAACTTTCAAACCCTTCCAAGTCTATCACCGGTATCTCAAAGCTGCTTTTATCATTTTTATCAGATAACAATGGAGAGTTTTGCTCGTTCTCTGGCGGATGGACAAAAAACCTCGGGATTTCTTTCACGCCATTGTCTACAAGTCCTTTAACTCCAGCTTTTGTTTCATCAAATGCCTTCACTTCCTTGGCCTTGTCATATTTGGACCCTTCTCCAGGAATAGCATTGCCTTCCATAGTTGGTATTCAGTTCAAGAGTAGATATCGAAGTTCAACAGTAGAAACTACTACTGATCAGCTAGAGGTGGATGCTGGAAGCTGAATGGAGATGAAGCAATTAAACGGTAAAAGAGAATGAATGCCTTGTATTATTAAAAAGAATTAGGATAAGGGGAGAAAGAACCAAACTTGGCAATAGACCGCGCACTAGGAGATAACCAAAATTTGTCCTTTTCTTTAACCATCTTAGTCTGGAGACGTAACCAGACACATTGCATGGGCAAATTAGAAACTTGTCTTTTCCTGGAAATTATTTTGGCCTTTCAACTTATGCCTTGCACGGATCAGTATTGCCAACAAGAAAAGGAATAGAGTCAAGCTAGCCACTTTCAACTCATGCAAAATCAAGGTCCACAAGAATCTTGAAAGGGACAACCAAAAACCAAATAATTCAATTTATAATCAGAGCATCCGATTTTACTTTCTTCTTGATGTATCATCAAATGGGGAAATAGCGTTTGGAAGTAGATCAAAATCAAGAATTTGGGACCATAGCATCGTCAGTTCCACCGAGCATGTAACCCACAAAATCTTTTACTTAATGATATTCAGTAAATGACTCTAAGGTTGAGCAGAGATATTTCTGAAAGTAGTTTGGAGAACTTGAGAACAGGGTATGCATTGAATCCAATACGGACCTTTAGAAGGAGAGGGCATCAACCCAAACTAAACAATTCATAGATGTTGTCAGAAAATTAAGAAGGCAAAGTGGATGCTGTTAAACAGTTGTTACATTAAAAACATAAATAAATAAATAAATACACGTTTCTGTTCATCCCATGATGTAGTATTTTATTTGTTTATTAAAAAGAGTATTCTCATTCCTCCATCATCAAAATGTATATATTAAAATAAAGCTCTAAGTTTGTGCCTTTTTTACTTTTACTGAGATTCCAATTTGTGTTGATTGATTAAACTTTGTAAATAGTTACTTGGTTGCTATCAGCCAAAAAGATGGTCATATAGTATTAGGGCGTCTAGATTTTGTTCATTAGTGTGTACTGGGTGGAGTGACGGACTTAAAGTTGGACTTTTTTGTTACTTCGCACCGGTAATTCTCCCGTTTAGTTCTATATCAACAATTCATATCATACTATACATATCCTGTTGTTATAAAATTTTCTAACTTTATTTAACGAAGTCATCACCATTATAGAGTCCTCACTTGGTCTCCATTTATATAGTCAATTACCACATTAAGTTTCAGCATATTACATTGCACCCTATGAATGTATCGGGCATAAAATTAGTGTAGTGCAAACTTTTCTCTCGAGTTTCAACTTGAGCATTCGTTAAGAAACTCTACCTTAAGAGCATTAACCAAATTTCTGCCAGTACCACATTTCTGAGAAACAAGATACACGAATGTAAAACAACAAAACAAGAATACCAACTGGACTTGCATATCAATCATGTTATACCTTAAAAAAGGGCATCTCTGCTGTCAATAAAACAAAACGCAAGGGGGGAGAGAGATCACAGTTGACATAGACTTACCGAGCAGCCGTGTATGGGTCTAGTAGTGCGATTCCTGTGTGTGTTCGGTTCATATTGCCTGAAAATAACTACATAGCTGGTGAAAGTACAGTTAGGATATATTAGTTACATGTAGAAGTACGTGTGATGTCAGGAAGAAACTCTTACAGGAACTGGAAATCATATCGATCGCCATTCACAGTTCGCTTCTAAGATTTAAGTGGGCACTTAAATATTGAATGATACTCTTTTACTAATATGGCGGCTTTTGAGTTTGCATCCACTTCAACTGCTCATCTTCCCAATTCGGTCAAAGAAACAAAGATCCAAACTTAATGACAATTATCTTCGGTTCTGCTTCCAGATTTGTAAGCACAGACACAAAATACGCAACATAGATATATCTGAGGATGTCATGTCTAAAATTTTAAAATTTTGAGTCATAGTTTATATAATAATTGCAGATAATTAAAAACGACGTAGTGTAATTGCAAATTACATCACAATAAAAATAAATTACAATGACTAACTCAACCATTGTTAGTTAGGAACCGTCATCAATTATATGCAATTTTTTTTTTACATTTTACACAGAAATTGTTTCCTTGACTTGAACCTGTGATTTTCCAATCACAAAAGAGTAACCTTAACAGTTATTTCAAGGGCCGTCGTGTCTCACACTCATATATGATGGATTTAATTGATAAGATATATACATGTTATCATACTTGTCTAATAACTCATGTAATATATATCTGTTAGGAATATATGACGTCTCGATTGATGAATCGATCACTGAATAGATTTTGTATGATGTACACTAGTTAAATATCTCGTATTTCAATCTCTTTTAACCTCATTTATTTTATCATATCACAAATGTATTCAATTCTCTTACACAAAGTCAGTCACCATTTTTGAATATCATATTTTCTTATGTTATTTAACAATTAGAAAATGACCATCCTCTATTCTCAATTCCCTTTAATTGAATTTAAATTGCTTTGTTAGAATTGCCCCATAAAATCATATCAAACGTAATCTTCTAATAACATTCTAAAGTAAGAACCTTAAATTTATTTCTTAAGAATTAGATAAGATTCTTACGGATATATTAATAGATTCATTTAATCTCGAGGATCTCACACAATATATATAAGTTGAGATCTTTAGACTTACATTAATCCCTTTTGTGGTCATTTTGCATACATGATAAGAGTCATATGCGATAATATCATCTCCTATTAATTAGAAGCATATGTCATTAAAAAATGCAGTACTGTACAAATATTAGTTCAAATATACTGAATGCTTAACTTGAGTTCACCTATTTACTCTTAGTTATATCATTCAAAACTCTCATTTGGCAACCTTAGACATATATGGTGACCATATGATCACTTCAAACTAATTTTGTTTTGACTTATCACCTAAGTTAGCATTTAAGTTTTAAGTTTCATACTTAAACTCTCTATTATCATGTTAATAATAAACTTAAAACCTGCCTCTTCTCTAGTCATCTCAAATACTAAAGACGATTGCCTGTGTGAGAAGGCCAATCTTTTATTTGTCTAACATACTTTTGATTGATTTAAAAAATATGTCATACAAAGTAAACACATTTTAGAATCAAGTATTAAGTTATTTGTATTGTTTAATAAACAATGTCAACTTATATATGTATTTATACATGACAATACATTTAATGAATAAACATGAGGAAATATTAATCAATTACATTTCAATATCTACATCAGCCTAGTAACTTCACATGCCCATATGTGTATCTCGATAAATTGTCTTTGTCATTAGGTCTACCACTATATCTCTTGTAGATATATAATTTATGTTCACTTCTCATTTTACAACTATATCTTTCACATAATTGTATTGGATATTTATATGCTTAGTTTTACAACGAAATTTAAGGTCCTTTGTGTAAGTAATTGTAGTTTTACTATCATAGTTGATTATTACTAGATAAATCTCGCTTTGAGTGACCTCTAAACTGACCAAGAATCATCTAAGTCACACTCCTTCTTGTACTGTTGCTGAAAATTTTATAAATTTAACTTTCATTGTGGATAAATCAACATATGATTATTTCTTAATTTTCCATGATATAACACAAATGTTAAATAAGAAAACAAATTCAGAGGTAAATTTTCTTTCATCTAAATATCCTCCTGAGTTTGTATAGTTTGCCCTCTTATACATAGGTTATTACCTTGATGATATAATACATAATCAATAACACCTTTTAGATACCCTCAAAAAATTTTTTTTTTCTGCTTTCTAATATGCATGTCCTAGATTTTATTGATATCTACTCATCACCCCAACAGTATAATAAATATCTAGCCTTGTATATATCATGGAATACATGAAAATTCTGATTGTACTAGAACAAGGAATTGTCTCCATTTGTTCCCTTTCTTATGTTTTAGATAGGTAAAACTTATTGCTAAGACCTTCTCCTTTAGCAATAGGATTATTTATTGGTTTGCAATCTTGCATTTGAAATTGTTCCAAAATCTTTTGGATATAAGTTGCTTAAGAAGTGATAATAATTTCTTTGAAAGATCTCTTGTAATCTTAACTCTAAGAATGTATGTAGCTTCACTCATGTTTTTCATCTCAAATTCAGACAAAAACTAATCTTTGAATTGTTTGACAAACTCATAGTCATTATAAACAATCAAAATGTCATCTACATATAATGATAAAATTGAAATCAATATTTAGATCTCTTAATATGTACACAATTGTCTTCATTAAGCATATAAAAATTATATGAAATGAATACATTATGAAAACATATATACCATTATCTTGAAGACTGCTTTAGATCACAAATTGATTTCGATAATTGACATACTTTATGTTATTAGCAAATCTTTATGAAACTTACAAGTTGTTTTATATATATTTCATCTTCTAATTCTTCATTTATAAAAAAGAATTTACATCCATTTGATATAATTCAAGATCCAAACTAGCTACCGTACTTAAGATTAGACAAATTGAAGCAAACCTCACAACAGGTGAAAAGGATTCATCATAATCGATTCCCTCCTATTATGTATATCATTTTGTCACAAGTTGTGCTTTATATCTTTCAATACTATCGTCAACATTTTGTTTTATTTTAAGAACCTATTTGCTCTTAACAACTTTGTTCCCCATGGGGAGATCAACTAATTCCCATACTTAATTTGAGTTTAAAGAAGTCATTTATTTTTTCATTGATTTCATCCATTATTCTTTAGCATGACCATTAAGAGCCTCATGTGCATTCCTTGGCTCATTGTCTTCTTGTGGGATAATCATGTAAATTTTCCTTCCATCGAAAAACAACGTTGGGGAATCATACCATGATTACTTTGGCATAAATGTGTTTATAAGAAACAAAATCATCAACATCTTGATTATTCCTACTAGGATCAAATACCATAGGCAAACTTTTATTGGATTATAATCTTAACTATCCTTGAGTTAATTCTTTAAGTTGTAGATTACTCTCTCTTAAATAAAGTCCCTCTTCATGATTCTCAGTAATGGAATCATTTTGATTAAGAGTTTTATACAGAAATAGATCATTTCCTATTTTACCCAACTTTGGAAAATCGCATTCTCTAAGAATGTGAGGCCTAGTTACTCAAATTCAATTACTTCTTCATTACTTCATTCACATATGAACACATATCTTTTTAAATTTTTAAATTATCTAATAAAAATACTTTTATTCCCTTTTGGACCTAATTTCCTGTATCTATGAGAGAGATTATGAACATAGGTGCCATATCCCCATGGTCTTAGATGTTTCATGTTAGGTTTTCTTCTTGTCCATAACTGATATAAAGTATTTGTAACTGACTTTATGGGTGCTCAATTAAGTACACAAATGGTTATAAGCAATGCATCATCCTAATAGGTGATAGGGTAGATTTGCTTGTACCATCATGGACTTAACCATTTCTAGTAGCATTCTATTATATCTTTTTGCAATGTAATTTATTGTGGAGTTTGTGAAATAGTTAATTGTCTTTCTATTCCTTTTTTTTTTATCACATAACATCTTAAATTTATCGTACAAGTAATCTTGTCCTTGATTAGTTTTTAATGCTTTTATTTTCTTATCTTATTGATTCTATACTAAATTCATAAATTTTATGAAACAACTTAATGCTTTTGATTTGTGAGAAATCAAATGGACATGACCATACCAAGTATGGTAATCTATAAAAGTGATGAAATACAAAGCCCTATGATGCGCCCTTACATTTGTTGGAACACAAATGTCTATATAAATCAATTCCAATGGATAGGATGCTCTAGTTCCCTTTCCAAATGGCTTTCGTGGCATTTTTCTTATTGGACAATATTCACAAATAGGTAAATCTACTTAATGTAAATTACCTAAGAGGCCTTCTTTAGCTAATCGACTTATTCAATTTTGACCAATGTGACAAAGGGGGTGTTTGCCAAACAGCTTATCAGCTATTTTTTAGCTTATTAACCAAAAGTTAGCTTTTTGACCATCTTAAAAAGCTATTGATGTTGGGACCCGATCCGGAAACCGGATCCCAACCGTAAAACGAAGGAAACGAAGCAGATTCCAATCGTAGAAAATCGAATCCAAAGGCAACACAAATAAGCAAATGCAGAAACCAATAGCAAAATGTGGAAGTAACGAATCAAATAACATTTCTCAAATCACAACATGCGGAAGCAAACGCAAAACCGAAAGCAAATCGGATCTCAAATCGAATACACATCCGAATCGAATACAAAAC
>JANZLD010000009.1:27902823-27919456 GCA_026413575.1 Erythroxylum carthagenense | reverse complement strand
GTACACAAAACACGGGTCCAACATTAAAAGGCGCCTTTTAATGTTGGGCCCGTGTTTTGTGTACCGGGGCTTGGGTCCCCCGAATACTCCAAGTTTGGCTCAATGGTGAGAGGCGTCCACACAAGGTGGAACAAAACCCTGAAGTCTTGGGTTCGAGTGCCAGAAACTCACCTGAGGCCAAAGGGAGACAATACTAATTAAGGTTGTGGTCGCATGCAAACTTGGAGTATTCGGGGGACCCAAGCCCTGGTACATAAAACACGGGCCCAACAAACATAATATTTATAAACATCTTTCATTCTATTAATGAATCATTTGTGCATTCAAGCATAAAATATTTTGCTAAACAAAATGAAACTTTGCTTCATATTGAAGTTAAAGCACATAAGAATGAAAAGATTCATATGAATTGTACTTAGCATAACGCTTTAATCATATATTAATCAAGTAATATTTATACAAGTTAGTTCTATAAGTTGGTAAATTATTTGTATCAATAAATATTTTTTATAAAAATTAGTTACTTTAAATAATATATTCCTTTTAATTCTGTAGTTAAAATTCATTATTTACTTTGTAACAATCCATGCAAAATACGGGGTTGAGAACTAGTTTGTTATTAAATTATAACCAAAGTAATTAGTAAGGCATAAATCAACATGAATTTCATTTGTCACTACCGTGGTATGAAGTATTATCTCAAAAAAGATAAAAATATATTGTTTATCTAATCATAATATATTACTATCTATCTTTTTTCATTCCTTATTAGTTCCTTTCTTTCCATACTTACTAACTAAGTGCCCTTTAATTATTTTTAATTTGGTTCCTCAATTGTTTTTTATTTTTAATCTTTAGTTGATATTAATCGGTATTTTAAATGCTAGTTGATATGAGACCAAAAGGCCGATATCAAAATTTAAAATGAAATTAATGCGTTGAGTATAATTTTTTGGTCGATATCGAAATAGTACGGTATTCTGCAAACTGATCACAATAATACACCCTCTGGATAAACATTTCCAAAGAATACCATACTAGTGTAGAACTCATGCCTAATGACGGAGGTAAATGGAGCCCAGTGGTACATTGGGCTCTTAAAGTTTAAAAAATTATTTTTAATATATATATATATGTATATATAAATATATAAAAAATAGAGTTATTTAAGAGTCAATGGTGCACTAGGTTCCTCAAAATTTAAAAAATTAATATTCAAACCCTTCTATATTAAATTTCTTGCTCCATCACTACTCATGCCTGTAAGTCAACCTACGACGGGCTCACAAGGAAAGCAGATAATTGCAGCTGCCTGCACCAGTAATCCCTTGCTTACTCATCGCGCACACAGTCTTCTTATTCAGCTAAAATCCAGTTTAACAGGGCACAGTCTCCAAGATGTTAGGCTTGCTTGAACAACAATACCGTCCGTGAAGTAGGGTCTATATCATTTTAGCTTTGTCCAAATAACTGTAAGCAATGGTTAAGCTTCCCCACCATCACCTACCTTGGAGGAAAAGCAATGGCCGCGCAAGAATTGAATACCAATCCTAGTCCACCATAAGGCTATCACAGCACCCAAGGAAAAGCGGAAAATAATGCTTCAATATGAATAGAGAGCACCGACTGCAACTCACCTTAGGCCTTAATCCAAATTAAAAGTACCAGTCACCATTTCCTCCATGAAATTTCCACAGTACTGTCGTCCTAGTCCTACCCCAACGCAGCTGTAATGTACCTTGAAAACCTTCTTCTCCAGTAAAATTAAAATTTTCGGTGACTATTACAGGTACTATTTTTAAAAAAAAATTATTCGACTTTTTGAATCTTTATATAAAAGGTAATATCAATATAAGAGACATGGTATGGTCAAATAGTATTATAAAATTAAAATTACAAGATGAAAACAATATAATGATAATTTTTTAATTACGTTTTTATCAATAACACTGTTTTTCTGTTCATAAGTTATAATATTTGTATTTATACTGAAATCTAATGTCGTCCTCATAACGTGATAGTCCACTCCTACATATCAACTAGCTCTATGCCCATGTGAAAATCACGGCTTCGAATAATATTCAAAGTTGTTTTAATATAAATCAAGTTACCAAATTATAATAATAAAATTTTAAAAGCTTTGCGAGATCTTTTTTAATGTATAGTAAGACGTTTTTGTCAATTATTATCTCTAATATTTGACAACTACAAGAATAAGTCTAATATATCCATAGAAAGTTTCATCTTATTATTTACTTTTTTTCCTTAAATTAAAAGTAAAAGTTGAAAATAAAGTATTAATTATTATAACTAAAGATTTTGTACATGGATATTTTCTACCAACATCCCGAAAACGTTTGGGTCAAAATATGACTTTTAAATTCAGCTCTGAATTAGTGGATGCCCTTAAAGGGAGTAGCGATGCCATACGCAAAAAAGAAGAAACTCATAGAATGTTAAAGGCAAATAGAACTTTTGCATATTTTTGTTAATCCATAAATAGGATCTATATAGACACATAGATTCATTGAGCCATACATCGCGATCAGAAAAGAATCAACAGAAGAAGAAAGAATCGAAATTGATTGCTATAGTTCTTGAAATAAACAAAAAGGAAAGATGAAACATAATTCATGGATCAATTAAGCCTTCTAGGGGACTTGCTTAAGAATAAGAATTAAGAGATAAGACAAAAGATGGAAGATTTAAGATTTAAAAGTTTAAACGGTATAATACTGTTATAAAATTAGTTAAAGAATAAATAAAATTTAAGAATTTGAAAATTGATTAAAAAATATTATCCTTGTTCATAAAAAATTAAAAAAGAGACTATTAAATAAAAAATAGTTGGTTTATAAAAGGTAATTAATTTATAAAAACTGACCAATTAATTAATTGTTATCAATAAAAATTATTAAATTAAATTAAAAAATAAAATTAAAAAATAAACAAAAAGTTGATCCGACCAAACTGGAGAGTTTCTACGTTATATACAAATGTTTTTTATTAGAAAATTTGTTAAACAAATTAATTGTGAATTCTAGATTTGGAATATTGCTAAAATCTTCTCTCAATAAATATAAAACCAAAGCATTCTTATGTTGAAATGCTTTTAATAACTATTAAAATGAGTTAATTGCTTATACATATTGCTAGTGCTTTCAAATGATTTATTGTTTTATAACTATAATTTAAGACTATACAAAATTTGGAGTTTACTTCAACCAGTATAAATCTAGTGAGATAAGTACTCTAATTTAATTATATGTAAAATAGATTAAGATGAAGATATGCATACTTAGTTCTCTTTCAAATCTTAGTTTATAGCTACCATTTAACCCAAAGAAAAAGAATTTAGAAGCATAGCTTAACGCAATTAACAATATCTTCGTATAGTAGGATTTATTCGAATTAATGGAACACTAAAAAAGATGGTGGTCTTTCTCCACAGCCTAACCAAGAACGCTAAAGGCCTAAAGCTAACGCCCGAGTCTTATTTGAAAACTGGAAGCCACAAAAGCATGGCAGACGCAAAGAAATATTTTTCTATATGTGGCGGTGATGGCCCATAGGACTTGCTCCGACAGTTTCTACGCCGAAAGGAATTCCAAAGTAAACAGAGAGACCTCTGGTTCTTTTGATTCTTAAAATTTCAAGTACCGGTGCATGTTCCCACTCTGGTCAAACACAATCCTTGGAATGAAGTTAACTTGTGTCTTGATCCCCGCTTCATAGTTCCTCCCAGCCCCAGGTTGTCTCCATCTGTGGATGTGACCCAACCCCTCTTAGATAGTAGTCCAAGTCATCGATAACTCATCACATAATAAACTTCCATCGTTGCAATTGAAGTGACATCCTGCATTGTCCTCGTGCGTAGCCACCTAGAGCTTATATACATAATATAATTCTCAGTCCTTATATCATGGTTTGGACTTTGAACAGATGCCCCCCGTTCAAAATACACCAAGAATTTATAAAACCTTTTATTAAACTGCACGACTTAAACTAGAGTTTAAGTAAAGGTTTAAATACAATCCTGACGTCGAACGTTTCTAATTCTGTTTCTCTGTTGTCAAGCAACAAAACATGTGCGTTGTCGGGATATAAATTGACGTTTTAACGTCAGCTGTAATATAGTAAACCTTTATATTACACAACACTTAATCCATAACTTCTACATAAGGAGATGCAAACTAATTTTCAGACAATCACAAGCTAAAGTGTATTAAGTATTAGCGTATTTAATTGCTTTTATGTAGCCTAAGCTCTATTACATTAAAGCATGCATTATGAGTATGTTTGATACCCCCATTGAATTTGTGAGGTTAAACAATTAATGAAGATTAGCTTATCTTCTAGATTGAGAATAAAACATTTCTACATACTGCAATCATCACACACGTGCAATGGCCCCATATGCAACCTCTATGTCGGCTTGACTGGTCGTAGATTGATCAATTTCCTCAGCTCAGTCTCCAAAACATGCAATCAGACGTCAGTTTTGTTTCGTTAGTTTATGCGAGTCAAGCCAAGATAAGTTGTTTGGTTTTGCCACTTCTAGATTCGCGTGTACCTAAAGCTCTCCTTCTTTGTTGCTTTTGTTATTTGTTTTGGCTAGTCTATGAACCAATTGAAAATATTCACCTAAATTCTCATGAAAAAAATATTGCAAATTTTGGAACATAAGTTTAAACTTGAAATGCCATTGTATAAGAAAAAGACAAAAAAGCAATTATAGGAAGTGGAGAGGAATGGTTGAGTCTTCCGTTCGTAACTAGCCGTTTAAAATGGGTTCAATGAGTGATGATGTGGCATTAGAACAAGGTTGGTCCCACAACTTTGCTCCGTGATAATGAAGTGTAAAACCATCAAAGAGTGCCGCACGTGCGGACAGTCAGCATGATTAGGATTTTGGCGAGAGATTTTCTCCAGTACACGTGCGCCGCATGACTGACGATCAGATTTACCCTTTCCAACTCCGATTTCATTTAAGCTAAGTTTAGCTAGGACGAAGGCTTTTAAATGGCATGGAACAAAAATAAAAATGGTTTGTAACTTAATGAAATAAAAATAAGTGTAACATTAGAAAATTGTTGTTTGAGAAGGATAAAAGAGTTCATAATGTAACATAATAAAATGTTGTTTTAAAAATATAGTTTATAATGTAATATAATAAAATGTTATTCATTATTTTACATGTTATCCTAAAGTTCCCAAATTTAAGGCCTTTCATTTTTACTGTTTAGAATGAAATGAGAGTTAATATAAAATTTTCCTTTTTCATCTCATTATATTTTATTCCATTATAAACTCTAATCTCAAACAATGAAATAATATTACATTTCATTCCATTATAGTAATAAATTCTCAATTAAACATCGTCTTAAGTTGAAATTGGTTCAAGTTCCAACAACCTTTAATTTTCATTTGTGTTAGATCAATTTTTTTACTATTTATTCTTTTAAATTAAACTCAATATTTTCCTCTGTAATTTGATCTCTTCAACTAGACATGATAACATTATACAGTTTAACTAAATCAAGTGGGCTTGATATTTAAGCAAAAAAATTATACACCAATTCTAAAGTCAATTAATCATTATCGAAACAAAGTCCCAAAATTTAAAATAATTAAAGACATAAAGAAACACAAAACACCTCCGTTCGCAAATCATAAGAAGATTTGTGTAAGATATTCACCTTTAAAAGTGAAACATTTTGTTAGGATATATTATACATATCTTTTATTTGATTTTGTCATTTTAAATTGGACATATAAGATATAAATAAATACTATCATGTCGATATTGGAATAGTCTTATAGCTGAGCATGTTGGAAATTACTGCTAGTTTTGTGGATTGATGAAATTAAAAGGATGAGGTTGTTGTATGTTTGAATTTAAGTAGGACTCTGATTGTGTGAGAGATTTGTGCATATTTGGTATCTACGGTAGAAGCCAATCTAGCTGGTGTGCGTGTGTAGTATTTTGTGTGGAGGTGTGAAATTACGAAGATGAGACGCTTGGGTGTATATTGTGCATGTTTTTATCTATAGCTGAACGAGAGTTGGTGTTGGTGTGAGAGGAGTTGAGGTGAATGTGCATCAGCTGGGTTGTGCGATAACAATGTTGAGGTGAGCGTGCAGTGGCCTTTAATGAGAGATTAGGAAAATAAATAATGAGCAGTAGCCTTGTGCGGGTGTCTTGAAAGAACGTGCAGTAGGTGTTAAAAAGTGAATTGTGTGAGTATCATGGAGGACACTTATGCTGTGGCATAAATGGAAAGCTTATGAAGTATTTATGTGGGATAGAAATTTTTTGTGGCAAAAGCTAAAGACCCAACATCATTCTTTTACACAAAATTGAATGAAGCAATAAATGTATTCTTATTGCCTGCATCATGATCACATCAACCTAGAAAAGCAGCTTATGTGAAGTTGATCTACATCTCTATCTTTGTTGAAGTTGATCTACGTATCTATATTTGCTGAAGTTGGTTTACGTCTTTATCTATAGTTGGAACAAATACTGCGGTATTGCATATGTCACGCTATTGAGCTAAATAACGTATGTTGAGTGAAAGATGCTACGGTGAAGATTGGACTGGCTACGGTCCAGTGGATTTGTAGCTTACTTTTTCAAGACGTCTTCATCTGAGATTTTGTTGAAGTTTAGATGAATCCATTCAATTGGTGGACAGATTTTCAGATATATTTCGAGAAGTTGAAACCATAGGGAAATCTTTCTTTTATCTCAAGTGATTTCTGTTTTTATTCTTAGTTGATTTATCACTTGAGCTATTTTTTATTAATTGTCTTTTAATTAAAAAGAGTGGTGAGAAAATCCTCTGTTGAGGTTAACACGAGTCAGTCGTGTTATTGGGTGTAAAATTCTTTCACAGGAAGTGAGGTTGAGAGATAATATCGAGGGTTAAGTGGTGTTGACTCAGTAAAGCCTTGGGTACATCTATTGCGTTTCAGTAAAAGTGATTAAGTTGGGTGAGGGCCTTGTAAATGTATGCAAGGTGTGCTGAATTGCATTACCAAATTTATGGTATTTTTATTATTTTTTATTGATTTTGATTTTGTTTGTGCCAGAGACGTCCACGGTAAAATTGAAAAGTTTGCGAAATAATTACCCCCTTCAGTTTTTCAATTGGTATCAGAGCAAGGCCAAAGATTCAAAACTTGGTAGCAAGTTGATGCAGATCTTAGTTTCGCGAACATGGCCATAAGAGAAGGAGCATCAATTATCAGACCACCACTGCTAGATGACTTTAACTATTCTACATAGGAATCACAGGTGAGAGTCTTCATCTAAGCTCAGGGCAAAAAAGCTTGGCATTCAGTAGTACATGAGTGGACGCATCCGATGATCACTGATGATAGAGGAGAGGCTGTTCAAAAAGATCCATCTGAATGGACAAGAGTCGAAGAAGAAAGTGCACTTAAAAATTCACAAGCAATGCATGCGATATTCAATGCTGTTGATGAGGGATGCTTCTCTATGATATTTTCCTACGAATCGAATAAAGAAGCGTGGGATGCTTTGTAAACTATTCATGAAGGATCCAAATCTGTGACAGCATCGAAACTACAGATGTTAGCTATGAGGTTTGAAGAACTGATGATTGATGAAAATGAGACTATTGGAGATTTTCACGAAAGATTGCAAAATGTAGCAAATTAGGCATATCAATTGGGGAAGAAATATTCCAATCTAAAACTAGTCAAAAAGACGTTGAGATCACTACCTCCAAGATTTATTCCAAAAATTGCAACAATTGAGGAGGCTCATGACATCAATGACTTGTCATTGGAGAAGGTAATTGGAATTCTTACAAATTTTGAAATGAATTTGTTGAGGGACAATCAAGATAAGAAGAAAGGATTAGCATTGTAAGCCAAGATTGGTAAAGTCGTGAATGACTCAGAAGATGAATCAGATGAGAATGATGATATTGAGCTATTAACACGAGAGTTTAGTAAGTGACTGAAGAGAGTGAAAAAAGACAGAACCGAGTTTAGACAAAAAGGCGGGAGCTTATTGAGCAATAACTCCAAACAACAAGCCAAAACTCAAAAGGAAGAAAGAAAGGTAAAGAGAATTCAATGCCATAAGTGTCAAGACTGTGGACATGTTCAAGCGGAATGTGCTAATACCTTGAAGAAGAGAAAAGGAAAATCCTATACAAGCACTTGAAGTGATTACGAATCTGGAAGTGAAGAAGAAGTTATGAATAATGATGCGTTAGTTACTTTGTATAGCAAAAGTCTGGTTACTTGTTTAACAGTAACCGAGAAGGAAGTAACTAAAGACAAAAAAGTGAGTAAATTGGAAAATTTCAGGCAAAACGTAGACAATTAAGCTCAAAACTCAACCTCAGATTATGACAGTGATGACAGTGCTTTAAAAGATAAAAAGGAAGGTAATTATGAAGGCTATGAGTTAATGTACGAAAGATGGGTGAAAATATGTAGAAAAAATGAAAAATCAAACGAAGAGAATCTCTCTATGAAGAACATCATCTAAGAGTTAGAAAAGAAATTAATGTTGACGTCAGATGTGCTTGGTGAAGTTAGAATGAAATTAGTAAGTATCAAAAAGGGATTGAGAATGTTGAATGGAGACACAGAAAAACTAGAAAAGTTAATGAAAATTGGTAAGGTTAAAGGAGATCTTCAAGGCATTGGCTATAAAGGTAAGTGTTCTAAAGTGAATGAGGAGAAAAATAATATGTCTAGATCTATTCGAGAAAAAGAAACATTGAGAAAGAATTGAAGATTTATAACGACATGTTACTTTTGTAGAGTTATTGGGCACATAAGGCTGAGATGCTACAATATGTTACAAATAATATTTCAAAGGGGTCAAAATAAAAAATTTAGACACTCGCCATTAAATTTCTAGCAGTAACCTACGTTACTAGAGCACACTTAGATTAGAAAGGGTCAATTACAGATGCAAAGACATTATGAAGGAAAAATAAGAAGTTGTCTAGATTCACAGTTAGTTGTTGTTTATAAAGCAACTGATCAAACAAAGGACAAGCTAGTTACTTCAAAAGAAGAAACCAATGATCGAGATAATGTGACAAGGAATAAGCTCAGGTTTGAAATTCTTTTAAGGGAACAGGGACTGTGTGCTTTTCATTTTTGAATTATTTTTTGTGTTGCTAAAACAATGAAACGAAAAAAAGAAAAGAAAAGATTTGTTTTTTTTAGTTATTTAGTTTTATATTGCTATTGTCGTCTCATCTTTTTAGTAGTTTACATTGTGACTTCTATTTGGCTCCACCGAAGACGACTCGACTTTCTCATCAGTGTAGATCTCTCTCAGGTATCTCTCTCTCTTGCAGGCATATCTCTTAGTGTTTTGAATGGTAGTAATTTGTCTTTTTGGTGTGTTTATAATTCTTTCGCTGTTATGATCATGCATTTTGATACTGTTTTGTCCCAAGGGGGTGACATCAGATTGTTTATGGCGAATGTTCCTTTCAGGGAGAAATTTCAAGGTATATGTCTGGCTATTCGTCTTGCTTTTTGACATCTTTTTGTCCTAAAGGGGAGAAATTTGGATGATTGTTCATTATTACTTCTTAGATCCATCTTTGGAACTTGATGTTGAATTATTGCTTCTTAGATCCATCTTTGGAACTTGATATTTGATTTAAGGGGGAGTTTTTTTTCATCTCATGTGGATTTTGCTTTTGATGGTTATATGTCCAATTAGGTTATTTAGACGGAGTTTCATATTTGTGTCAAAAATGTCAAAAAAGGGGAGATTGTTAGGATATATTATATATATATCTTTTATTTGGTTTTGACATTTTAAATTGGACATATAAGATATAAATAAATACTATCTTGTTGATGTTGGAATAGCCTTATAGCTGGACATGTTAGAAATTACTATTGGTTTTATGGATTGATGAAATTAAAATGACGAGGCTGTTGCATGTTTCAATTTAAATGGGACTCTGATTGTGTGAGAGATGTGTGCATATCTGGTATCTACGATAGAAGCCAATCTAGTTGGTGTGTATGTGTGGTATTTTGTGTGCAGGTGTGGAATTACAAAGATGAGACACGTGGGTGTATATAGTGCATGTTTTTACCTATAGCTAAACAAGAGTTGGTGTTTTCATAAAAGGAGTTGTGGTGAGTGTGTAATAGTTGGGTTGTGCGGTAATGGTGTTGAGGTGAGCGTGCAGTGACCTTGCATAGGAGATTAGGAAAATAAATAGTGAGCAGTGGCCTTGTGTGGGTGTTTTGAAAGAACGTGTAGTGAGTATCATGGAGGACACTCACATTGCGGCATAAATGGAAAGCTTATGAAGTATTTATGTGGGATAAAAATTTTCTTTGAAAAAAGCTAAAGACCCAGCATCATTCTTTGACCCAAAATTGAATGAAACAATAAATGCATTATTATTGCCTGCGTCATGATCACGTTAACCTAGAAAAATAGCTTATATGAAGTTGATCTACCTATCTTTGTTGAAGTTGATCTATATATCTATCTTTGGTAAAGTTGGTTTACGTCTCTATTTATATCTGGAACAAATACTGCGGTATTGCATATGTCACGGTAGTAAGCTAAATAATGTATGTTGAGTGAAAGATGCTACGGTGAAGATTGGATTGGCTACGGTGCAGTGGATTTGTGGCTTATTTTTTCCAGACGTCTTCATATGAGATTTTGTTGAAGATAAGATGAATCAATTAAATTAGTGGACATATTTTCAGATGTATTTCGGGAAGCTAAAACCATAAAGAAGTCTTTCTTTTATCTCAAGTGTTTTCTGTTTTTGTTCTTAATTAATTCATCGCTTGAGTTATTTTTATTAATTGTCTTTTAATTAAAAAGAGTGTTGAGAAAATCCTTTATTGAGGTTAACACGAATCGATTGTGTTATTGAGAGTGAAATTCTTTCACGGGAAGTAAAATTGAGAGATAGTGTTAAGGTGTGCGCAGTGATTAAGCTGGGTGAGGGCCCAGTAAACGTAGGTAAGGTGTGCCGAACTACGTTACTAAATTTTTGGTGTTTTTATTATTTTGTTTTTGATTGCTTTTGTTGTCATTTGAGCTAGAGACGTCCATGGTAAAATTGAAAAGTTTGCAAAACAATTACCCCCTTCAATTTTTCACATTTAAAACGAATGCCATGATCTATATTTGATATGGATTCTCTTTTCTCATGTCAACATTACATGTTACAAGAATAAATTCTACACAACACCAAGACAGATTGGTTTAGCGTACGAAAATGTGTATATTAGAATTATATACTATGTCTTGCACTTCAAAGATTGAAATTGTTCTAATAGATATGAGGTGGGGGTGGGTCAATCACAAACATACAAATTACTGGGGGTCACAATATTCTAAAGTTATTATTCACTTAATTATTTCATTCAATTAAAACAGTGACAAGTATTTAATTGTTCTGGTTCAAATGTCATCTTTAACTCAAATTTGGTAGCAATTTGATGCCAAAACGAAGATTCCATTAAAACTCTTTTAATTCTATTTGTCTTATGAATTTTAAAAGATATTGATTTATGTCCTATAGTTAATAAGTTGGTCATAAATTTTGTAATATAATTAACTAAAAATATTTTTTATCTTATAGATATCTATTTAATCAATTAATGAATTTCTTAAAGTCAATACAATAAATATATTCTGTAAATGAAATTATGATGTGATCATAATTATAAAATTCATAACACATTTACGTATTATCTCTAAATTGTTCATAGTCATTGATTTGCTAAGATTGAACATTAACAGAGTTTAAAAACTAACACATATTTTTTTCTTTCTAATTATGAAGAAAGTAATCAATCTTATAGGATAAAATATCAAAATATTTAAACAAATATACGAGTACTTATTAGAGAATAAGTTCATTGAACTGATTCGACTATGGGGATCCCAAATGAAACATTACTTATATGTTTGTAGATTTGTTATTATGATGATTGTGTAATTGGTTATTATTTTTGAGATTATTAAGGTATCTAGTATAAGAATTATTATGTTTTGAGACTACTTAGAGTAGATTAATCCATACTATATGAATATTATATGAATTATAAGAGACAGTTGAGCAAGTTAATAAAGGATTCTTCACCTAAAAATAATTAGGTAGAATGTTTTACTATTCTTTATTAGTAGCGAATTAAGGAATTCTCTTATTAGAATGAATTAATATTTAGAAAGGATGTCTTTAAATATTAGTTATATAAATCAATTACTAATTACTAAGAACAAACAAAATTGGATTTAAATAGAATAGACCGCACTTTCATACACTATGTCTAATTAGAATATTAGATGATAGAATGATTAAATTATATATTATAATCATGCATAGATAGGTTAAGTCAAACTATTTTGACATTCTAATATTTGAGTGGCCATTATATATTTTTCTTGAAAAATTAAATTAAATTAATAACAAAAGAATAAGTAAAATAGTTGCATCATTAGTGATAATAAGGAAGTCCTTAACATCAAGGGGAATACATAATCAATAAAGGTAATTCTAACATCATCAAAACAATATAGTTTAACCAAGTTCTTTGTATGGCCTGTATCTACCACTTCAGTTAGAAGACTAGCTGAGTCCGTGTATATGGATTAATTCATTAGTGTAAGGAACGGTGTAGTTTTATTGCTAATATATGTTACTAACCCCGAATACATCTTCAATTATTATTTTCTCCTCTTTCTCTTCTTTTTCCCTCAAATCCTCATATTTCGTTCATAATAGATTGACATACTCATGTTTTCCATTGCTATTTTGAAGATTATCATTACATATCCTTCCTTTTTGTATTATGGCAACACCATCACAAGATGCTTTTCTAATTCTAGAGCAATAATGCTTCTCCATATTTCCTTGTAGTTGCCTAAATCCTCCTAAGAATTGGACATGCAAACAAAAGATGTCCTGTAGTCTCCAACTCTTTCTTATAAAGCACACAATCACATTAGATAGTCATGAATTTCCCTAATCTATCACATGTCTTAAGTTTGACCTTCATAAGAAGCCACATGGAGGTAGCAGCTCGAGGATTTGTATGCTCAAACCATACAAGGTTAGACCATTATACTGACAGTGAGTTGTTTATGAACTTTTTCCCGTATAAATTTTTATTGAATAAAAGGCGACCTGTCTAAATTATTCTATCTTACAATTGAGGATCCAGATTGGTCAGAAGTTCTCCCCAGTGCAAGATATTAGTAATTCAACCATTCTGTAAGGTGAGGACTTCTTGCATTATTAAGTTATCACATATGATTCTTTTCAGTTCCTTGATTACATGTACATTTGATAATGGTCCCAATTGGCTCCAATTATTATACTAGAATGAGGTGGAGGATTGTTTCCCCACCTCGTTCATGAAATCCTTCTTATATGTCTGCTTTAGCTTAATTAAATTCCAAGAAGTATCTAGACTAAGGTTCCATCTTCATAGGTTGTGCTGCTTAAAATGGTAGAAGTAGAACCATATGACCCATAAGGAATTGCAATCTATGAGATGTTTCTAGATTATATTCACAATTTGAATCTGGTTAAGAACTCTAAATGGGATTATCCCCAATCCACCATACTTTTTTGGCCCACAAACTTCTATCCATTTCATTTTGATGAGATAATAGTTGTTTCCCTACCTTAACCAGATAAAGCTGCTTATAATTATGTTGATCTCCTCAATCATGCCCTTATAAAACCATAGGTGAGTTGTCCAATAAGTGTACAAGTTGCTTGTGACAGAGTTTGTTAGTTGGATTCTCTCTACCATTAATAGTGTTTTGCTTTTCAGCTAGCTAGATTATTTTGGATCCCTCCACAAGTGGCCTAAAATTAGAGAGTGAGGGTCTTCTTGTAGTGATATCGATGCTGAAGTAGATGATAGGAGGTTTACATCATTTTAAACTTGTTATCAAAAGACTTAACTTAAGGTTCTGCTCCTCCTGAGATCAGTAACTTTCTTTTTTTTTTCCTTATTCATAGTTAGGCCAAACATCTTTATGAAGGTTTCAAGTGCCTCCATTAGTATAAATATTGAGTTCTTATCAGCTCTTAAGAACAGCAATAGATCATCTACAAAAGTTAAAGAGACAATTCTCTAGGCTTTACGTTTAGTAATTAGCCTAAATTATCTATTGAAAAAAGTATGCATTATATCCATCCGTGCTTGGGGCCTTTTGCATGTGTAAAGAGAATAAGACAATGTCTACCTCTTCAACCCCAATGGATTTCATTAATGCCTTAACTAAATCTATAGGAATTTTCCTCATGATAATGTTGGCCACCTATTCCAAGCTAGACTTTGAAATTGTGTTGGATCTAATTGTTTTGGAAAAGCATTTATAAACCTCATTATGTGTTTCTTCTTTTAGATTAAGGGACTTTTAGTTGTCATCCAATAGAGAGGTGAATCTATTCGTGTTTTTTCTTTCTAATATAGCTCTATGATAAAATTTGGTATTCCTATGTCCATCCTTCAACTAAGTAGCTCTAGATCTTTTTTCATTAGGGAATGATGAATTTCCAATAAGTTGATATCTTATCTAATGCCCTTTTTCGTTTGCCCTTTGTATTTTATCTTGAGGAGCTTTATCTAGCTCCTCCAATTTTCCTTTTAGCTTCCTCCTTACTTTTATAATTGCAATTTGTGTACTGGATCTAATAGTTTTATTAAGCATCTTTATTTCTTCATTGATTAGCTATAATTTCCTCGTACATGACAAAATTTTGGTGCCTGAAATGTTGGCCTTTAACCCCTTACTAATGGAATAATAAAACCCTTGAATTATTATTAAGAATTTTTTAAATCTGAAAGCATATCTTCTCACTTACTTATTGAAGATGTTCTAAACCATAACCAGTGTATGGTTAGATAGAGGGTGATTGCTAAATGTTACTTTATAATCAAGACAATTTTGTATCCAGAGCTCATTAACCTATAGCCTAATCTAATTTTTTCTTAATTAGCCACTTCCCTTCCTATTTGTTTGTCCTTGTAAGCTTCTGATCCTCACTCCTAAGGTCCTATGTATAATCCACACAATTCCTTAGCTCATCTATATTATCTTTTAAGCATATTAATTCCCTCTCCACTTCATCAGAGTTTAGCAATCAACTAAAATCTAATATTACTAGAGGTTATAATATTATTTCTTAATCTGCTTAAAGTATTCGATAAAGAGTTCCTTTGGATTACGTGATTAAAAAGCATATACAAATATGACCTATTAACTCTCGTGATGTTTCTTCATCCTTACTTTGACATGTATTAACTATTGTTCCACCAGAGCAGGCTCAACCTCCATCTCTTTGGATTTATATGCTACCAAAATCCTATCATGATAGTGATAGTTTAAGTTAGTAATGAACTCCCATCCTTTCTTCAACAAAACTAGTTTCTTATAATTATAATCCTTTATTTTGGTTTTCAGGAGGCTTAGCAAATTAAGTTAGCTTCCCTAATGTAGTTTACAACCATTTGTTGCTTATTTGGGCTATTAAGCTCTCTTGTATTCCAGCATAGGATAGACATTCAAGAAAGGTTGCATTTGCTTTTTTCTTCTTCTTTGTACTTCTTCTAGTAACTCTCTAAAATTGTATTCCATTATTCAGGTCCTAATTCTTTGTATCTTAGGGTGGGTTTTCTTGTGTTTCTTCATTGGCTTTTCTATGCTTCTCTGTAAAAGGAGGACATATTTCTTTTACCATTTAAGGTTTGACTGTTATTCTGGTCAAGTGGAATATATAGTGCAAGCCTAGGTTTCCTGTTTTAATGTCATTTTACCAATGATAGTTCTAGTGTTTTCACCATTTCTCTCAAGAGAAAATTTAATAATTGCACTATCCTTATCTAAAATTTCTTCTTCATAAGTGGGATTCTTCTTATTCCCAGGTTCATTTAGGTCTATTCCATTTCTTTTCTCTATTTTCATCTTCCTCCCAGTTGGTCTCCATTCCTACTTAGGCTTAGAAGTTGCAGGTTTTTAGTTATAGGTGACCAGAACTTGGCCTTTAAAGGAGTAGCTTGCCTCATCCATTCTTAGAATATGAATGACATCTGATAGTTTGTTAGTAAAATCTACTAGGATAGTAGAGTCTATCAGGATGCAAATCCTTGCACAGATGACTCTCTTAAGGATAGTTATATGTTTATCAATTTATAGATCTCTACTAATGTAGCTACACAATTGACTTAAACCTCTGATGGTCCAATATTCTAATAGTATGTTGTGGAAGTTGGCACAGATCGGAATCATCTTTTCCTAAGATCTTCCAATTTTAGTCTAGGTTTCCATATTTGCAAAAGGAAAGGTTGATAGTTGAAGAACCAAGGTCCAACCTCCAAGATTTTATTAGCTAATGAAGTAGAACTAAATTTGAATAAAAATATGTCATGATCATTCAATAATACCTTTTGTAGATAATAAATTTTTCATTATTTTGTAGATTAGATGTTTAAATATTAGAAAGATGGCCTTTTATCCATTAAAAAGCTAAGGAGTGTTGCCTCCCATTTCCTCATTCCATCCCTAAGAGTGTCCTCATCTGTCGCTACCATGGACTTGCCATCATTCATTTTTGGAGGGAAG
>JANZLD010000009.1:27867747-27900221 GCA_026413575.1 Erythroxylum carthagenense | reverse complement strand
TGATTATTGTAAATAGATTAATAAAATGTTGGCTTTTTCATATCTCGCTTATTTTTATTTGATTATTTATATAAAAATTTGTTTAACTGAGAGTGTGAGTGAAGTACTTAAGTACGAGTGATATGAAGCATTTAGAAACAAATAAAATTTTTAGTTGATGACTAAGAAGGAAATGTTGAGTTGAGTTTTGCAACTTAAGCTTGAATGCCTCATAGGAACTTTAGCAAAACTGCTCTAATTCCATTGCACAAAAAAAAAATCATACAATAGCTAGTATCAAAGCTAGGTTAGGAGTTCTTTTATTGGTGAACAATGGCTGGAGGAAGCAATCTTACAAATAAAATTGCTTGATTAGAGGCAATTATTAGTCCTCTAGCCTTAAGAGAAGAGGGTGTGGTTCCTTTCTTGGAATGATTTGAAGCTTTGGTGTTGAGCTTTAAGAGATAGGGAGAGTACTTTAATGAAGTTGCATGACCCTTAAATTTTTATGGCAAGCAGAGTGAGAAGGAGCTCAAAATTTGCTTATAAGATATGAAATAATATTTTATAGTGATAAAGGTGTATGATTCAAAAAAATGTTTTGATCATAACAATATGCATGATGGATGATGCCAAGCTATGATAGAGAATGAGAACCTCCATCAACATCAGTTAGTAGACCTGCCGTTCATACTTAGAAAAAAATAAAGAAGGAGCTAACATATCAGTTTCTCTCTAATAACACTTCATAGTATATGAGGAAGCTTTAAAGTGATCAATGCAAGATGACTCAATGTCAAAGTATGTGAGAAAATTTACATCTTTGATATTGACATTCATAACATATTGGAGAAAGACAAGTTGTGACTTCATAAACAGCTCACAAGGTTGGGCATAAATAGAATTTTGGAGACAAAATGTGAAAGACCTCTCTAGTAAAGTAGTAGTTGTGGATGTCTAGAAGGATCTCTAAATGCCATTAACCATTCAAACTAGTAATAAATATAAGAAGAATGGTAGGACACGAAATGACTCTGAGAAGGGCAAAAAGAAGGTATGTGAAACTTCTCAATATAAGTCAAATAAACAAATAAAACTAGATACTGCTTGTTTCATTTGTTAAGTGCCACATTTTACTCGTGAATGCCCAAAATAAAAGGTAGGTGAGAAGCAAATGACTTTTTTGGTTGATAAGAATCGAGGAAAATTAAGGGAAGACTTGATAGAAAAAGTCTACCTCAACAATTAGACTATGTTAGGTGCAATTGGCCTTATAAAGGATTGTCACAATTACAAAAAAATGTAAACCTAATAAAGAGTTAAAACAGTACGTTGGATATGTGTTCAAGACTAAAGAGTTTTCAGTGGAATCAATTTCAAAGGAGTGTTCACAAATTATTATGATGAGGGTGCTGAGTTTTCATGGTGAGGGTAGTTTGTTAGACCCTTAAGCCTAAGTTTTAGAATCATGTAGTGAGTCTTGGCGAATACTTAGCACTCAGATTGATGAAACAAGGAAAAGATTTATGAGAAGGAGAAGAAAAATGCGCCTTATTGATGAAAGCTTGAGAGTAGGTGAGCTTTGGCATGTAATGTGATCATTAACAAAAAGTGTTCGAAAAGAGGTAAGATTTGAATATGGGACCAAAAGATGAAAGACATCACAAAGTTATGCTAAGTATGAGAGTGTGCAGAAGCATTTATCTTTTAGGTGAAAGCAGAAAGATACGTAAATGTGTGAAGTTTGTTGTACATTGACTCGAAATTCATGCTAACTTAGGTCATAGCATAATGAGACTATATTGTGGTGTATTTAGATGGACCATATACAAAGATGACTCAAGATGACTAAACGGAAGGTTCATTAAGATATTTGGATTCAAGATGTGATGATGTGGTGACATATGGCAAGAAATGCAAGTAGTGACATAAGAAAGTGTGAGCACTACTTTACAAAGTGAGAGCATTTCTTTAAGCAGTAGGAAAGTGAGTGAGATTATGTGATAATGGATAAAGATCTTCCAAACAGTTATTCTATATACAAAAAAGGAGTTGGTGACCTAAACTGGATAACTCTTTATTAACTTAGTAGATTTAGTTAAAAAAGTAACATCTCTCCACCAAATTAGTAGGTTAGTGGAGAAAGTTGGTGATTTTAACAAAGTTGGTTCCTGAGTTCTTGTAAGCTTATATAAAAATATCATTTATAATTCATTTACGTGGAATTTTACAAATTCGTTTATTTTTAAGAAAGTTGAGAGCTTTGTAAAAAAGTTCGTCATGAGAGCTTTAAGCAGAGAGTTCCTTTAAATGGTGCTCTTGTAAAGTCCTTTGAGTAGGAGGTCACTTGTGTAGGTTTTGAATTAATAATTGTGAATAGATTAATAAAAGGTTGACATTGTCATATCTCTATTATTTTTCGATTAGATTATTTATGTAAAAAACTTATATGAATAAGAGTGTGAGCAGATCAGTTAATTACTGAGTGGTGTGAGAGATCCAAAATTAAATAGAACTATCGAATGACGGTAAAAAAGAAAATATTAAATTGAGTTTTGAAATGAAGCTTGATTATGACATGACAATTTTAACAAAACCACTCCAATTCCGCTGCATTAAAAAAGAAAAAGTCTTGTTACAACGTACATGGTGGTGAAAGTTGCCTGAGTTCTTGTGGACATTTTCTATAAGCAAAATCCATGTCAAGTGCACTTAATTTGACAATTTAAAGAAAAAGCACAAAATTGGAAGCAAAAACCATGATTCACCTGCTCAATGATCCCGAGGGAGCTGGTCTATTGTCATTATGCATGTTTTCCAAGTAGGTGTATAGGTAGATGATGATCATTGACAAAACATAGTGTAAATTTTAACTTCAATGTTAAACTAATTGCAATTATGCACTATGTACGAGTAATTTTTTAAATATTTCTTCTTATTAGACTTGTACAATATTAATGTTAGATTAGTTTTCAAAATATATATATATAAATCTGTAAACATTATTTATATTAACTTAAATTAAGTTAATTTTGTGGCATGCACTTACCTATACACATACACATACATATATGTACATTTGAATTTTTGATTTATGTCTTTAATTTTCATTTCTTTTAAGTTTTCAAAATTTATGAAAGCTCTAAAAAGCTTTTTTATAATCTAATTTACTACTATTATTATTAATAATTTAATATTATATTTAATGAATTTAATTAATTATTTATAAAAATTATAAAAATTTGAATTCAATTTAGAAATCTAATTAGTTTTTGCAATTAATTTAATTTAAAAATTATTAACAAATATAATTAAATTTAAATATTCAAAATATATAAATTTCAATAAATTTTGATTTTATAAATAAAATATTTTTATTTTAATAAAATAAAATAGCTTTTAATATTAATTTATTAATAAATATTATATAATATATTAAAATAAATTTAATTAATTAATATTTTTATTTTTATTTTTATCTAATATATAATTATTATTAGTAGTAAAAATATAACTACATTGACATTAACTCGTGAAGGAAGATGGTATTGGTTTACAGCGTTTGTATGACATATACTTGGCTTTCTCGGCTAAGTTGTGGTGGAGATACCTAATGGGTAATTCATTATAGGCATCCTTCCTAGCAGCTAAGTATAGAACTAGAGGCGATCCAAAGGAGATTCAACCTAGACTAATGGACTCACTAACTTGAAAAAGAATACTCGCTATTCATGAGTAGATTCAAGATTGCATTGTTTACTCTGGTAATAAACACATCTGGAAGGAGGACACCACTGGAGAATTCTCGATGACTTCTGAATACACCAGTGTTAGAGATGTGGGCACATGAACTATAATAGGTTGTAATATTTGACATAAAGGGATTCTAATGAAATTATCACTTTTCATGTTGCACTTATGGAAAAACAAGCTTCCTTTGGATATTTCCTTGCAAAGGATAAGGATTCTTGGACCTTCGAGATGTAATTGCTGTCAAAATGGTTGCAAAGAATATGTGGACCTCATGCTCCTTGTTGGTGATTGAGCTAGGCACCTTTGGAGATTTTTAGGTATGCCCTTCGATTTAGTGGATCCATGCTTTAAGTATAGGGATATGTTAATACGATAGCAGTCAACTGAGGGCAATCTGATTATGAGACTGGTCTTTTATGTGTTGCCATCCTTTATTAGCTAGATTATTTGGAAGATGCATTGCTTGACAAAATTTGATAGATCGCCTCCACCTATCTCTATAATGGTCTCGGAGATTATTGATTCAATCTCTTATATTTTACAGGATTCTCTTTCTTTAGTCATCTCAGGTAAACGATGGTAAGATGTGGTAGAGACTATTAAAAGGTATGTTTGGCCTTGCTAGGCTTCCCTAATGCGTTGGTGTAAGCCCTCCTTAGGATTTCTGAAGCTGAACACTGATGGTTCATCGAGAGAGAACCCAAGGCCGGGTAGCAATGGTGGGATTATTCGAGATGAGTTGGAAAGGTGTGTATTGGAATTTGCATTCCCTATGCAACAGGTTATAAGTTTAAAAGCTGAAATGCTATCTCTTTTTCAAGGATTGAAGCTTTGTGTTGAATTATTAGCCAATTCTCGAGTAATAGTTGAGTTGGACTCTAGAGTTTTAGTTGAGATATGCCTTGGTAGAGTTCATATTCTATGAAAGCTAGTGGATTGGTTAGTTGAGGTGTTGAGGTTCTCTTTTGTGGATGATTTTCTTTTTTGTTATAGAGAGACAAATCAAGCAGCAGATTTCTTAGTAAACCTGGGATGTTCAATGGAGGGTTTGACTATATATAGTACTCAATCACTGATATCTCATACCTTGAGGGGTATTGACTTTAAATAGGTCATGCTTGCCTTCACTAAGAGTAAGAACTGTTTAACTATAATAGATAATAGTAATATTATTGTATTTAACTTCTTTTTATTTTCACGCCTCTGATGTTTGGCATCTAGTGCTAAATTATTTGTTAATGTCAATTTTATTTGTTTCAACATGTTAGGTTCATGCTCCCCTTCTTTGTACTTTTCACTTTTCACTTTTCTTATTAATAAAATAGGGTATCTACCCTCTCTAGGGTGCCGCTTCTGGTTGGACTAAAAAAAAAACTACATTAATAGTAAAAACCAAATAATTTTTTGTTTTTATTTGATAAAAGTACAATCTAAAAACAAAAATTTAAACTAAAACTAAAACTAAAACAAGAAAAACATAAATAAAACTAAAAGACTCCTAAATTACCATTCAAAAAATACTTAAATGCATGTATCAAAATATTTTAATACATTTTATTTAATTATTCAAGATTATATGCATATCTCTAGTCAAGCTTAGTAATATATACATAAACTCTCCACGTTCGTAAGTAGGTAATTAACTATTATCTATAAACAAGATCCCACGTAATATGTATACATTGTCTCGTAAAGGTTAAAGATCATCAAAAGACATGCTTGGTTCATTTGGAGGAATGGTGATAGGAATTATAATAAATATAGTAGGAATGAAAATAGATATAACTTCCATTTCTCACTATATTGGTATGTATAGAGTATTGCCTTAAAAGAAGATATAAAAACATTATTCATTCAATCATAATATATTACTAATCATCTTTTTCTATTTTTTCCCTGTTCATTTCTTTCCATACTAACTAAACAAGCACCACCTAAGTTAATCGGCGAGGATGTGAGTTTCCTTTTTATCAATCAAGATGTGATTCTTTTGGGGAAAAAAAAAAGAAATTTAAGAATAATATTTAAAACATATTATGCCCATGAGAAAGAAAATATTCTTAAAATTACCCGATAAAATGGTAACGTCAGAATTAGACATATTCATAATGGATGTACGAGAAGGAGAAACGGAAGGAAAGAAAAAGAAAAAAAAACCAGTTTAATAATAAGATTTTATAAAAGGCAGGATCGAAAGTATACGGAGACATAGATAACAGAGGGTGAAGCAAAAAGGTAGAAAGCGTTTAAGCCTTAGTGACAGGTTGTGATGGGTTAGGTTTATTTTTCAAAAAATAATGGTACAAAGAGACTGTAAAAGTTTTTCCAATTTTATATTTAATCTTACATCAAACCCAACAAAAGGCGAAAAAAGAAAAAACTACGCAGAGTTCTTTTTAGATTAGTTGAACTCATCCTACATTATTGTTCAGGGAAGATGATTATGGATACCATAAATTAGTTTAGCATGACCTCTTTTTTCAAGATTGAAGTTCAAGTGGCCAACAAGTATATAAAAGGAGGCATTTCAATGGTGGGATTTAAATGCTTGCTTCCATGCATAAAACTTGCTTTGGGACGTCCACCTGCTGTCTTCCAACTGTGGTCCATAATATATATATATATATATGGGTAATAGAATAAAAATTAAATGCACCAATTTTACATAAAGTTAAAAAGAGTTTTGTTCAGACACATCAAGCGTAGATTGAGTTCACAAGCAAATCAAGATTAACTACCAAAAGAAACGGGAGTTTTGGTTGGTACCATTCTCCACAATTCGCTTGAAATATAAATGGGTGTTCTTACAAGACACCAAAGATGATTCCGTATAAATGCTTCAAATAGGCTCTAGCCAACTTTGTGTTTACAGAAAAAAATTACCAGAAGTTGTACAAGATTTGATGTTTTTTGATAAAAGAAGCAGGTATAGGAGAGCCTATGGGTGAGAATGGAGAGTTCACAGGTGGTTTAAATTGGGGGTGCTGTTGGATGTGAGGCCGAAGTGCACGTTTGGCAAAGGTCTACATGTTAGTGCCTATGTGTGACAACAGAAAGTGATTGAAAGCGATTAATCATTTATCTACGAGAATAGTTATATCATAATAACACAGTATTGCTCGACAAGATGTTAGCTGCTAGGCTTAAACAAATCTTAGACAGGAAAAGGAGCAACCATTCTCTTTTTTCTATTTGTTCTTCCCTTGCATTCAAGTGTTCTATTCCAGTGTCACTATCTTTTGTTTCTTTTCTTGTTTGAAATATGCTCCTTTTCCTCTTTCTTTAGTCTCTGATTGTATGTAGTTAATTGGTATTCAGAGTGTCTCTTAATCACCATCGACCATCTAATGTCAAACATTAACAATATCCTACAATTTCACTGATCTCTTGAAAGTTGAAACTATCAATTGCTTATTCAATTGATTGTGTTCCCTCGTTGATGGAGTATCTATCTTTGTTTTGGGAACATAAGCTTGTCCTATTTTCAAGAATGTTTAGTCAGCTTTCCATCATGTAGCAGTGGAAATTTGGTCACCGGGATGAAGAAGTTAATTTGAAGCAGCTAATCTAAGAAGAAAGCTCCTGCCCACGATACCAAGCTTGTACCGTTCAGCAAACTCTGGGACGTCCTTAATCGACTAAAGTGGAAGGAGGAACTGAGAAATTTCTACCTCAGGGTGGTTCAACAAATGAAAGATCTAGCGATGTGCATGCTATTCGATGTATCCCAGCTACCTTGACTAACATAAACTCAACTTACCTACATGTTTATTTATCCAATTAGATATAGTGACCGCGATGTGATTTTCGAGACATGCATGCTCTAGGTAGGTTCAACTGCTGCCATTTTAGGTGCTCTCTTCTATTTGTCTTCAATATGCTCCGGTCCCTAATTACTAATTACTAATGTTAATGCATATATATTCAGTAAATTCTTAAAAGTATGTGTTAATTTTGTCGTTTCTCATAAACAATTTAGAGTCAAACCACAAAACTCGATCTAATATATTGTCTAATAGATAAAATGGCATAATATTAACATAAAGCCAGAGAAAGAATTCACTTAGGGGATCTACTTACATGTATCAAAGATCAATATAGTTCTCTCGATCCCCCATACAAGCTGAACATTGGGTTTGGGGAAAGTTATCTTGGCCTTAATTAGTTACATTTGTGAGAAGTTGAGAGTGATATAAAAGCACTAAAGGAAAGAAGAACACGTACTTCCATCAGAAAATGCCCGAATATACACAATTCTACTAAACCCTTTTAAGAACAGGTCATAAGGCTTGATGAATGCATCCCTGGAAGTAAGAAAATCTTATTATTGGTGATTAATTAGGTTGTAATTTGATCATTGCAAAGGTGTACTTGAACCCTTTTTGAGCTCCCCTGTTTAGATATCATGCCAATGTATCCTCAACTTAGGAAATATTACTGCAATTAACAGATTTTAGGATCATTCGAATATTCAGAATAATAGATCTGATCATCAAGCAAATAGAAATGCGTTTGGTCTATGGCAGTTCTTTTGTCGTATAAGGATGATAAAAGGAATCTCATGTGCTGGAAGGGTGGAAGAAGGTTTTCTTAAGGGGAAAAAAAAAATCGAATATGTAGGCCATTGAGGGAACCATTTGCAATTAAGTATTCATTATTTTATGATCCATCTCCCTCCTTCTCAGGTGTTTATAAGCATGGCGATAAACGCCTGCACAAAGCAGAGAACTAAAAAGAACACTAGCCATTTGAACACTTACAGAAGAAGATAATCAAGATGACAGGTTCTGGTTCTCCTTGTGGAGCCTGCAAGTTCCTGAGAAGGAAATGTGTGAAAGGTTGTGTTTTTGCACCTTACTTCAGCCATGAACAAGGTGCCACTCACTTTGCAGCTATTCACAAAGTTTTTGGTGCAAGTAATGTGTCCAAATTACTTGCTCACCTACCTGTGAGTGATCGTTGCGAAGCTGCTGTTACAATCTCATATGAAGCTCAAGCAAGGCTTCAAGAACCCATTTATGGCTGTGTCTCGCACATTTTTGCCCTCCAGCAGCAGGTCCGATACACTTTGACCTTTTTATTCCAGTTGATGATGATGAAACCGTATTTCTTTAGGCTTTACTCTAGATCACCGTGTATAGTTGCTAATTAATGTCTTTCTGTGTTTAATCTGGCAGGTTGTAAACCTGCAGGCAGAGTTGGCTTCTCTCAGGGCACAAGCAGCTCAAAACTTCCTCAATGCATCTACTACAGTGAATTCTGGTAAACACCCTTCTTTTCCACAGGATCTTCAGAGCTGGTTTCAGTCAGAGAATTCAAATATGATTTCACATCTCAATCCAAACCTCAACAACACCATGGCTTACAGTGGAAAAGGGTTCATGGACCCAACCTCCATCGGAAATTACGGAAATTTAGCAAATTCATTTGATAGCTTTGAAGAAGCTTCTCAATCCTTGTCATGTTTTGACATGCAATCAGATAAGAGGCAATGGACTTATCAAGATGCTGATGATCTTCGGTCAGTGGCCTTTGGCTATGCTCAACATTCATGAAGAAATACAAACACCTTATGCTAGCTGGAGATTATTTGCATACCATGGAATATGAATTTCTGTTGATATAAATAAAAGCTAGGAACCCCAGAATTGTTCAAACAATCAAAAACCCTAAATGCACCAAGTTTCCCTTTTCGTTAATCTAGTGTAATCACAGATGCGGTTAGAATCGTATTGAAGTTCTATAGAGAAGATAGACTTGTCGCATTTTGAGTTTGATTATCTGGGAGTACTAAACTAGTAAGTACCTAGACTTCAGAGTGAGATTTACCTACAAACTCTTGGATCGTTAGCCTAGTGATCAATTCTTGGACTTTTTTACTAAATTCATATGCTAGATATAGGAATGCATAGACTGTATGTGCTTCTGTATGAGCACATACAGAAGAAAAAAAAATGATGGAAGAAGACAACAACCAAAAAAAAAAAAAAGAGAGAGGCTAATAGCTAGATTAAGTTGGTTGAAACTTGAAAGGCAAATTTATGTACAGTTAGTTTCTTCGCTTGCATTGGGATTTGGAGTGTTTCCTTTATTAGCCATCAGCAATCCCGAGAAAATTATTCCCTTTGTTTTTTCATTATTCCGTCATTGGATGTAGCAGACCAACTATTTCGGCCTCCATCGCCCGTTTCAACTTTCTTTATTCTGTTCCCGATGCCTGTTAATGTTTTAACAAGTTCAGGATTATACAGATTGGTTAGCATGATAAGAATTAGCATTTGCACTGTTACATGTCATCTCTATTACTTATCTAAATCTTCAGCATTTATAATGATGGATCATTTAAGTTAAATCTCCGCCTATATGACCAACGATGCTTGGTTTGCGAATGTGATCCTACTCCTTGCCCGAGGAATAACTTTCAATTAAAAACCTGCTAAAATGCTTCACTTATATAAGCTTCAGTATGGGAACTTGGGCCATGCTGTATATTTACTTCTGAGTGCAAATTTGAAAATACTAGGAGTTGATCATCTTTATCGTGTGCAGCTGCTACTGGTAGTTAGTCCTCTTTCAGCGACGTGATTCTGTGTAACAAAAGAAACTAAATGGAACTTGACTGTTTCAGTTATTACTGGCAGCACTCAGCATGTAAGAGATGAGGATTGCCAAGACTATCGAATCCTCTCTCACTTGTGGTTGTGCTAACTGCTACATGAAACATCTTATTCTTTGGATGGATTAAAAAGGACCTTTTCTCATAACAGCATGAAGTATTCTAAAATTTGGAGTTTTGATTCTCCTGAATGAAAGTGTAAAGAGATTTCCAGATTGAGTATTTTTGCGTGCTAAGACCTCGACAAATGTAGAAGTGGCATTGAAGTAAATGCAGGATTAGTTTGTAGTGGTTCGATCGATTACTCAAGCCCGCAGACTTCACGATCAATGGATATACCCTTATCAGTAATTGAGAGCTGACAAACGTGTCCATCTATTAATCATAGCAATCTAATTTCTGAGTTCTTACTCTAGGAACGGTGTTTATAGAAGGATCAGTGACATGAGACTGTTGTCATATGAATTTGTAAGAACTCAACTTTAGTGGTACCGTTGTCATACGAATTTGTAGGCACGAGAATGTTGGTAAGTTAGTACAAGATTGTGTGAATTTGTTTTATGGAAGAATCATTCGGACCATTTGATTTAAGTCTTCAGTTCACTTCAATGGCAGCACCTAATGTCTCAAGAGAAGAGAGACAATCAAGGTTGCACGTGCGGCTCAATGTCTCTAGTCAAACCTAAACTATATGGTTCTGTTTTGTTTTGTTTGCTTCCAATAATTAAAAAAGACCAAACATTGGTTGTCATCTCTATGATAATTGCTTTCCACCAAATTATTTGTACTATACTACTCCCTCCACGACACAATTTCAATTTCCATAGCTCCATTATTAGTTCAGTGCATTAATAATTTATATTATTCTAATCTTCACCCAAAGAAATTATTCTTTTTTATTTATTAAGAGACCAAACTAAAGGGCAAACTTTAGTGCACAAAGCTTACCACTTTGCAAGGGTTCCGAGGAGCGTCATCAATAATGTGGAACATTTTCCTTACATTTGAACAAAGAGGTCGATTTCACACCAAACTTAATTAATCTGTCGAGGACAAAGTTCTACAACTTACACACTGTTCCAATTAGGATTTTTTTAAGAAAAGAAATAGAATTAATAATAAATAGAAAACAAAGTCGTATAAGATTGCAAAACTCTTATACAAAACAAGAGGGATTACTCCTATCTATCTACTTTTGAAAGTAAGGTATTAGAATGGAAAACTAAGGTAAGAATAAAATGCAGCAAGTTACAAGATAGATGCAATGAGAAACGTATACTGGAACGACATGCCAAATGAAGGTTCTTTAACAAAATGAGTTCCTGGACTTCAATGAAGATCCTCGGTAGTAAAGCTTCTTTCGAAGAGTATCTACTAGCAAGATGTCTTAGGTTGCATTTTCTCCAAAATATGTAGATACAACTTCCCAGTACAAGAATATGAATCTGATTATCTGGTCTTGAGTAGATTGTCTGAGTTAAAATTTTATGTGTAATATCTATGAGAGAGTCACCCGAATCAGATCATGAAAATTTAGCAACAATGTAATCCCAAATGGAGTTATTGAATGGAAATTCGAAGAGAACATGATTCCTTGATTCATCATGCAGTGAGCACATTGGACATCATTTATCAATTCGCAAGTAAGACATTCTATCAATGGTTGATAGCTTGTTTTATATGGCCAACCAGAAAATAAATGAAATTATTGGAGTTAGGACTTTGTTCTAGACCGTCTTGTACCAGGAAACTTGGTTGCCTCATTTACGTAACAATTTAATCATGTCTTTGTTGGTAAGTTTACCAAGTGGTATATCCTTTCAAAAGACATTATCTGATGAATGTATATCAGGGGGTACCCATGTTGGAGATGCTGTAGACACCGTGGGAAATTCCAATAATTACCATTGATGAAGTAACAAAGTCTAGTGCGTCAAGAATATAGTGAAGAAAGATGCAAATGTTAAGGAGAATATATCAGTGGATCAAGGCCTGACCAATTATCATACCAAAGTGAAACCAATCTACCATTCCATATCTTGCAAGATACCTCCTGTTGAACTGCATCTCTTAACTTCAAAAGTAGAGAGAGGAAGTGGGAGTGAGAAGCGTTCACCTTAATATCCCATATGCATTCACCTTTCAAAATTAAGAATGCAACCATTTAATCCAAAGAGTATTCTTGTCCTCCAGGATCCACCAGAATCTCTTAAGGATCAAAGCATGATTTATGGCTTTGATGGATAAAATGTTAAGACCAACTTCTTCTTTTAGATAATAAAGGTTTGACCATCACCAGGCACACCATTCAAACGACTTCATAAAAAGGATCTTAGTTTCCTTTCAATTGATTTTATGATGCCATGAGATAAGAAAATATGGGAACTCTAATAAATATGCAAAGAATTGAGTACGGATTGAGTACGGATTTTATAAGCTACAACTTGCCCGCAAAAGAGAGGGATTTATTCACCTAAGAATTGACATGCTTCTGAATTTTTTCTAAAAAAGGATTACATTCGAAATTGTTGAGCCTCTTAGTGAAAACTGGAAGACCAAGATAAAGTAGTGGAGGAGACTTAATATTCATTCCAGTTGTCGCAGCAATAAGAGGTTCTAAAGAGTAAGCACTTTTAGAAAGAATAAAGTGACTCTTCTACAGGTTGATATACAGGCTCAAGAATTGCTGGAATGTATTAAGAGTTTGCATGTAGGAGTGCATTGATTCCAAGTTTACCCTACAAAAGAGAAGAAGATCATTTACGAAACAGAGATTTGTTAATCCATTTTTTTTTACATTTCGAATGGTGCCAACATCTGGGGTTGTTAAGAGCTTTTTGCTTGATTAATGTCTTGAGAATTTCCAAAGTTAGGATAAAGAGATAGGGGGATAAAGGATCCCCTGTCTAATACCAAATGCAGCTTTAAAGATAGTCATTGGAGTGCCATTTATCATGACCAAAAGAGTAGCAGTTGTAACTGTTAATAAACACAATGATATAAAGCAAAAAAGTTATAGAGAGGATCTTACAAAATAGATAGAAAATTTTAGCATGAATTTCATTGAAGGAAACGTAGAATTTATAAAAGAATTGAAATAACAAACTCTTATTTAGATTCCACTTAATAAATGGATATAAACTGAATGAGAAAAATGTACAACTAACAGCTAAAAAATAGCCACTAAAATAAGTCACTACCATCTGATGCTGTAAAATAGTAAATTAAAATAACAGTAAAAAGAAATTGTGATGGAACTAAAATGCTAGCAATCTAGCACTCCTCCTTGTCATTTCGGCGACAAGCACCAATTTTTTGTCTCATGTCTTCAAATCTTTCCTTAGGTAGAGCCTTGGTAAAAATATATGCTAGTTGATTCTCAGTTGAGCAATCGACAAGCAACACCTCATTAGATTGTTAAACTTCTATGATAAAATGAAACTTGATTTTGAGGTGCTTAGTTCGACCATGAAATACTGGATTTTTTTGCGATTGAAACTGCTAAAATATTATCACACATGATCTTTGTAGCTTCTATTTGTTCACACTCCAAGTCTTTTAGCATCTTCCTTAGTGAAATAGCCGTATTTACAATAGAAACAGTTGCAATGTACTCTGCTTTTGATTGAGCTATAGTTTCTTGCTTCCTTGAGCTCCAGCTAAAAAACTTGTGCCCAAAGAGAATAAATATCTAGAAGTGCTTTTAGAATATTCAATACAGCCACCTCAATCATTGTCATAGTAACCAACCAGCTTCAACCTCTCTCCTGCAAATGCTGGAAAGAATATCCCAAATGTGTTGGTTTCTTTAATATACCTTAACACCCTTTTTGCTGCTATAAAGTAATTTTCTCTAGGTAAATGCATGAATCTGGAGAGCAAACTTACAATAAATAGAATGTCATTTCTGTTGGCAATAAGATACAGAAGGCTGCCAATTAAACTTCTATAAAGGCTTTCATATACTTTTTGAGCACTTTCATCCTTACCAAGATTTAAACCAGTAGAAAATGGAGTGCTCATAGGTTTGCAATCTTGCATTTTGAACTTATGAAAAATATTAGACATGTATTTCTGCTGACATATAGAAAAACCATCATTAGTCTGCGACGCCTCCATTTCAAGGAAGTATTTCATGACTCCAAGATTAATCATCTCAAAGGCTTTCTCCATTTCATTCTTGAAATTTTTAATCACTTTGCTACCTATTACAAGCATGTCATCAACATAAATTGAAACAACTAAGAGCTCATCATATATGTTTCGTACATACAAGGTAGCTTCACTATGACTTTTGCTAAAGTCAAGTTGCACAAGATGACTATCCATCCTTTCATACCAAGCTCTTGGAGCTTGTTTTAAGTCATACAAAGCTTTTTTTAGAAGATAAACTTGATCCTCTTTACCAGGAATTAAAAAACCATCAGGCTGGTCTACAAAAATCTCTTTAGTGAGTAGCCTATTTAGGAAGACTAATTTGACATCAAATTGGTGAATCTGCCATAAATTGTGAGTCACAAAAGCAAGAAGGAGTTTGACAAAGCAAGAAGGAGTTTGACTGTGTCATACCTTGCTACTAGAGAAAATATTACCTGGCAATCCACACCATATTGTTGTGCATATCCCTTCACCACCAATTTAGCTTTATGTTTGCAAATTGAACCATCAGAATTGAATTTAGTTTTGAAGACCCATTTTAAACCAATCACCTTCCAATTTGCTAGCCTGTCAACTAACTGTCAGGTCTTATTCTTGTTGATCATGTCTAGTTCAGATTGCATAGCTCTCCTCCATGCTTAAGATTCTTGTGCTTCAGCATAGCTTGTTAGTTCATTGACAACCATGCTACACCTTTGATAAATGTCCTCTAAGGACTTTGTACTTCTTACTGACAAGTCATCCACCAAATCATTTGCTACAAGTTGAGGTTTCTCTTTTGGATAGAGATTAGTATGAGCATCCTTTTGATTTTCCTAATACCAAATAGCAATCTCATCAAACTTCACATGTCTGCTCAAAATTATATTTTCTGTTTTCAAGCAACAAAATATGTATCCTTTGCATGATGAACCATAGCCCATGAAGATGCCTTTTTGAGCCTTGTTGTCTAGCTTGCTTCTCTTGGATTCACGCACTTAATAGTAACATATACACCCAAAGATTCTGAGATGGTGTATTGTTGGCTTATGGTCATACCAAGCTTCATACGGAGTCTTATCTTGCAAAGCCTTTATGGGCAGCCTATTTAATAAATAGACAGAAGTATTGATTGCCTCTGTCTAGAAATGGTTTGGCATTAGTTTTTCAATTAAAAGACACATGGCCATCTTCATTGTTGTCCAATTCTTCCTTTCAAACACTCCATTCTGCTGTGGGGTGTATGGTAAGGTTAGTTGATGTTCAATGCCTGCACTTTTAGGAATTCAGCAATCTGGTGAGAAGTATATTCTCCACCATTGTCGGATCTTAAAGCCTTAATTTTAAGATTATATTGATTCTCTACTAAAGCTTTAAATTGTTTAAAAACATCAGAGACTTCACTTTTGAGTTTAATGAAATAAACCCAACACATCCTGGTGCAGTCATCAATAAATAGGAGAAAATAATAGTTACCACTCAAGGACTTAGTTTTCATTTTGCCACACACATTAGTGTGGATAAATTGAAGTTTTTGACTTGCTCTCTATGCCTGGTTTGTTTGAAATGGTAGCTTGGATTGCTTCCCTTGGTGACATATCTCACAAACTTGAGCATCACAGGAAATTTTAGGCATATCTTCCACCAGACCCTTCTTGTTCATTTTTGCAATGGTTCTTTGATTGAAATGGCCAAACCTTCGATGCCATAGGTTTGTAATTGATTGTGAAGTCCTTCTATATGCTTGCTCAAATGCTTTCTCCCAAGTTACCACAAAACTTCTGTTTTTCATGTTGACATAAAATAATTATACTCTAGAAGGATAAAAAATAGTGCATTTTTTATCCTTAAAATGAAGTGAGTAATTCTTTTCAAGCATTTGCCCAACACTCAACAAATTTTGGCTAATGTTAGGTATAAACAAAATATCAGGAATAGTTTTGATACTTGAATTTGTTAAGACAACCACTGATCCTCTTCCTTTGACTTCTAGGAACTCTTCATTTCCTACCTTTACTCTAGATTTGTAAGTATCATCTAGGGTCCTGAACATCTCTGCATCATTGCACAAATGATGAGTGCAACCGTTATCAATAAGCCAATCATTAGAGGAGTCATTTGTTGAGAAGTAAGAAACGACAAAGAGTTGCTCTTCCTATGCATCACTTACATCTGCCAATTGAGCTTGAGAAGGTTTTGAGCCTTTGTTTTTAGATTTGTAGACTTTCGATATATGCCTAATCTGCTTGTCATTGCCACATACAACATCACGCTTTCACCAGCAATATTTTTCTAGGTGTGTTGTTTTTTTGCAATGTTTGCAAGGAGGAGAGGACTTCTCTAAACCTTCATTGCTATTTCCTCCATTAAACTTGCCCTTATTTTTCTAGTTAGGATGCTATTTTCCCTTACTAGGTCATTGCTTTTGCATAGAAAAAGGCCTTTAGTGAATTTCTCCTGCCTCATATTCCTTCTTTGCTCTTGTGATTGAAGAGCACTCATTAGTCACCTAAAGAGGTTTTGCTTAGGTCCTTGGACTCTTCCAGTGAAGCATCTTGGATTCAAACCTGTCAGGAAGAGTCACAAGAAATTTCTCCACAATCTGTCTCTGCAAATGCTTTACCAAGCAATCTTATGTTATTAACAATCAAGGAGAATTGATCAGTATACTTACTAATTGTTTCATCCTCCTGCATGTTCAGCGACTCAAATTCTCTTTTCAAGTTCAACACTTGCATTTGACGTGTTCTGTCACTATCTTGGTATTCTTCCTTCAACCCTCCCAAGCCTGCTTTGCAGTTTTGCAGGCCATAATTCTATAAAACACAGAGTCTGCTACTGAATTTTGAATAAGTGACTTGGCTCTAGATTTCTTTGCCTTTTCTTCACTGTTCAATTTGATTTGGGCTAAAGTGGGATTTGTTGATAGAGTAGGGATTGATTTATCTTCAGTTACATTTTCCTAGAGGTCATAGGCTTCCAAAAAAGCTTGCATCTTTACTGACCAAATGTGATAATTTTGACTAGTGATGATGATAGGTGGGTTTAAGGATTGACTGCTAGATGCCATTTCAAGTTCTGGGTTAAAGAATTTTGCTGTATTTTGGTTCTGTAAGATCTAGTAATGCTCTAATACCACTATTAATACACACACAATGATATAAAGCAAAAAGTTATAGAGAGGATCTTACAAAATATATAGAAATTTTCAGCATGGATTTCATTGAAGGAAATTCAGAATTTATACAAGAATTGAAATAACAAACTTCCTATTTAGATGCCACTTAATAAATGGATATAAATTGGATGAGAAAAATCTACAACTAATAGCTAAAAAATAGCCACTAAAATAAGCAACTAATATCTGATGCTATAAAACAGTAAATTAAAATAAGAGTAAAAGGGAATTGTGCTGGAATTGAAATGCCAATAATCTAACAATAACGCATCACATAATCCAGTTGATAAATTAGGATTTTTTTTGGAAATACTTTCAATATAACAAGTTAATTTATTTCTCCGAATCCAAAGCTTTAATTAATTAAAAACTATGTCTGTCATTGCTCTAGAAAACTCATGCGCTCCTGTTCATCTAAGAAGAAACTAATTAATATTTTCAAAAACATCTCTTGTTCCTTTATCTCTCCTTTTAGCTCCTTATCTTTAATACGTAATGCTAAGAAAAGCTAGTGAATTAATAAAGGGCTCTCTTGGTTTAAGTGAGGTCGCGGATTCGAACCGTTCTGATGTATGTAGCCGTTTAAAACTTAGGACCAGAGCTTTGCCTCCCGCAAGAGATCCACCCGACTCGAGCGAGAATTAGTTTGAGAGTGGATGACTTAAATGTGTCTTTCTATAGTTGGGAGCCTTTTAGAATACCTTGTAGGTAATTAAAAAAATAAATAAAAAAGCTGGGTTTTCGCATATTCCTTTTTGATTTTGAAGTCATCAGTTCACTCTTTTTGAGACAGCTCGTCTGAAATCACTTTCAACAAATGATCACTCATCGTCCATTAAAGTAATGGGTTCTCTGGAATAATCTCACTTTTAAAGTACAATTAATGGATTCCGGAAAAGAAGGTTCAGTGTCAATGGATGTATTCAAGAGCTAACAAAAGCCAACCTCTAAGACCAAGTATGAAAAGGAAGTGGTTATATGCTGCTCGAGTAGAATGGGTCTAAGAAGAAAAGTTATCCTATCCTTTGGTCACGGGCTCCAAGGACATGAAGCCGATGCAGTTAAGCCGTGGTAGACTGTCTAATATACATATATAAAATATTATATAGACATTGTCTCTTCCTCACTCGTAATCACCTTATTCAGTGGCTTAATGTTTTTTTTAATAAGTATAATCGGTGAAGGCCTGCTTATAAAAGATTTTCATCCTTTTAATTTTGCTTTCTTGCTAAACACACATGAACCAAGTGGGAACTGCTTAATCCACCAATTCCTAGCAGTCAGAATCAAATAGGAACACGTGGACATGGTGTTATGTAGTTGGAGGGAAGAAGTATGAGGACGCTAAGGTCTAATTTTAGAAATGAAGGGTAATCATGTTAGGTACACCAACACCCAAGTACTTGCGAATAATTTCGGAACACAATTACGTAGGTACTAAATATCGTATGTTAATTGACAATCTAAGGCTTATGAGAGAGAGTTTAATTCATCTATTGCCCTGCACGTGCATGAATAAATTTTTGGGGTCAACCACATTTTGTCTGATGACCCATCTAATCTTATACCTTGTGCGTGCGAGGCTATATTATCAATAAGTGAAGTCAATTAATAGTACTAGCACCAGCAAGTATCATCTTCACACATAACCTTTACATAGCAAGTTGATGGTCTGGGACAAGAGAGAGAGAGCCTTAGTTATGTATGGTTTAATATAATACAAAAACCCTCTTCTACACCTCAGTGAGTTCCAAAATGAGATCCCATCCCATCAATCCTTCGAATTTCTCATGCAATCCCAATCCATAATGGATTTCCACTAAAGACCCTTGCCATTCTATACACCTGAACCACCACGTCACCTCTTGTGATGGAACCTAACCTTCAACAAAAATTGCATCTTGACCTGTCAAAGGAAATAACCTCATTATATAAGGAATCGTGTCATTACAGGGAAATCATACAGGCTGTCATCCAATTCAAAGCCTGCCTTAAGTTTTAGCATTGACAATACAGCAGAATGAAATCATTTAACCATTCTTTTATTTATCAAGTTGCGCAATTTCTCTTTTTATCAAATTTCAGTTGGAAAGGTACCATATGAGACAACTGATTAGCCAATCAATGATTCTTACTGCAGTTTGCCAAAGTTTTCATCCCTTTCCAAACAACATTCAACCTATTCAAGATTTTCTTTGAAAAATTTTATAGTCAGAAGATGCAGGCAAATTTCACAATGACAAATTTGCAATCAGCAAACATTAGTTGTTTCTAGTTTGACTAGCAGTTTCAAGAAGCAAGGTCATTAAGGTAAGCCAGGCTTACTTGAGATGTATTGTAGACTATGTACTCGTTATACATCAACTCAGAGTTCCTCACATTTGATGTCACTGGTTTTCCACAAGGAATGACAACATCATTCCTCCAGTGCACAAATTCTGATTCTTTGGGAACTTTCTTCCCCAATCCTTTTGTTGAGTGCTTTCCTTCAGGAGGTTTCTCCAAATACTGTCCATAATGAAATCATCGTTACAAGAGGTAACTGACCGACAAAGAACAACGCATTCAACGAAGACCACATAATTCAAAACTTCACTGCAAATAATCTAAAAATATCAGGTGAATGATGAATGCTCAGTAACACCATATGCGGTTCAGATAAGGATGCATTTTAGCAAATGATTAAACAAAAATATTCCAGGTTGAAAGAGTTCATTGACTTATTAGCCAGTATGACATACCATAAAACAGGAAGGGCAGCATGCATATACTCATAAACATATGTAGGCATGTAAAGTGAACTCACCAGCGCTTTCTTCAGTTCATAAACCTCCCCTAGGGCAACTTCACTAAGAAGCATCAGTCCTATAGGATTTTTCTTATCAGTAAAGCAATACTGAGCACTCTTACTGACTAGGTCAGCAAAGTAAATCCCTTTGCCAAACTGTGGTATAGAAGCAAGTAACCATCAGCATTGCAGAAGCACGTGTACATTAAAGAAAAAGCAGGTAAAATCTATACATCAACCTAGACATATACATAATTTCTCATTCACTACAAACACAACACAGAGAGAGAGGGAGAGATGAGACCATATAGCCAGTAGCTGGAGCTTCAGGAGGAGCTATTCTCAGACCTTGGCTAAGTATTCCCACAAAGTTAGTCAATCGAGAACCTGCAAATACATAACAACTTCTCATCACATTACAAATACTAATTTCTCCTAGCTGAAGCATCGTGGATTCCTTGGAATCTGTATTTACAGCAGATCACAGGAACTAATAGCAAAAGTTTACCATGCCATAGCAGCATTTTGTTCTTAAGCTTGTCTCGATAAGGTGTAAACCTATCAAATTCCCCTTCCCTCTCCAGTGAAAACACTTCCTCCAGTTCCAGACTCCACTCCTGACAATAGTATCAAGCACCAACACATTATAAATGAAAAAGATAGCAAGAAGAAAAGAATAAAAACACCACCAGAACTTTTTTAAGACTGTTCAGTGCCAAAGTGCCATGAAATGTAACCCACTGTATGAGTAGGAGCATGAGTAGTTCTGAGATACTTCTCAATCAGCTGGTAATCTTCACTGTCATGAGAAAGTGGATTAATACCACAACGAAGTTTCTTGTACTTATCATCAAGGGGTTCCTCACTGTCAAGATCAAAACCTACTAATCTGGAAGCTATCTCAATATCTTGGAGTGCTTCTAGCATTTTAACCTACAATAGAGACAACAGAATTTCAAAATTTTTAGTTCTATATTTTTCCATTAAACTTGTTGAATTAGCAGGATTGAAAACTGATCTGATGGCTATTAATAATTTCTGAACAAAGAATTACTAAAATGTTAAGCATTGTCAGTTACTGCTAACTCCAATTTTCACCCTTCCCATGCAATTTGTTAATAATATGAGTCAACTGTCATCACTTCATAATGGCTTTCATAAATTCAATAGGCAAGAAGCATACCACCAAGGTGCTTAAATCAAGGAGCCAAATCAAGATCCACCAAGGCTGATTAGTTTTATTTTTTTTTCCCAAATTTAGTAAAGAAGGATGTTTATTTATGATTCTGTTTTTAGTCTTCATTTTTAGATATTCCTTTTTTCATAATTTATAACAATCACAAGTGGTTTTTTATTTTTAATATAATTCATAATTTAATATTAACTACTAAACAAAAACTTATGACCATTATATTATATTATTCGAAAATAAACAACTTAATTTATCATTTAAATAATATTTTATTAAAATAAAACATTTTCAAAATTTACAATTAGAATTAATATATTTTCATATTATTACGTTTTAAAAATAAAATAATTACAGCTAAACTATTCAAAAAAATTTTAAATTGAAAATTAATTTTAAATAATAAAACAGATTTTTTTTTGAGGGAAATAATAAAACAGACTTAAAAATTAAGATTTATTTGTTTTTAACATTTTTAGAAATAGAATTTTGGTTTAAAATAAATTAAAATAAAGTATTTTTTACTATGTATTTTGATTATAAATGCTACTAATAAACCATTGGTATATATCATAGAAGGAATAAATTCATCACTATATAGTATATAAGAAATAAAATTTAGAAATTATTACTTAATTATTATTAAAATAAAAATTTTATATAGCTTTATGTATTATAATACTAAATTCAATAAGTATTAATTTAGATTATAATAAACATTACATGGTAACAACAACAACTCAATAAAAATCTCATTTTTATAATTAATTTGTACTATAATTAGTAGTAATTGATAAATATTTCATAATAAATAAAAATTTATTACTCGTCTAGTTAATAAAATTAATTTATCTTCAGCTTTTAGCGGAGCCTGTTGAAGAAGGTCACATTAATTCCCCACAATCAAACTCAAAGTTAATATATTTAGTATAATAATAAAAGTATAATTACATTCATTTAAACAAGTAAACAATTTTACCAAAATCATGAAATGAAAACTAAATATCAAGTCGATTCAAACAGCTTATTCCCTTATTATAGATGTTGGTGATGAAATCAGAAGCAGCACAGAGCAGATAAAATTGAGAGAATGATGTACGATGATATGCATACTACCAAGAAGATGATAGATCAAATCAACACAAATTTTGAAATAAGTCAAGAATCTTAGCGGGAAGTGAAGAAATATAAAGGAAGCAACAACATGAAGAGTTCTGTACCTTTGCCTTAAAATCATCATCATCTCTAATAACATGCGGATGAATAGAAGGAATGACGGTGAAAAACCTATTGCTGGCATCAACAATCAAACTTTCTTTAACTGTAGAATTGAGTGTATTACTATTTAATAAATTCTGAATTTCGGTCAATGCCTCAAAACCTGGAAAATTTAAAATGTATACAGTTAATTAACCAATGCAACAATTCAGACCTCTTAGAACTGTATAATATTGTATGAATGAAATCTGAAGTGATCATACACACAAAAGTAAAATGAAGAAGAAATGAATGAATGAAATAGCAAAAGGCATAATAAGTACCCCTCTGGATATTGCTCTTGCTCAACTTTCCAAGTGGCATTTCTGACATATTAATCTCAAATTCCATCATTGCAGCTCTGTGAAACAGTTGGCAATCCTTCGGAAATGAGATCCTCAAAGGAATTGTGACAAAGAAAATGAAGAAAATCACTTCTACCTGTAAGTTTCCACATTGAAGAGCATCTTCATCAATTCAACTACTTGAGGGGCAAGTTTGCTATCCGCACTGTTAATATTTCTCCTTACCACTTCTTTATTCTCTCCATAGTCCTTTGAGTTTGAACATAGTTAAAGAACAAAATGAGATGAATCATATACATTAAGCAGGCAGTATGATAACAGGTAGATTGAAAGCTAACAAACAGTACAATATCCAATGGGAAGAATCTGCCAGGTTTCTTTTGAAAATTTTTCTTCTGCTCCCAAGCTTCCCAGGAATTCCCAGTCTTCTCAAGAAACAAACGCTTAAATTCACATATTGCATCTGATTTGGACATTTCATCCAGTTTCTTTCCTCCAATTTTTTCGTTCCCTATCCTTCCCCATTTCCGGAAGACATGACAATCTGATCCTCTGTCATTTTCAATTATCTGAAGAATATAGTAGCTTTTTCATGGAAAACAAGCAAAAAGTTAAAATATTATAAAACAAACCATAATATATTAAGAAAGAATAAAGATGCATTGAAATTGATTGCGGCATAAGCTCAAGTAAATCTAGTTCAACTTATCCTCAGGTGTTTTTTTTTAATTTTTTTTATTCACATGTAGATTGACTAATGACTAATGACTCCTATGGCATCCTTTTTTATCAATTGACAAGCATCAGATAGATGGCATGGCATTGTCTGGCCAAGCCAACAATAATAAATGCAGAAACAGGCCCAAAATTCAAAGAATACAATTTATAAGAAATGTACACGAGAAAAAAGTTAATATGATATCAGACAAATCCACCTGTTAATACCAGTTGACAAGTCAGACATATTTAACGTTGTATTGTAGATGGTCTTCCCATCCTCAAGGATGTGGCCGGTATCTTGCAAACCAGATGCTTCATGCACAGCACTCCGGCCTTTCACTTTCACAGTGACCATGCTAGAGACATCAGCCACAGGCTCTATTTTGTACAAATCAAATGGAAGTTTCTTTTGCCTTTCAAAAGAGGCAATTAGGTAATCTTCCCGAACAAGCGGCAATTTCATCCTCCTAACAACCACATCATTCAAATCCAGCCACAATATTGATAAAAGAAAAAACCAGAGAAGTGGAAAGCAGCTTTACCTAGCCTTCCGTATCTCAGCATCTGCATGATCTGGTGTCCCACTCACAATTAAGCAGTTTGTACCTGCAATTAAATAGGTAAGCAAAAATGACCAGAATAATGTCAGAATTCTTCACAACAAACATTATTTTCCAACTTGGAATCAAATGCACAAAACTGCTACCCTTCTTGATCTTAGCATGAAACTGCCCTCCTGCTCCCTCAATCTTTCCCTTCCAATGTTCCTGCAACAGTTAAATAAGTAAAAATATCAAGTCAATAAGACAACATGAAGACATAATTGCACCAATCCCAAAGTAAGAGCTTACAATCGATTCCTCCGAGAGGCCAGTGATAGCAACTTTTAGATCTTTTAAACTTTCACTGTTCTGTGACTGGCTGTTGACAACTTGGCTCCCAGAAGTGGCCAAAGGTATTATCCTAACCGGTTTGCGACTCTTTTGTGATTTGAACCACTGCGATAAGGTCTACACAGTTATAACTATAATATTGCAAAATAATTAATACATAAAATATATCTTCCAAAAAAAATTAATACATAAAATAATTCATCCTGGACACCTTTTTAAGATACGGATTCTCTGTCCCTTCTGGGATTTTCCACTTCCTTTGAAGACGTACAGGTTCAGTAGCAGAGAATGAACATTTGCTCCATTCTGACAAGTAGCCATGGCACCTATACATGCCTCCAGAATAACGAAGACAACCATGACAAATAGGGCAGGAATCAAGTGCTCCAAACATCATCCCATCAGCACTACAAAGGATTCCTCCAGTTAAGTTGCAGCAAAATTTGGGGCAAGTAGTTAAAATTAGGTATAATAGGAAGCAAAGATAAAGAAAATACAATCTCATCCTCACTACTCAAACAATTCAAGCAACCATGCCAAAAGTCATAAATTATAGACCTGGAAGAAATAAATCATCTGTATTTATATCCAACATATCCAATAACACTAATCTCATGTTCATTGTTGAACAAACAAACAGCATACCTATTCAAATTGAATCACCAAGCAGATCAAAAAAATAATCTATGAACCTATCCACCCATCCCATTGCCAAGGTGGTTCAAGAACAATTGGACACTGAGGTTTATGAAACTCAAATCTTAAATACAATGCTAACGATCAAAATGTGTCAATTCTCAATTTGAACACATATTAGCCAGAAGATAAAATCCTAGAAACAACTGTGTTACCAATTAGAAAGTGAAAATTCACTTGAAAATATATAAAAAGAACTGGAACTTCTTAGCTTTAGTAAGAGATTAAATCATGTTGTGAAGTTGTATTGTCAAGGTGGTCCAAGAAAAATTGGACACTGAGGTGTATGAAACTCAAATCTTAACTACAATGTTACCGACCAAAATGTGTCAATTCTCAATTTGAACACATTTTACCTAGAAGATCAAATCTTACAAACAACTGTCTTACCAATTAGAAAGTGAAAATTCGCTTGAAAATATATAAAAAGAACTGGAATTTCTTAGTTTTAGTAAGAGATGAAATCATGTTGTGATGTTGTATTGTCAAGGTGGTCCAAGGACAATCGGACACCGAGGTGTATGAAACTCAAATCTTAAATACAATGTTACCAATCAAAATGTGTCAGTTCTCAATTTGAACACATTTTACCCAGAAGATCAAATCCTACAAACAACTGTCTTACCAATTAGAAAGTGAAAATTCACTTGAAAATATATTAAAAGGACTGGAACTTCTTAGTTTTAGTAAGAGATGAAATCATTTCGTGACGTTGTATTCATCAGAAAGTCACACGGATCACTTACAAAATCCATATAAGGATGCTCAAAGTCTCCTAAAAAATGAATTACCATCTATCCCGCAAATCAAGTTCTGATCCAGTAGAGTCTTGACCATTTTCCTCAAGCATTTCTCGCAACTCTGCCGTAGTTACATGCTTTTTGAGATCATCCTTCAAAGCCCACAATTCTTTGGATTGGGACTCCAGTTTACTTTCCAAATCATTATTAGACTTAGCAGATACAGTCCTGCTAGTTGCTACATCTCCTTCTTTCACATACTTTGACTTCTGATTATCACCAAAGTTATTTCTACGTTTTGCACCAACTTTGGTGGCGGATTGTTGTTGTTCCTTGCCCTCTTCTCCCTTAACTTCAGTGAATAATGACATAACATGAATGAGCAAAATACAGAAACTAGCAACATCAAGAAAAATACAGAAACTAGCAACATAATCATTCTCTGACATTCATGAATGTATGCAATTGTCATTACCATCATCGGCTGAGGAAGCAATGTTCTTAACCAGAGCACTAACAGCTTCTTGATCAGACGCTGAGAGATTTTCCCATCCAGGCAGCTTCTCCACTTCGGTAGATGGATACAAATCCATATAGCAGTTAGCATGATGCCAAGATAATCCCTTTGCTCCTTGTCCAGTTGGCTTGGAAGACATACGAACCTAAAATGATTTTGTAATTTTGGGGAAATGAATTGATTATGTACTCAACACGTGAGTAAAAAACAATAAAGAAATCAGATTATGTAAATACATTCAAATATATTACAGTTAAAATTGTACAATAAGCCAAAATGATACAGAATTCACTTCAATAAACTTAAAAATATATATGGTTAAAAAGCCACACAAGTCCATCTCCTATGCTCTTAACCGTAGCTAAATGGGGAAACAATCCTTTGATTGTAATTTAGAGGGAGTGGATGGAATTAAGGTAAATAGACCACACATCAGCAAAACAAGCGTATGAAAATTAAGAATTATGTCTTGTCACATCTTGAGATTTTCCTTTTCTCTTTTGTTACTTTGCCACACATTAGCAAAAACAAGCTTATGAAAATTAAGAATCATGTCTTGTCACATCTTGAGATTTTCCCTTTCTCTTTTATTACTTTGCCAACAGGCACTTCCACCAACTTATTAAAAAGGGCATTGAAGAAGAGAAGCCTACCAGTTGTTTGGCAAGTATTGAAAACTGGTTACGTGGTGCTCTAATCAAAGAGCAATTGCGTCCATCCCAAAAAGAAAATAAAAAAGATAGAAAACAGATCCAAATTTTTAAGGCACGTACAATAGGTCGTAGACCGGGCTTGTCAGACAAACTACACTGAGGCTCCCCCAATTTGAATGTTAACAGATAAATGTAAATACCCACCTGTCCTTTTGTGATCTTTTGGGTGCAATGCTTGCAAGTAGCACGAGAAGTTTGCGAAACTTCAACACCATATTCAGTTGTACTGTTTGTACTTGTTGGACCATCATTCTCAATATACTTCCTAATCTTCTGTTGATCTTCCCATCGGAGTGATTCTAAACCCTCAACATCTTCAATTCTAATACCACAATGAAGAAAAAGAATAAAGTTACTTTGTCCTCCAATTCATCTTTGGAAACTTATGACATAAAGTTGCAAAGACACTCACGCTTTTAGTTGTTTTGCTTTCTTCAGTATGCAGCTGGCATGGTTCCACATCTAAATAGCAAAGTATTACACATCAGATTTGGACCATGCTCCATTTATTTGCTCTTCTCAAAAATAAATAAATAAAAGGGGGAGGGTATCGACGAGCAAAACTTTTAAGCTAGATCATCAAACCAAGTTTGTTTACAGGCCTCAAACAATTATACCAGAGATAATCATACTGAAATAAGAAAACACAGTTTAAAATTAACAACACTGCTTGCCTATAAAATACAACCACAAAATCATAAGTTAATCCACAAATTTGATGACATATGAGGTTAAAGAGGAAACGAAAAAATAACATGCAATTTATATAGAAAAGAATACTGAAAGCTCCCACTTATTTGCATGAGATTGATCATAAAGATGGTAGCTCAAAGTAATATAAATACAGAAAATACCCAAAAAAAGGAAAGAGAAAAGATGAATCTTTGAGCATTAAAAATGACGGACAGTGAATTAGAAGAGGAACGACTACAGATGATCCAAGAAGGCATCAACATCAGAAAGAAACAAACTTGAGGATAAATGCAAATGCAGGTAGGTTTTCAACTTGGAGAAGTGGAAAAAGGCGCGAACTTGAAGGGCAAACGAAGAGTGAGAGTAAATAATAAGAAGGATACAGGCATGAAGCCGTCGAATTGGGAGGCTTGGACCATCTTGCCGAGCCTGAGAGTCTCTTTGTCGATGGTGTTCTTGCAGGTCTTGCATGAAGATCGACCCGACTTGGCGTACTCTGCCTTCCACGGTTTTGGAGGGTTTGCCATTGTCCGACAGCAACAAGACGGTTACACTCCTACTCGCTCTATGTATATATATATAAGACTTGTGTGTTGCTGGTGGAAGGAGGAAGATGGACTTTGAAGAGATTGTGATTCTACAAGTTTAATGAAGAAAGCGTCTCGAATACGCTTTTTGATCCACTTTTTTTTTTTTTTGTGGCCAATCTTTTTGATCTACTTAGTACTCTTGCTTTACTAATCACTAGTTACCAGAACCTTCACTCAATCCGTTTGCTTTTAACGTTTTCTTTAATTAGAAAATAGATTTTTTTCAAAAGATTAAAATTTATTTTATATACAAAACACAAAATTTAAATGAAGTCACGGGTTCGAACCGCTTCATGTATGCAGCTATTTAAAATTTGGGATCAAAACTTTGTCTCCTATAAGGAACCTACCCAGCTCGAGCGAGGATTAGTCTAGAAGTGGATGACTTAAAGGTACCTTCTTATAGTTGGGACCCTCCTAGGATACCTTGTAGCAACAAAAAAAAAGACAAAGTTTAATTTCTTCACATTATTTTATTATCTAATTAACCCTTTTAATTTAAATAATTAAGACGCAAAAAATAAAAACTACCAAATAAAGTGACAATGAGAAAAAAATAAAAATTTTAAGTTTTTGTTTACTGTATAACTTAGGATGTTAAAGAATTACCAATTATATTACTATTAAATAAAAATATTATTCAAAATTTTCATATTAATATATATTGTTTTACATTTTTACATAAGTAGGATTCGACGAATAAATTAAACGTTATTTCTAGGAAGAGCTCGATGAGTTGATTCAATAAATACCACCTAATGAAGAGTTATTTTAGGAAAATATTGTAATGGTCATTTAAGATCTATAATGCATGGGGTTTTATATACGGTGAAAGAAATGATAATAGAACCACTTTGTTGAATTTTGTAATAGCATATGAGTTGGTGATAGTCAATTCTTTTTTTAAGAAAAACGAGAAGTACCCAATGACTTTTAAGAACAAAATCATGAAGACTCAAACTGATTACTTTCTAATAAGACAAAGAGATCAATCTAGGATGCAAGGATTGCAAGGTGATATCTAGTGCTTGAGTGTTAACTCAATATAGACTGTTAGTTTTAGATTTTTTTTATTAAGGATTGGAGGCTGAAGAGAAGTCTTTGAGGTGCATCAAAATCAAATGGTGAAATCTAAAAGGGGATATGACAAAACAATTTAAGGATAGAGTAAGTTATTGAGAAGATTAGAATTTGGCAAGAGTTACTAACCAAATGTCATAAATAATTGCAGTTCTTTTAAAGAATTCAACTATAGAGATTTTGAGTATTTCTAAAAGACAGAGAGGTAGTAAGAGAGACTCTTGGTGATGGAATGAAGAAGTTCAAGAAGCTGGCTATAAAATAATTTTGGATAGCACCAGAGAGGTGGAGAGAGTTAGTAATAAAGAAAGGTATAAAGTGATAAATAAAGAGGCGAAGTTGATAAGCTCATAAAGTAAAAGTAGAGCTTATGAGAAACTTTATCATCAACTGAATACTAAAGATGGAGACAAGGATTTTTTTAAGTTGGTGAGAGCTAGAGAACGAAAAACAAGAGATTTGGATCAAGTTTGTTGCATAAAAGATGAAACAAGGAGGGGTGCTTATAGCTGAAAATGACATTAAGAGAAGATGATAGAGGTACTTTTATAGCTTTTTTAATGAAGGTTTAGAGGATAATATCTTTTTAGGTGATTTTAGCTCGTCCGAGAAGTTTCGTAATTTTACTTGCTATAAATAGATTATGAGGGATAAAATTAAGAATATGTTAAGGGAGAATGGCCATGCACCACCACCTATAGAATCAAGAAAGAGCTATCAGTGTCCGCACGGGTAGTTTGGTTGGCAAACTAACAGGGTCAATTGGAACAAGATCCTAGGTTCGACTCCTGGCAACAACGGGAGGCAGTGGACCGCTCTGTTAGGGGGCTGACCAAGATTAAACCGTGATTCAATTCCCCAGCGGTGGTCGGGCCTGCGACTAGGGGCCCTTGGGGTTGGGGATCAACCTTTTGGAACAAGAAAGAGCTATCAGTGCCCGCACGGGTAGCCCAGTTGGTCATTGGGAAGGAAAGTGAGTCCAAGGTCTTAGGTTCGAGTCTCGGCAGCGGTAGTGTGGGAGCTCATCCAATGTGGTGACTCTTTGTAAGCACGGAGCACTGGGCCGCCTTTCCGAGAAGCTGACTGGGATCAAACCGTGATTTATCTCCCTCACACAATGTCGGGTCGGAGTGTGGGGGCGCCTAAGGTGGGTGTTCCACCTTTTGAGTCCAAGAAAGAGCTATCAGTATAGCTATCAGTAGGGCATGCATGAGTGACTCACATTGGGCAATTTTTCTCCCAATTTTTGTTCACATTGCAATCCGATTAAACACCATTTTTTTTACTAATCTTATGTGAGTTAGTGATTCCAAAGTAGATTTGCTAGGTATATCTAGTAGATTAGAACAATCGGCTACCCTAGTTTTAGGGCAAACCGTCGGCCTTGATTTTTGGTGACTACGGTGGTATGGAAAAGAAAAAGAAATCAACGCAGAATGGAAAGGACATTACCAAGGACTGTGTGTTGGGTTTATAGTTAACGGGTATACTCACAAATAAATCCGATATTGTAGGCATTGAAGACCAAGAGGAGAGGGGATACAACCAAGCATAGATGCGAAAGGGGACTGAACAAACTATAGTAGAGGGCAGATATGAAACTATTGGGGCAAAATCAAATTTTAGTCTCTGTCATCAGGAACAGTCGAAGGAAAAATAGGGAACAGTGGGAAAGACTACAGAAGTCAGGGTTTGATAATAGGGAAGGTAAGGATTTGAATAAAATCAATAATGTAAGTTCTGGGATGCTATGTACTAAAGAGATAGGGGATAAGGATGCATCCAAAACTGATGAGGACTTTGAAGTGGGGAGTGAGGACATTACAACATCTGATAGCTTAGAGGAGGAGGAGCCAACATAGAAAGTGTTTGACAAAATGCAAAACCGAGTTTCTGCAATCACCAAAGGAGATAAAAACAAACCATCATTTGTCAGCCTCTTCAGAAACAACCGTGATTTGAAGCAAGGGTTACAACTGGAATACATGCAAGTCAAAGATGAAGTTACAATGGAGGAAGAGGACATAATGCCAATTGAGCAAGAATGGGGGACCTTGTCGGATGTTTCACAGGGAGGTTCCTAGGAATGAAAGCACTTGAAGGCCTAATTGCTAAATGGGGAGTGCATTGCAAGATACTGCCCCATGATCAGGGCTAGATTGTGATCCAATTCGAAGCAGATGAAGACCGAACCAATGTTCTAGTAGGGGGCCCATATATTTTGTTTGGAAAAACATTGTTGCAAAAAAAATTGTCACAAGGATTTGCTTTCAATTACCAGGAGTTCATGGAAGTCCCACTGTGGTTGCAATTTTTGAATGTCCCACTAGAATTGTGGGATGAAAAATGACTCTCCAAGCTTAGTTCCCGAGTTAGTAAACCTATTGACACGGATAAGATAACAGGTGAGAAATCTAGAATTGGTTATGCTAGAATATTGGTTGAGGTGGATGTGTCTAAGAAACTAGTAACTTGTTTTGATGTTAAAATGACGGGGGTAGTAAATATACTCAAATGGTGATTTATGAAATATTCCCTAGTTATTGCTGCTATTGTAAACAATTTGGGCATAACCCTTTTGAATGTAAGATTATTAGAAGAACACATAAGAAGTTGCTGAAGGAGATTAC
>JANZLD010000009.1:27771116-27782946 GCA_026413575.1 Erythroxylum carthagenense | reverse complement strand
ATGTATATGTATATTACTTACAAAAGAATCTTGGTACCTTTTGACCAGATATATAACGCTCACACAAATAAAACCAACCTCTTTTGTTTTATTAATAATAAATATTTTCATTACAAAATTGTAACTAAGGAAGATAAAGTTATATGTAAATACACTTGCTTTCCAAGGCACTATATTTATATAACTCCAACATGCAGCTCAACCTAGAGGAATCTATGTTTCACATCATATTTCAAAACCATCAGGAAGTCAGTGCGGATGCTCCACCAAGGATGCAACTTTTCAGGTAGTTGGAAGAGTGACAAAAGGGCAGTACAAAAATATTAGGGTTGAAGGTATCAGTTTCAACTTAGAGACTTTTGTGCATCTGATCATGCATTTTAGACCTTTAAGTTTTATATCTTTAATTAAAGAAGTACCACACCTTCTTGGAAAACAAGTTCCAAAACTACCTAGAACTGATGATCTTGATCTCTCAGAAGGAAAACAATCTTTCAAACCTCATGTTATCAAAATCATAGAATTGGATGTTTTACTTTTAGAAATATCTGTTGCTACAAACTTTAATCCACCAAGCACACCTCAACAAGAGTCTACTATTGTTTTGTAGGAAGTTAGTCACACATAGTAGAGAATTCAGGAAGCCTTAGTAAAGGAAATTGAAGAAATTCAAAATAAGGTTGATGATTTGAGTGACTCAGTGGGTGATCTTTATGAGGAAGTAGCTTATCTACGAGTTACTATTGAACAAGACCTCAAGTTGATTCGCACTGATATGCAATGAATGTTTTTTGAAATTATCAAGCATCTTTGTTAAAATTTTTGATTAATAACAAATAAAGGGAGAAGAGAAGAAGCAAAAGAAAGATAGTATATGGGGAGACCAGAGATAAGATAAGAAAAGAAGATAATATCGACTACAAGTTTTTATATATATATGTCATATATGTATTTCATTTATGCATGTGCATTCCTTCTGCATTTCTTTTGTTGTCTTCTTATTCGTCATCTGAATAATATTCGTTTATTCATTTTTATCTTTCTAAAATTATGATTATTTGTTATCATCAAAAAGGGAGAGATTGTTAAGTCAAGAAGACTTCATGACTATTATTTTTGTTAAGTCAAGAAGACTTCACGACTATTAATTTTGGTAACAATCGAATAATAATAATGTTAGAAATAAATGAACTATTTTGATAAGTGTGTTAAGCATGTCGAAGAAGCGAAAAAAATAGAAGAAGTGAAAAACACAAAAGGTGCAAAACACAGAAGAAACAAAAAACACAGACAACACATCAGCACAGAAGAAGTAAAACACAGAAGAGGCGCAAAACACAGAAGAAACGAAAAACACAGAAGAAGCAAACAACACAGAAGAAGTAAAAACACAGAAGAAGCGAAAAAGACAAAAGAAGTGAAAAACAAAGAAGAAACAAAAACTTAGAAGTGAAAAACAAAGAAGAAACAAAAACTTAGAAGGAGCAAAAAACAGAGAAGAAGCAAAACACAGACGATAAAGAGATGAAGATACTATAGTGCGTCAGACAGTTAGTTAGTTGGAGTTAGTTACAAAAGTCAACTAAGTAACGGATTCTACAAGAATCAAAAAGCTGTTGGAGACTTAGGCTATAAATACTAATCATAGTCAAAGATTGGATAACTTTTAAAAACTTTCAACTTTGAGCTTTCAAGTTTTACATACTTAGAAAAATTTTGTATTCAAAGTACGATACGAGAAAGCAAACTCTATTGTAACAAAAAGTTCACAATATCTTTCTAGTGAGAGAAAGAAAAGGCTAAGAGCCTGAAGAGGTTAAGATAGCAAAAAGAATACTTTGTGTAGGAGACCTGAAGAGGCTCTGGAATGGAAGAAAGAATACTTGTAAAATTGAAGAATTGTAGTGAAATCTTAGACGAACTCTAAGGACTGGACGTAGCCTAAGGTTTGGGGTGAATCAGTATAAAATCGCGACGTCTATCTTCTAACCTTACACTTTAATTTCTCTTGTTGTTAGACGAGTAAATAGAAGTTATTTGCGATTCTAATACGTAGCTACTTTGGCATAATATCTTTGGTATTCTTTTTGTAGTTGAAAATTTTTTGTTAAAGAAATATCAAAGGTTTTTGTATTCTCAAAAAGATTACACAATTCAACGCCCCTTCTTGTGTATTTCGTATACTTTATGCGAATTCTATATTAACAAGTGATTTACTTCATAAGGGAATGTTACACTTGATGTAAGGAAAAGAAGTAGACATATGTCTGAATAAGCTACTTATAGTCTAAATAAACAGTTTAGAATGTGGACATGACAATGGCTAGATAGTGGTATGATTCAAATGCATCAGTTAATGTCATTTAGTCTCATTATTACTAGTCTATGGTGGATGCTATTGTCTCTTACGATCCAAGATATAAGGGTGCTTTAGTTAATGACTATAAAGGTAAACTTATAAGAAACTTTGTTTATAACATAAAGAGTTATTTGGATAAAAGAAGAATGACTTAGACAACTTATGGATGGTCAACCATTTCTTATGGTTAGACAAATAGAAAAGTAGCTCTGCTCATGAGATAAAGAGTTTTTTTTTATAAAAGAAAAATGACTTGGGCAACATATAAATATTCAATCATGTGTGATAGATGGACAAATACTAAACATGAACCCATTATTAATTTCTTAGTTTATTCTAATAATGGGACAATGTTTTCAAAGCTTGTTGATGTATTTGGCCTTGTTAAAAATGCTAATACTCTATTTTAGATATTTGATGAAGTTATGAATGAAGTTGGGCTAAAACATTGCTCAGTTCATTACTGACAATGATTCTGCTTAGAAAGCAACATGGAAAAGATTGCAAAGTAGGTATAATTCTTTTTATTGGACTCCTTGTGCTAAACATTGCATTGAATTGCTATTAGAAAATATAGAAAAATACGAGATATTTTCCTATCATTGATGAAAATATGTAGATAGTAAAGAAAATGACCAAGTTTATCTATAATTATGCATGTGTCTTAAATTTGATGAGGATGTATTTCACCAAAGTAGAAAACTTGTGCACCCTACTATAACAATGTTTGCAACTATTTTTTATCACTTTAGTGTTTTTATTATGAAGAAAAAGTTTAGAAAAATGTTTACAAGAGATAAGTGAGTCGCATCATATTATGCCAGATTTAATGTTAGAGTTGAGGTTTCTAAAATTATACTTGAAGATCATGAATTTTGTTCCTAGATTCAATTTGAAATTCGATTTTGTGAGCCTTAAGTGAGAGTGATTTGTCTAACTGATAGTGATGAGAAGGTAATAATGAGTTATTTTTATAATGTTATAGAGATGGTGAAGGTAAAGATGTTAAAAACACCCGACCCAGCCTATAGTCAACGAGTTTGACCTAGTACCGACCCATGGGCCAACTGGGTCATAGGCCACGGGCTAAGGTAGTTGGGCCGGGCAGTGACCCGAGTCGAGCAGCGCGACCCATGGCCTGCCCACAGCCACAAACAAAACAACGTCGTTTTCTTTGTTAACAAACGACATTGTTTTGTTCATGTTTAAAATATTTCTTCCACCAACAAAACGATATCATTTTACTTTAAGAGTAAAACAACGTCGTTACGTCGTTTTGTTTGTTACAAAACGACATTGTTTTGTTCATGTTTAAAATATTTCTTCCACCAACAAAACGATATCATTTTACTTTAAGAGTAAAACAACGTCGTTTAAGATATAAGACAATTAATAAAAATATGAGACAAAATGATGTTTTGTCTCTCATTAAACGAAAGCCATCTAGCCCTTGTCCAACTGCATCCCTCTTCCCTTGCACGCTTGCCCATTCACCCTTGCTCGTCAGCCTCGTGCCTGCCTCCATCTCCCTTCGTCCCTGAGAACTCACAGTCTCACCTAGTGACCCAGTTATTTTGGCAATTTCACTCTCACTCACACAAACTTTTCGCTTCTTTTTCCTTCTTCTTCATTTCACTTTGTTCCTTCGATCTTCTTCTTTTTATATCATTTTTCGTGGCAATGTCGAAGCTAAGCTCTCATTTTCTCTTCGTCAATTTGGTTTTTTTGGTTGTCTTAAGATGTGATGTGGCTAATTTGAGAACTTTGTATGTTAATATTAGGAATATGGGACAATGCTTGTAATGTGTTTGATGAAACATCGCAAATATTAATATGTTGGATTTGACACTTCAAACCATCTTTCCTGCTACGTTAGTATTTTGATCTTTTATTTCTATTAACCCTAAGTTAGTATTGAGTTCATAGCTTTAGAATAGGAAACTGAGGAATAAAAGAAGCGAGCTAATAAAAACATAGTAAAAAGAAATAGACCCAGAAATTGGGGAAATGAAAAAGAAATTTTGAACAATTTGTGCCATTGTAGGAAAACAATGGTTTTTCCATTGTGATATATCTCTTTCATTCCTTTTACGATAACTTATTAAACATGGCCATGCCATCTCATTTGTCTCAGATCATATTTTCTTGCTCACCAATGGATTAGTTTATTAATCGCTCAATTATACGAGTATAGAAGCATATCATATTAAGTAGTTGGTGTTATGCTGCATTCATCTTTTCCATAATAAAGTTCAACTTCAAAGTTAAGTTGTGTTTCTTTGTAGTTATATTGAATTGGAGTATAAAATTAAAGGTAGTAATACCATTCATCTATGTGCAAGGGGTGCCTAGCCTAGGTTGTATTCACTCTTATTTCCTAAATGACTTGTGGAATAGTTTGGTTTGTAATATACTTATCCACCAGAATGGCCATCGAAAACCAACTTATTCTATTTGTTGGTTCCCCTGATAGGAATTTGACTCTACATATAGACCAGCTTGGCACTACATAGTTGGATTCTTATATTTTTCCATTGACAAGGTTTACATCCTCCTCTTTAAGACTGCTATTGAGCTTTTGGATCATTGATTGATTTGAGAACTTGATTTCTACCAAATGTATGTTTTTCTTGGTAAATCCAAATTGTCAAATCTTAGTTTGTATGTAAAATTTCTGACTTTAATACTCATAAACTCACATTTTTTTAATATTTTGTGTAACTTTGTAAGAGCATAAATGAATGTTATGACTGTTATACACATATATAGATTAGGGGGAAAAGAGTATATAAACTTTTAGGGTCAATTTGTTTTTATTTTTAAACAAATGAAGTTTAAAAGAAGTTTCAATAAACCCATACCATTTGCATATTAGTGATAACAAATCCAAGATATGAACAAACAAATCAACAGAAATCATTGTGAATGATTCAATAAAAAGCAATAATTACATTAGGATCATTCAACTAAATACAGTAGGATCATGACACAAAACAATCCAAATTGGTATGATTCATATATAGATCTACTAAGGCTAAAGAAATAGAAAAGGTGAGATGTTAAAGAACAAATTAACTTCCCATACCTCACCCTCTTCTTTACTCTTACTGCACTCTAATTTAATCATTTCAAATAGAAACCACTTTGCCCTTTTAGTTTTTGGCTTTATCAGCTTAATCTTCGTGATATCCATAGTTAACTGTAGCTAGTTCCAAATCATTTTCTTTACTTTATAAGAACAATTATGAATTAATACTATCGAAATTAAATCTTGATTGATAATTATTTTTCAATCCCTATACATTATGATACATCCTTATAATTTCGAGAAACAATTATACATATATGGTGGTTATATAAGCGAACATGTTATATAGTTTGCTCCACTGATTATGAGGTACTTGACATATAATTGAGCTAATATGGGATTCGTACTAGGATATTTTTAATTGCCAAAGTTGGCCTTTAGGATTAGCTTGGAGTTGTTTTATAAATAGTTGAAGAGCTAACTTGGATGGCATGGCATGTATTGGGTAGGCCCTTTTTCCTTTAAAGTTCTAGCAAATTCTACTAACTTACTTGGAGAACCACTTTCATGTTTACGGAATATGCATTGGAAAACCACTTTAATGTCTAGCATACATCAACCTAACTTACTTGGAATTCTAGCATAGTTAAACTTTAGACATTCTTTGATTTTCTTGACCATTTTGTTTTATATGGAATATTTTAAATAGAATGTAGGCAAACTATTTTGATTAAGAATGTGTCATTTTTCTAACACATTTTTATTTCTAACCTCAAGTATTTATATTTTTTTGTCAGATGGATGAGCTTATTTCTTCAGTTGAGAATTCTAATCTAGCACTAGAGGTAGAAGTGGAAACTTCTATTTCAATACCAAGTGATGATAGAACTTCAAATAGAACTCAAGTTACTCAACATAAAAGTGAAGTTTGGAATCACATTAAGAACATTATATCGACCGACATAATTGAAAAAGTAGAGTGCAATTATTGTCATAAGTTGTATTCAAGTGGTTAGAAAGCTGGAACGTCTCATTTAAAGAGACATACAAAATCATGTACTAAAAGGAAGATGGCTTTAAGAGTCAAACATTTTTGACCCTTAACCTTATGAAAGGGAAGAATGAAATGACTGTAACAATTTTTAACAACAATAGATCAAGAATTTTGATAGCTAATATGGTTATTGAAGGTGAACAGTCATTATCTATGGTTGAAAGCAAGAGATTCATGATATTTCTTAATTCACTCCAACCAACTTTCAGGGTTTCAAGTCAGAATACATTGAGGTATGATATATTCAAAATTTATGAGGACAAGAAGAGAGAAACATTAAGAGCATTTTCGAGTGTTCAAGGATAAATTGCCATAACAATGGACATGTGAACAGTTGATACCCAAAAGAAGGGTTAATGTGACAACATATTATATTGATAATGATTGGAAGTTATACAATAGACTTTTTTCATCATTTTATGAATTTATGATTCATGTTGGTATGCTTTTTCATGATAGGTTCATTCATGTGCCGACACTACATACAAGTGAAAATTGGAGAGCGTGTTGAAAGACTGTTTGATGAATTTGAACATTGACAACAAAGTATCCTCCATCATAGTTGATAATTATAGCACAAATGATGCTATGATTAAGAAGTTCAAGGGTAAGATGTGGGTTGGGAGCTTATTAGCTAGAGGTAAGTTATTTCATATGTGTTGTTTTGTGCATATTCTTAACTTGATTATGAAAGTTAGGTTAGAGATGATAAAGGAAGCAACATAGTGTATTCATAATAATTTTTTATATTAGAGTGCAACTCCTAAAAGAGTTGAAACTTTTGAAGATGGTGCCCAAATTTTATGCATTCCAAATTCAAAGAAGTTGGTTTTAGATTGTCCTACCAAATGGAACTCAACCTTTAAGATGTTGGAGTCGACAATCCCATATGTTCAGCTATTTGTTAGACTAGCCGAAAGGGATTCTCAGTATACCTGTGTACCATCAAAGGATCTTGAAGCAAATCACTTGTTAATATAGAAATAATGTATAATATGGAAAATACGTAAGAAGGGGGGTTGAATTGTGTAAAATCTTCATAGAAATTTCTTGATTTTCTTTACAAATTTAGATGATCACAAAAATAATTCACTTAAGTCGATGAGTAATGCAATCTCAAAAATTATTATCCACTCTTCTAACAATAAGAAAATTAAAAGATAAGGGTTAGAGAATAGATGCCGTGATTTTATACTAGTTTACCCTTAACCTTGGGCTACGTCCAGTCCTCAGTGTTTGTATGAGATTTTACTATACTCTTTAACTTTACAATTATTCTTTCTACACTTGCAGAGCCTCTTTAGATCTCTCTCACAAAGTATTATTTATCTGCTTTCTTAGCCTCTCCATGCTTTAGGCTTTCTTTCTCTTAGAAAGATATTGTTTGGGCTTCACTTTACATATGTATTCGCTCTCTTTCTTTTGCACTTGAATATAGAGCTTCTCTAAGTATTGTACAATTAGATTTTCTCTCTTGTAAAATTGTTATCTTTTTGTTTACGACTATACCTAGGATTTATAGCCTAAATCTTCAACTTTCTTCTTGAGAAACTGCTTCTTGAATCTTCTAGAAACTGTTATTAGTTAAGTCCTGTAAGTAACTCCAACTAACTAACTGATTGATGTTCTAGAATAGTTTCTATTTGCATCATCTGGTACTATGCTTCTTCTAGTGTCGCGCTTCTTCTGGTGTCGCACTTCTTCTGGTGTCACGCTTCTTCTAGTGTCACACATCTTCTAGGTTTGACCATGTATCTTCTGGGTTTGACTTTGTGTCACTTACATTTTTTTGCGTACTTAACAAACTTCTTGAGTTAACAATCTCCCCCTTTTTGATGATAACAAATAATCATAATATTAGAAGATAAAATAATATTCAGGCAAATAAACAAATAATGTTCAGATGAATAATAATCAAAGCAAAAACACAAGAAATGCATTAGATATACAATACTTTCTAATATTTTCACTTTTCATTTTTCTCTTTTCTCCTCTTCTCCCATATTTGTTATTAATAAAAAAGATAGCTTATCTTAGACACTTCAGAATTTCAGAATACATATGTTGAATATCAGTGTGGATTGTCTTGAGGTCTTATTTAATAGAAACACATAGAAGCGCTATCACCTTATGAAGATCACCTACTAAATCACCCAGTTCATAAACCTTAATATGAATTTCCTCAATTTTTTTGCTAAGGCTTCCTGAACTTCCTTCTGTTTGTGACTAGCTTCAGTCCAATTGATGAAATGCTTCAAGAACTCTAAATTAACGGTAGGATCTTTTTGTATTTCACTAAGTGGGTGAAGGATTTCAACAACAGATGGTTCTCTAGGTAAAACGTCTAACTCTATGATTTTGATTAAGGGTAGTTTGAAAGTTTGTTTTCCTTCTGGGAGATCAAGATCATCAGGTCTGGGTAGTTTGAAAATTGGTTGCCCAAAAAGATGTAACACATTTTTTACTAAAGGTATGAAACTTAAGGGTCTGAAATGCATGATTAAATGCACAAAGGTCTCTAAGTTGAAATTGATACCTTCAACTATGATACTTCTGTACCTTCCTTCTGTCACAGTGTTAACTAACTTCAAACTTTCATCTTTGGTAGAAACTCCAAATTGACCCCTCGACGCCCTTGATATTTGATGTGATATATAGACACCTATAGGTTAAGCTATATTACATGCATCGTCTATGTTCTTCACAGCCACTTGAATTTGTTTTTTCTGTAAGATCATCTTCATACCCTTCAGGAAACATCTTCTTCTTCCCTTTTCCTTCATTTATTATGGGGGTTCAACATCTTGGTTATACATCTAGAACAATCTTTATTGTTGTTCTACTTGTAATTAGATAGATTGTATAACGATCCTTTGAAATCTTCATTGGATATGGTTCTGACTTCTTTTCTCATAGAATACCATATAGTCTTCGTTCTTCATGACTGAGAAGATGTATTGTCTAATAATTTATTGGTATAGGCTTGACTTGTACTTTGACTGTCTTTCTAGAAGGTTCTTTGATACTAATTGAACTTCTGTTTCAATCAGGTGTTGATTCTTCTATAATCTTCATTTTCAACTCCATTTTGTTGATTGGTTGAGAAGGATTGTAAGGTACTAGATGGTGTTTAATAGTTTGTGTCTTTTATTGAACATCAGATGAAGAAACCTTTTTTTTGACTAAGCTTAATCTTCTTTTGTTCTTCTACTGGTTTGGAAGAGAGTTGTTGTTGAGACTTCTTCCTCTCAAATACTAACTTCCTTTTTATCTGTGTCTCTCCAGATGATTTTGCTGATTGACTTTGCAGAATAGTGACAATTGATCTGGTGGGCTACTGTCGTTACTCTTGCTTCTCAGAATCTCCACCAAGAATTAGAACCTTCTGCTTCTTCTGTTCATGTTGTCGTAAGGTCAATAATCTTGGTGACCTTCTTGACTGTTTGATCTTTTCTAATTGGAGCATCTCAGTCTTCCTCTTCAAAGACACTAGTTGTGTTGATTATTGAACCCTGCTTTCCTCCCACTGTAGAATCGTCTTAGCTTGTATTGGAACATTAGATGATTGTTAAACCTTTTCTTCTGCAAATGTTCTTCTTGTCGATCGAGGTTTTGTTTGTCTTTCAAACGGAACATATTCTATTGGCCCCCGAATTTTTTCTTAATGAATAAAAACAATTTAAATGATTTTTGAGATTTTGATAGAATAAAATTTTCAAGTTAATTACTATGTCAAAATTAGTAGGATTTGTTGAATGGGTAAGTGCAATAAAAGTGTTAAGGTTATAAGAATGTTCAAGGGTGTTTTTCACAAGACACTTAAGGATAAAGAACATAAGGCATAAAAGGAAGGTTAAAATGGACATTGCACACTCATTAAGGATAGGATTGGAAGAGGATAATGTGGTCTTATATTTAAGAGAAGGAGAAAACGTGAATTGGGACCAAAAAAAAGAAATAAGAAAAAGAAAGAAGAGAGATTTCCATAGCTGAGAGAAAAGAAGAGAAAATAAGCTAGGGTTTCAATTTTCTTAGCCTTCAAGAGAGATTTTGAGGTTGTTCAAGAAGGGAAAAAGGTGTTGGAAAATCGGGTTGGGATATGATCTGAACCACAGTGGAATAATCACTAAACTTTTTCGTGACTTTTGATTTCCCACAAACCAAGATCTATTTATTCTATAAAATGATTAACACAAATCATAATAAAGCGGAATTTAATTCATACCTTATTCTGAAGCTTGATCTTTATCTTGATACATCCCTCGAACAGTTATTGAAACCAATCTGCCTCAACCACCATAGCCACATAAGTGTCTGACCTCTAATGGTATCCACAGAACAGGTTGAGAGAACTCTGTAAATTTTACAGAGAGGGTTAAGCATTGTTAGACCCCAAAATTTTTCTTATTGATGTTATTAAGCATGAATTGTGTTAATTATGTGTTTATGCCATAGTTTGATTAAATTAGGAGTATTAGTGGGTAATCGAAGTGTATTTGAGTTTAATGTGGTTTAAATAGGATAAAAGGGTAAAAATGTGTGAGGGCATTTTGGGAAGATTGCTTAAGTTGGAATGAGTTAAGGCTTTACAAGGAGGGTGTATTGGTCATTGTCCATTCCTTTAGGTTAGAAAGAAAGAATTAGAAGAAAGAAAAAGAAAGGAAAAAGGAGAGAAGAGAAGAGGAAGTTGCCATAGGAGAAGAAGAGGAATTAGGGCTTTCGATTTCTAAGGATTTCTGACAGATTTGAAGCATCTTCCGATAAGTTTAAGCCCTTTTAATCTTTTTTTAGTAGGATTAAACCCTAAGATAGCTTGGTATGATGTTAAACTTAGAGGTTTAGGGTTTACGGAAAAATGGTTAGAAATCTTTGGGTTGTTGAGTTTGTAACTGATTGGAAGGTTAGAATGGGTTAGCAATGTAGTAGAGGACTTGATCTAAGGTTTAGATGTGTTGTATTTGCAAATGGGAAGGATTGAAGTTGGAAAATGCTGGAAAGTCGGGTTCGGAGGTGTTCTCCAGGCCCGCACGTGGCGACGTGCGAATTTATGTTCGACGCGACCTGCGAATTTCTGTTCGTCGTGACGCGCAAGGAACTGGTGCACGTCGCAGTGCAAACTTGTGTGCACGCCGCGGCGAGCACAAGTCGTTTTTCGCTATGAGCGTGGCCTTCGTCATGGCGAGCGCGGCTCATTTGCCGTGGCGAGCAAAGCTTTCGTCGCGGCGAGTGTGCCCTAGTCACGGCAAGCCCCTGTTTCCAGCAAAAAGGAATTTTGGTATTTTGAGCATATCTTTGGCTATAGATGTCCAAATGAGGTGATTTTGGATTCATTGTGATCCAGAAATAGAGGGCTACGAGTTTATGAAGAAAGGATGTTTGGGATTTGCCT
>JANZLD010000009.1:27695315-27708979 GCA_026413575.1 Erythroxylum carthagenense | reverse complement strand
GCCCGAATGGCTATTGAAAATTGTGTTAAGTGAAAATGATTATGAATGAATGTGGGCCCAATTTGAGTTTCGATTTCAGCATTTTGTGTTATCAATTTTTTTTAAAAAATATTTTATAGGATTTTGAAAGATTGAGTGCTTTAGCACACCACTCTCGCGGGCCACGGACTCGGATATCACCATTGATGTCGGGTTCGGGTCATTGCGAGAGTGTGGTGTTACACTAAACGAAGCGGAATATCAGACAAAACATAATAACAGAAGAAGTATTATTCCAGATGATACAAAAGGAAGATATTCTAGAGCATTAGTCAGTCAGTTAGTTGGAGTTAGTTACAAGACTCAACTAATAACGATTTCTAGAAGATTCAAGAAGTTATTTCTTAAGAAGACAGTTAGAGACTTAGGCTATAAATACTAGTTCTAGTCGAAGACTAAGATAATTTTTTTTACAAGAGAGCAAATTTGATTATACAATACTTTGAGAAATTCTATATTCAAAGTGTGAAAGAAGAGAGCGAATACATCTGTAACGTGAAGCTAAAAAATATCTTTCCTAGAGAGAGAAAGAAAGTCTAGAGCTTAGAGAGGATACGATAGCAGTTAAAGAATACTTTGTGAGAGAGACCTGAAGAGGCTATGCAAGTGTTGAAAGAATACTTATGAAATTGAAGAGTATAATGAAATCTCAAACAAACTCTGAGGACTGGACATAGCCTAAGGTTTGGGGTGACCCAGTATAAAATTGCAGTGTCTATTCTCTAGCCCTTATCTTTTAATTTTTTTGTTGTTAGAACGAGTAGATAGTATTACTTGCGATTGCATTACTTATCAATTTTAGCAAAGTGTTTTAGTAATCATCTGAATTTTTTCTAAAGAAATTCAAGAAATCTAGAAAGATTAATATTTTCGAAAAGATTACACAATTTAACCCCCTTCTTGTGTATTTTTACATATTACACCTCATTTCTATATTAACAGGTGATTTACTTCATCTCTCTCTCTCTCTTTGTGTGTGTATGTGTGTGTGTGGGTGTGTGTGTGTGTGCATACATGCTTGCATGCGTGCATGTGTGTGTGTGTGTGCATGCGCGAGCGTGCGTGTGTCTGTGTTGTGTGCATGTGTCTATGTCTGTGTCTGTGTGTCATTGTGCGTGTGTGCCTGTATGTGTTTGTGTGTGTGTGCGTGCACATGTTTGTGTTTGTGTTTGTGTGTGTGTGTGCGCATGTGTGTTTGCGTACATACACATGCGCACAAACACACACAAACACACATGTATGTGTGGGTAGGTGTATGGGTGTGTGGGCTTGTGTGTATGGGTGTGTAAGATACGCTCTTCTTTTTTGTCTTCATTTTCTATTTAGAGATCCCCATTTGATTAACGACATCAAATCTTACAAGAATAACCAGTTTAAATTCTATTACAAATGTAATTGCATGAAATGTTCAACCTATCATTTGTTGATGACATCTCTCTCTTCTACAAAGCTAACATCCCATTTGTTAAAAGCTTCTTTGACCTTTAATAAAAATTCAAAAATTTATGTTCAATCCTGGTAAGAGTTTCTCTTAACTCTGTTTTTGGGAAGTAACACAGATGTTGCTTACCAATTCTGTCAATTTACAAGTTTCAAACTTGAGAAGCTGCCCTCAAGTACATTTTAAGTACCTATAACAATGATGAGGCTTATCTACAAAGATTGCTTGCCACTTCTAGAGTTTGTGCAACATAAGATTGATAATTGGAATATAAGGTCTACTGTTAGATTAGGGAAATCTTGTAGGCTTACAAGATTGAAGGATTAAGTGACTCAGTGAGAAGAAAGAGCTTGGATTGATTTAAAATAGGGCTTTTGCTTTCCTGATGCTATTTGTTAAAGTAATAAGAGTCTACAAAGTTAGAGTTATACCATGATCCTTATTTTAAGCTTTAATGAATTTCATTTAACATTAAAAAAGGATTGATAATTGGAATAATATAAACCTTTCATTTACAGAAAGACTATAACTCATAAATTAAGTTCTAAGTAGCCAACATATATATTAATATGCTCATGCCATCCTCTCGATGAAGATTATTAAGGCAATTGAAAAGGCCTTGAAAATTTTCTTTTAAATTGGAAATAAAAAAGAATTTATTAAGGTTAAGATTAACTAGAAAAAAAATTATGTGTCGAAATCCAATAAGAGTGTAGGATTCCACTTTATTTGATCAATAAACAATTTACTCCTAATAAGGAAAATTTAGAAGTTATTTATCTTCCATAAATCAATATCAGTATAGTGGATACATACTCACTTCTTAAGGAGGAAAAATTTATTGATAATCGAGGCTAATGCTTATTCTTCTTGTACCTTGAAATAAGTTATTAAGTTAAGGGAAAGGGTTAGAGATGCCTTTGAGGTTATAATTGGTAATGAGATAGAGACAAGGTTCTAGTATAATAGTTAGCACCCATTAAGTCCCTTACAAATTCCTGAATACTAAATCAATTATACAGGGTTTAACACCTTTAACTATATGTCGTTACACTAGTCAAAATAAAATAACTAGAGCTATGACTATAGCAGTGGTGAGTCTAGGTTAATTCGACAAAGAGTTTATAAAATGAAATTAACTGGTGTTTAGGTCTAACTTGGAGGTTTTGTTTTTGGAATAAGAAAATAAAATGAAACTAAACTAATAAAAACAAATTAAAGAAAACATGTAAAAAATGATAAAAGTGGGGAATTCAGTAAGGACCCAATTCTTTGGTTCAATCTCGACCTACACCTTAATTAAGCATATTTCATTGATTTGTTGTTCTCAAACCTCTCCTAGCAACTATTAACCGTGAGTTAATAATCAACTCGAGTTTTCCCCTAGTTTTGTTTAATCAAGATACGATCGTTAATTAAACCTAAGCATCGAATAACTTAGGATATGATCTCTAGATTTAATTAGGCAGTAGCATTATGAATTAGGAAAACCCATTAATCAAGGTAACAACCATATACGATGAGTCATTTAACCTAGGCCATATTATCCCTAATGATTACGAATCACTAGTCACTACACACGAATTTCAACATAACAATTACGAATTATATTGAAGTTCTAGCAATGAGTTTGCAATTAAATGATTCAATGAATGTATTAAAATCATGTTTTTCGTAATACCCAATGGCTTCATACATAAACAATACAACAATAATGAAAATTGATTATCCATACACAATACCCAAATCAATTAACATAGGATAACACAATCAATTTCTAATGAGAGAAAGATACAACAAAAAAATAAAAATACTTAATCTGGGTTGTCAGCATCGATGTCTGCTCTAAACCGACGTCAGGAAGTCTAGCTCACCATGAATCTCTCACAAAAAATACTTCAGGCCCCATTCAGTGTCCCACACTAAAACACCCTTCGGCTCTTTTCATTACCCCTCCCTCTCTTTTTTTGACGTAGCTCTCTTCTCTATTTGCTCTCACTATTTACTGATATGACAAATAAATTCCTTGGGTCATGCTACTATTCACATTTTCACTCCTCTCTATGACTACTCTCTCAAGTAGCTCTCTTATTCCCCCCTCACTGTTCTTGATGTGACGAATAAGTATGATGGCCACATTAATGTTCACGCAAAAGCCCTTGCATCTGCTCCCTCTTGAAACGCACTCTTGGCCTGAGTGAAACGTAGATATGGTCTGCATTTTTTTCATGCTTTACTGTCATTTTTGTCTCTTTTCCAATTGTCCATCTTCATTCACTGTTCTTTACATTTTTTTTCTTTTAATTTTCTTCTCCTTACTCTATGAAGACATGTAAAAATTAATCTTCAGAAAATAGCCAAAATATAGAGCTTCGAATCACTTTAACTTCTTCGCTTCTAACTTGTACCTAAATTCACATATGTGTCAAAGCAAATATCTTAAGTAATTTCATGTTGTTAATCACTAAGTGCTATGAAATAATTAGACAATCAATTAAGCATATATCAACCTTACTTCCAAATTCAAATCATTACTTATAAATCTTTGAGATGACCATTAGAAGAGTTAAGAGCTCTTCTCCAAATAAAATTAGACCTCCCTTTTTAGTTCCTTAACAATTCTAAAGAAGAAAAATTTATATGGTTGTAACATAACTGCCTTTAATTTTCATTCAAACTTCTCTTGCTTAAAAATGTTTGTTGGACCCCATTTCTGGAGCCCAACATTCAGAGTCATAAACCTTGAGCTTATAAACCTGTAGGGTTATTCCAAGGAACCCTCTTTGGCCGTCATCTCACAAGAGTGGTGTGCCCACACCAAACAATCACTAAAATCACAAATTTACTTCTTCACAACAATTGTAGCTCCATATCTCTAGTTTAATTTGAAGTAGGAACTATCTCAATTGGAACTCTATAAAAGAAGTTGTGCTTAAAAAGCCAAAGTATGCTCATACCTCAATCATGGTCTCCCAATTGACCCCTCACTTTCTCTCCATAAAACTTTCTTACATCAACTCCAAAAGATCCTAATTTTCGTAGAGATATAGATACATGTCTTAGGAATGTATTGCATTAAGAATCACTTCATTTGGAGGTCGGTTGAGGAAGTTATGGTTAAAAGAATGAAACATGTGTATGTCCTTAATCATTTTGTACCTGTCTTGGAGAAATTTCCATAACTTTTACTACAAATGTTTGATTGAGTTCTTTGGTGGACTATTTGTACTTCTAGATCTACAATTTTCATGAAGACCAAAAAGTGAGATTTTGCCATTAAAGAGGTCAAAAATCACAATTTACTGAAGCTGTCCCGTTAACGTCTGTTTAACGGAAATTGTCGAGGTTGGAAGCCATTTTTGGCCGAGAAGGTCTGTTTAACGGACATCCATCTCCATTAAAAGGACATTGGTGAGGTTGGGGGTTATTTTTTTGACCCGAGAAGGTCCGTTTGACAGACCTAAAGTCCGTTAAACAGACATGGGGGTTTCCTAAACCCTTCTAAAGCCCCTTCAATGCTTATTACATCCATTCTAACATCCTATTCACTCATAAACTTCCGAAATCCAACTCTTCTAGTGCAAACTCACTTCATATCAATCCAAACACCAAATTTATTGGATAAAACTCTCAATTCTCATCCCATTTGATTCATCAAAACTACAATTAAACATCATTCTCCATAGCTATCCTATACAAACATCCTATACGGCATCACAACTTGTAATGATCATAACTTTCCACTTTGATATTCAAAAATTACAAACTTTATATCGTTGGAAAGCTAGAAAGATCATCTTAAACTTCCATGAAGACAACTTGGTCAAATTCATCCTAAAACATTCCAGAATTTTTCCCTGAAGTCAGAACACAAATCCTACCCCTATGAAAAGCTTAAAAAAATGCAATATAAAGACTTTGGAAAGCCATAAACAAACATAATGTATAGGTATTTCATTTACATCAAAATATAAGTGTTACAACATTTTAGTGGGCATTTTGAGCCAACTTACAGCATAATTCAAAATACAAACTTTACAAAATCAATAATTTCTCAAAATGTAACTAAAGCATTGTTTTTGCAAAATATAACTTCAAAAGAGAAAAATGTGCAAATTGGAGTGATGCCTTGACGCTCGACTCGATCACTCAATATCTTGCTCATTGCCTGTGGATGGGAAGGAGTGGGGTTGAGCTGAACGCTCATGGGTAATAGTTTTATAATCAGTAAATAAGCAAAAATCATTGAAAACCTTCATGATCATAGCAATTTTTCATAAAAATCCATAAAACATATATTTCTCAACTTGTCAAGCCAATTCACAATTCACATATGTCAAACATTCATCAATTTGTCAACACTTGTAAACACATAAGCACATTATAATGGTTTGGGTGGATCCGTACAGAACGTACTACACATTTCCCATACAGGTCCTGTGTAGCCGTGAACAGAACGTACTATCGTAATCCCACAAAATGGTCTTGCATAGCTGTGAACTTATAAGAGTCTGTGAGGGATTTCCATGTCACTAGTGGGCAGGCGAGAAAAGCCTTTAGGCAAGTGCACTTGACATACTTAGGGGACCACCGCAAACCCACATAATCATGCATCTCATAACTTGCAAACCATTTTCCAAAATGGCACATTTTGAAATCTTGTCTTTCATAAGCATGTACTATTTCATATACTTGCTATTCTTTCAAAATCATTTCACAATTCCACAAACAAAAATTCTATACCAAGCATATGACCATTTCCCAAATCATTCAAAATCCATAAATACAACAATTATAGAGTAATTTGAAATCATTCCCATATCACTAAAAATTCATTCATAATACTCATATACAAAAACATGTGGCACATTCTCAAACCATTTTAAAGAATAATAAATGCACATTTTCAAGGTAGTTGGAAATCATTTAATTCCATTTGTTTAAAAGAGACTCTAATAGCTTATTGACTCAATTATAAAAATGTCACCCACCTTGGTTTGCTTGCTTGAAACTTGCTCAAGGATGTCTCTCCTCTTGCTCCTCTTGCCTCTCTTGACTTTCTTCAACATTGACAAAAACTCCAAATCAAAAGGAATTCAAATTGGACAACCCAAAGAAATATATTCATAAAATTGACCCTAGAACACCTAAACTCATACATTTCTTAAGCTCTTTAAACCAAAAACCTTCCAAAAATCCAAATATCAAAACACAAACTTACTTGAATCTCCACCAATCAATGTATTTCTTGACTCTAATGGAAGCTCTAATCTTCCTCTTCCTTTTTCCCTTCTTGCACAACCCCAAAATCCCTCTTGAAGGTTAAGAAAAGATGAAACCTATCTTAGCCCTCTTTTCTTTCTCTTCTTTTCTCTTACACGACACTCTCTCTCCTCTCTTTTCTCCAACTTTCATTTTCTCTCTCATCCAATGTAAGACAAGTCTTTTCTTCTCCCTTTTTATACCCTTAATGAATGCACAATGTCCATTTTGCCTCTCCTTCAAAGCCTTAAAGCCTTCCTACTTAAGTGATCTCCCCAAAATACCCCTTATGCAACTTATCACTTTAACTTTAATTCAATTCACCTATTTAACATAATCTCATTAACATTAACATGCTAATTAACTCCAACATACATTAATCTAGCAAGACCCCAAAATAAATCTAATCATGCTTAATCAAATAAACAAAATTCAGGGGCTAACAATTTTAATGGCTATCCTCCACCTCTTATTTCTCAAAAATATTTATTATATTTCCCTAGTAGATTTTCTAAATTCAAATTTTGTACTGTAGTTGACAATCAAATAAAAACTTAAGACTAAAAACCACAATCATTTTGTTTCCCTACCGAATAACTTTTTTGTTCTCTATAAAGTGGAAGTTAAATCATATGTTCACATTCTTCAATTATTCCTACTTATTGATAGTTTAGAATTTTGTTCCCCAACATTGGAACTTATAGTACAATTCTCACCTTTGACATAACCTAGTTTAGTAGGCTTTAAAGATTAATTATATCTCTAAAAGAGATGTTATTTTATTTAAATTCCATATGATTATATGATTTAATCCTTATGAAAAATAAAATAATTATTAAACCAAGGGAGGCTCTAATTTGTGTTTTTATGATAATAAAATATAATTACGACTAATGAGTTTACTATTTTGATGAAAAGCAATATAAGAACAAAATAACCCAGAAACTTTGACCTTAACACCTTTCTTATACTGCTATCTATTATTGTTTATAACCTTTGGTCTGAAAAAATCTCAAAACCTTCCAAGACAAAGCCATGGAAGTGGGGAGCATCAACACTAAAGTGATATTCTAAGTAATGGAGCAACTTTGCTTAAACATCGGGAGTAGGTAAATTATGTTTCTGGTTTATATTTCCTCTAATTATTATAGGTCCTAATTGGAGTGGTCAGTGGAAACCAATTCAAGAAAGGTACATCACTTGTTGATACCATATAGGAGAGAATGATACCTCCAAGAAGTAGTGATGAACACGGTGTCACACATGGAAACATTCCTATCCTTAGGAAATCTAACAGTAGCAGTGCGATGAATTCAGATCTTGACAGTAGGAGAGTGCAAGATTCAAAACCAGGAACAACAAAGGTGCAATTAACAAGCCATAAGGGGTGTCTCTTATCATCCTCGGGTTTTGACCAAGGTTCATTTTAAACTTGCAATCAGTGCCTGGTTGTGTTGCTTATTAGACATGGCTAAGTTGTATGATGGACTGAGTTTTGGCTTATCAGATACAAGATGAATCCCTTATGTACTTAGTGTATCATAATTTGTGAATAGCTAAGTTGTTGGTTAGGGTGTACCCCATATTAGATCCTCATTCGGTAGTCTTATTTAGACTATATATAATGGCAAGTTTGACTCTTATGTAATTTAGCCAGAAAGGACAATTTTGGCAGTGTTAGAGAATTGTTTCAGGGTGTCCCTATAGCTTGTACATAACTTCAAATTATTTTCAATTAATTTATTGAATTATCAAAAAAAAGAGAACAAAATAAAGCCATAAAATAAAGAAGAAAGTGCATGAAGTTTAAAAAGAGAAATTAAAGTTTGCAATTAACAAAATGAAGTTCAAACTAAAAACAAAAGAGGATTAAGGCTTATCAAGGTCATTTTACATTTTTATTATTACTTGTCATCTCACTTTGTTAAGTTGATGATATAAAAAGTTCACCATACACAAAATTTTCAGTTCACTTTATTAGAAGAGTCTTTCCATTCACTGAGAGGCATCGAAGCTTTTGTTTTTAATGTAAAAGCCTCTCAATATTTCAAACAAAGTTTAGGTAACATGTTTGGGAAGTTTAATTTATAATTGGTTAATTAAATTGAGTTTGAGCATTTAAAGGTGATAAAATTGTGTTCTTGAGGTGAGTAGTCGATCTATATAGGTTAATGGTTGATCAGTATAGGTTAAAGTTATTAAATTTGATGAACTGTGAGTTTGCTGTAACATTGGTTGATGTATTGGTTTAATAACTTGCCATGTTAGTGAACCAATGTTCCAATGACTAGTGAATCTAGTGCCTTTAATACATATTGATACATTACATATAGTCATTGTAATGACTAGTTATTAGCTTTAATGGCCAATAGGGGTCCCAAAATACTATAAATAGGTATTTTCTAATTGGTTTTAGCATCAAGAAAGATGTGGTTGTCTTATACACACATTTCGAAGTATTATTTAATTATTTAAACATCATCGTTTCATATTTATATGAGTGAGTCATTTTTAGAGTTATCAAGTGAATAACAGAGATATTTTTGACTTGGGATACTTTGTTGAGGTGTTGAATATTATACTTATGAGTGCTCCAAATGGAATTAAGGTTCCTATTCACTTTGAAAGAAGTTTGTAAGGAGAGTTACTCTTTATCAAGAAAGATGGTACAAAGGTTATTCTTTGCCTTAAAAGAAGAATTATAGTAGAATTCCAAAAAGAGTCTTAGGGTTGGACATAGGAAATGATTGTTTACCAAACCATTATAAATTGATCTACATTCTCTCTTTCCTATCCTCTTTAAATTATTGTTAAATTATTGAATTAATTTATATTAAGCAATTCTCTCATCTTTATTTATATTCATTCTTGTTAGTTGAGTAAATTAGTTAGAAAAGTTTTTGAATTTTTTAAACACCCATTTTACCCCCTCTCTAACAATAATGGTAAAACCTTCAAAACCTTGTATAACACATCTACTAGTTTCTTTTAATTAGTACATTTCTTTTACCTTTTAAAAGCTTTATTTAAAGTGGTAAATCTATTTTATTTAGGTAATATTGTTCATTTAAGTTTTTTAAAATATTAAAAATTATTTTTTCAAATACATAAAATTAAAAGTTGATCAATTTCCTTTTTTATTTATCATATAAATACAAGGATATATAAAGAGGTTGTATTGAGAATTCTAAAATTTTATTAAGGGATGATGTACTTTCTTTAATTTGTAAACTCTTATATTTCTTTTATAACTTACGAAGCTAAGCATTATGCTTAAAATACTTATAAATTGTTAATATGGAACTCATTAGATTATAGGGTTACAAATGTATGTCAATATATTTAGAAATTAAAATAATGACTAGTGTTATATTTATATGATTTCTTTTGTATTACAAACAAAGTTAAACTAGAACCAATTTTTATAATATTCAATACAAGTGAAATATTGTTTATACTTCTTTTATGTATTGAAATGATATCATTAAATATTGTGAGATATGTCTTGAATTTTAGTGAAGAGTGAAATTAAATAAGAAAAATTGGCACTGGTGAGGACTATGGGATCGACACAAGACTTGTTATAGTTAGAGAGACTAAGAAGTCCAAAGTAGGCTGACATCGATGTCAAGATTAGGTTAGGCAATAAACTCGTGACACAAAATTGAATACACAAAAATAAAATTTGATTGAATTTACGCATCTGTGGATTTAGAATCCCAATGTATTTAGACATTTTATATGTAAACCTAATATGAAAATGAAAAAGAATACAATTTTGTTGACCTTGGACATATTTGAAAATAAAATTTTATTATCTTTAAGCTTCTTCTTAATATACACATAACTTGATAATAGTTATGTAAGGTGAGAATTTTTGTCCTATTATTTTCAATATCATCTTTTCATAATAATAAAATAAATTTGTCTTTGTGCTTGTGGATGTAGATCATATATTAGTAGAACTAGATTGACATATTACAAAAGTTTTTTTCTTTCGTTTTGTATATATTTGGTACAATGAGTCTTTATATATATATATATATATATATATATCTGTGTGTGTGTGTGTGTGTATGTGTAGGCTAAATTAAGAAATAAAGTTAGTGAATAATAAACCCATGTATATAGTCTAAAGAAAAATGAATGGCTAATTATAAGGCTAAATTTATGTACAATTATAAAGCTAAATCTATCTATGTATATATATATGTGTGTGTGTGTGTGTGTGCGTGTGTGTATGGGTGGGTGTGTGCGTGTGTGTGTGTGTGTGTAGGCTATATTAAGAAATAAGTTAGTGAATAATAAACCCAAGTACATAGTCTAAAGAAAAATTAATGGCTAATGATAAAGCTAAATTAATGTAAAATTATAAAGCTAAATCTATGCACATTATCACCCCTTTAATCTTAAGATGGGATATTGGAGACCAACTTGAGTTTGCTAAGTAAGACATTAAATTCACTTGGGATAAGAGATTTAATAAAAAAATTCGTTGCTTGATTAACTTAAGAAATATCAAGAAATTGTAAGGGCCATATTAATGGTGTTATTGAACAAAATGGAAATCATTTTCAATATGTTATTTTGGTTTATAAAAGACATCATTGTAATATTAATGGAACTCTAATTATCACAATATAAAATAATAGGAGAGGAATATGTAACAACCATATCATCAAGTAACTAGTCAGGCTAAATCTATTTAAAAGTAGCATCAGTAAGTGTTTAATATTCATATTTTGTATTAGAGCAAGATGCAATTGTTTGCATCTCACTCTACCGTGAAATAAAGGAGTTACCTAAGAAGAAGTAGTAATCACTTATGAAATGAAAATTAGTAGGATCACTAATCCAATCAACATTAGAATATAAATAAGACTAAGGATGGATGATTAGAAAAATAAAGTCTATGAAAAAGAGTTCCTTTGACATATCACAAAATATAAAGAACAAAAGTAAAGTGAGTAGTCCAAGTAGTAGTAATAAACTGACTATTTAGATGACATTATAAGCAATAATCGAATGAGTCATTATAAGATAAATTAGACTACCAACAAGTTGTCGATATAAAGTTGGATCAGGGGATAAATGTTCCATTTAATAGAGTTAACATTGTAATCTAATGGTGCAGAGCTACTAATAGAATTAGTAATACCAAATCAAGAAATTAAATCAAAATCATATTTGGACAATTAAAAATAATAGCCATTAGAAATAAAAGAAACTTCAAGAACAAAAAACTAGCTAAGTGATCCTAAATCTTTCATCTCAAAATATAGATTGAGATATTATTACGTGTTTAAAATGTCTTTAGAATGATATACATAAAATAAGAGAAGAAGAACACCTTTGTCAATCCAACAAATAAATAAAACAGAGTTATGAGAACTATAAGTGAAGAAACATTATTTCATAGTAGAATAGAACTCGGAAACCTAAAAACAAGGAGTTTGCTTAAGACCATTTATTGCACGATAAATGGGACAAATTTTTGTGGAGGATAAGAATACCCAGGAGGAGGTGTATATAAACCTCTTCAACAAGATTCCTATTGAGAAAGACATTTTTAACATCCATTTGAAAAAGAGGACAATTGTTTTATTGAAATAATTGCTACGAAACTCTGAATAGATGTTAAACAAGCAACAAGAGCAAATGTTTCCTTATAGTTAATACCACACTCCTAAGTATAACCTTTTGGTAACTAATCAAGCTTTATACCACTCAACTGAACCATTTAATCGAGTTTTAATCTTATAGACCCATTTGCAATAGATAGGAGTCATGCTAAAAGGAAGACCCACTAAGTCTCTAGTGTGAGTTCGTCAAAAATTGCTTAATTGGAAAGAGGGTAAATAATATCCTTATGATAAGAGCAAGGTTCATATAAGGAAATAATAGTAGAAAAACATTAATCATCTTTAATATGGCAAGGAATTTCTCTTACCTGATGAGAGTGATGAAGAAGATGAACATGATTTAGCATTAAATTCGGAGCAGAAATATTGAACTTAATAGAAGGATCTGCATCAAAGGAAGGAAATAACTTAATAAAGGAGTCAATAAAGAAAGGTTGGGAAGTAGAGAGAGAATTATCAAGACAAGGTAGAGGATATGGGGCTTTCCCAGAAAGTGACATGTTTATAAATACATAATTAATGAAAAACCTAACAATGATAACCTTTATGTTGAATGTGTATCCCCAAAAAAAACAAAGATGAATAAAAAGTTTAAGTTTAATATATTCATGAGGATTAAGATGAATAAAACAACCACAATAAAAATTTTAAGACTTGAGAAATCATATGACTTACTAAATAGTCATTCAAAGGAGAAAGGTTACGAAGGATCGGAATAAGAAGTCAATTAGTGGTGTAAATAGAAGTAAGAGTAGCCTCATCCTAGAAAAAAAGTTGATCACGAACAAAGTCTAAAATATAATGGTGATTTCACTCTACATGATCATTTTGTTAGAAAGTGTAAGGGTAGGAATAGTAGATAATAGTTCCTTGTTGTTTAAGAAATTGAACAAAAGTAAAGTCTTGATATTGTGTGGCATTATTGTTTAGTAGAATTTTGACAACATAGTTAAATTAGGTTTTAATCATAGTAGCAAATTCAATATAAACTTAAGAAGGTTACATATTTATGTTTTAGAAAATATGTCCAATTGAAACAAGAATAATCATCAATAAGTAAAACAAAATATCGATAACCATTCATAGTAAGAGTATAGCATCCCACTCCCACGAGACCCGAACTCGACATCGACGGTGATATCCGAGCCCGCGACCCGCAAGGGTGGTATGCTAGAGCAGTCAATGCAGTTTAAAACTCGGTAATTTTTTTTTTGAAAACCCACCAAGTGCGCAGATATCAGTAAATAATTTGGGCCCGTTCTAATACGAAATCATTTTCC
>JANZLD010000009.1:27577323-27588981 GCA_026413575.1 Erythroxylum carthagenense | reverse complement strand
TTTATTCATAAAGTCTGTACATGACTATGAACAAAATGCGCTAAAGGGGATTGCCTTTAGGGCACTACTCTAACAATCTCTTGGGGGTCTACTACAACCTTTGCCGATTCCCAACCAAATTTGGGAAGATGTCTCAATGGACTTCATCACGGGACTTTCTAGATCTAAGGTGTATAAAGCAGTACTGGTCGTGGTGGATAGGCTATCTAAATATAACCATTTTATTCTATTGAAGCACCCTTATACTGCTAAAAGTGTGGTTTAGGTGTTTGTTAAAGAAGTAGCATGCCTACATGGAGTGCCACAATCAATCATAAGTGATTGTGATCTTTTGTTTGTTAGTTATTTCTAGAGGGAGTTGTTTCGGCTACAGAGTACTATGCTTAAAATGAGCTCCTCTTATCATTCAAAAACGAATGGACAAACCAAAGTTCTCAATAAGTGTTTAGAATCTTATTTGAGATGTTTTGCTTTTGAACAACCCAGTCATTGGTCCTATTGGATTTCATGGGCAAAACTATGGTACAGTACCACTTTCCATATGTCTATAGGTTCAACTTCCTTTGAAGTGGTTTACGCTAGGAAACTCCCAACCTTAGTTCGGCATTAACAGCAAGAAACTAAAGTGGAGGTAGTGGCTAGAGAGTTAATCGACAGAGATGAGGCGTTGCATCAGCTTAAATACAATTTGAATAAGGCACAAGACCAGATGAAAAAGTATGCTAATAGAAAAAGAATTCCGTCGTCTTTCCAAGTGGGAGAATGGATATTTCTTAAGCTTCATCCCCACAAACAGCTAATAGTGGCCCAACGTATTAATCAAAAGCTAGCGGCAAAATACTTTGGGTTATTTCAAATTCTAGACAAATGTGGAGTAGTCTCATATAAGCTCAAACTACCCTAACATTCTAAAGAGGGTTGTGGGGAGCTACACTATCAAGATAACTTTGCCTAAAGGAATGGAGGTGGAGTTGGATGAGGTCGTCGAACCTGAAAGTGTCCTAGCTAGCTGAGTAATTACTAAGGAGGGAGACTCCACTTGCCAATGGTTAGTTAAATGGAAGGGCAAGCCGATGGAGAATGCTACATGGGAGGATGAATTTGTTCTTCACAGTCAATTCCCTCAATGCAGCCTTGAGGACAAGGCTGCTCTTCTAGAGGGAAGCAATGATAGGACCAATGTCGAGTGTAGTTTAGGAAGGGGAGAGAATAACAAAAACATAAATAAGCCTAGAATATGGAGAGTATACTCGAGGAGAAAGAAAGAGGGGGCTGAGAGGAGTGAGTTAGTTAATTAGTTAGGGGCTGAGTTGGCACAAGAGCTGGGTATAACATAATGGCCTCAATAGGTAGTTTTGAGCCAAAAGGGAGAGAAAGAGACAGGAAGAAAGGAGGAAGAAGAGAGACATTGCAGACAAAAATAATTTCCTTCTTTCTGAGGAGCAGTTCAACTCAACAAGTAGTGTTCAGCGGAATCATCCTTGTAATAGCAGTAAAGTGCCTTTCATATATTCAATAATATATACTATCTGTAGTTTATAAAGCTAGAGTTCATATATTCAATAATATACACCATCTCTAGTTTATAAAGCTAGAGTTGTAACATAGCTGGTGGACAAATTGTGCAGAACTGAAGGCTCATACAAGTAATGCAACCTAGTCATGCCATTAACCCCACCAACTGGCCTTCAGCATCTCTAGGATAAATGTGTGATAACTAGCAACAACCTGCAATCATAGGATTGATAAAAATATATTAGACCAGACAAAAAAGGATTCCAACAAACGGAAAAGCATTGAACTTGACATACAAATATAAATACTTAACGAGTTCCAACCTTCTCTTTACTAGTTTGAATATCAGCTTCTATTCCCTTTAATGTTAAGTAAAATTGCATTTATCCAAACCAATTCTGGATCTGCAACACAAATGTGGGTACCTGCAATAATTTGCCTTTGGATACCTTGCCCCAAGTGAGAAATGTTGTTTGCAACAACAGAAAGAGGAAATGACCTTTTATAATGGATTTGTACATGTCAGAAAAATAAAAGAGAAGGAAACTCTCTCGAAGATCATCAGCACTCACCGAAGACAACTAATACAACAGTAGTCCCTGATACGCAGGGCTTAGAAATATCTAATACTAATAGTAATAGTAGACCGTCTTATTTCCAATTGAGAGAGAGAGAGAGAGTCTATTTTCATTTTTCGAAGATAGTGAAGACAACGAATGATTCCAACCGGTAAACAGGCTGTTTCATTGGCACTCAGCGAGTAATCCCAACAAATGACTCCGAACTGTAAATTTTTTACACGAAAAGGACTATTTTTTTCTTATTACAAATGACTATATTGGAGTATAACGAAACTCGCTCATTTGGCTTGGAGTTGGTGTATGTTAGTAACATTCGATCTTTGTCCGGTTACCGTGATTGCATTGCATGGCGTTGATCCCAGCAGTCCGGAACGGAAACATAAACTAAACCCAATACTTGACAATTTTCGCTCCCTCTGTAAAAATTGAACGCAGCCACTTAACATAACCGACACTACACGTGTCATAAAACTGTAGATTGAAGATGCTTTTTTTTTTCTTTTTTTCTATAATCGAGATTCGATTCGAGAGTAGAAACAACAGCTTGGTGGGTTCGAGCAAGTCCCAAGACACTCCTACTCTTTGATTGAAATTATTGGATTTTTGCCCCAAATTCCCCCGACGTCAGTTTCGGTTCCGTTTTGGATGGAAGAAACCCTATTGTTAATCCCCGGCCTCCCAAACGACGTCGGAGCGCAGGTACTTTCAATGGTCCCATACTCCCACCAGACTCGCCTGAAAGCCACCTGCAAGTCTTGGTATGTATTCCTCTCCTCCAAAACCCTAATTTCCCTCCGCTGCCGTCTCCGACGGAGCCACCTCCTCTGCGTCTTCCCGCAGGACCCGTCGGTCTCATCGCCGTACCTATTCGACCCGGAAAACCTCGCCTGGAGATCTCTCCCTCACATGCCCTGCAACCCCCACGTGTACGGACTCTGCAACTTCACGGCCATAGCTCTCGGGGCCCACCTCTATGTTCTGGGCGGGTCCCTCTTCGACACGCGTTCGTTTCCGATGGACCGCCCATCGCCTTCGTCCTCGGCGTTCAGGTTCGATTTCGCCCGTTTCGGTTGGGAGCAGCTGTCGCCGATGCTGTCCCCCAGAGGGTCGTTCGCATGCGCGGCGATTCCGAGATTGGGGCAGATAGTGGTGGCGGGAGGGGGGTCGAGACACACTCTGTTTGGGGCGGCGGGGAGTAGGATGAGTTCGGCTGAGAGGTACGATGTGGAGAGAGATGAGTGGGTGGCGGTGGACGGGTTGCCGAGATACAGGGCGGGGTGCGTGGGGTTTATGGTGGAGGATAGGGAGTTTTGGGTGATGGGAGGGTATGGAGAGTCTAGGACGATTTCTGGGGTGTTTCCTGTAGATGAGTATTATAAGGATGCAGTGGTTATGGATGTGAAGAAGAATGGGTGTGGGAAGTGGAGGGAGGTTGGGGATATGTGGGAAGATGGTGAGAGAGCCAGGCTCGGAAAGATTGCTACTATTGAGGAGGATTTTGATCGGGGCCGGCCTGCTGTGTTTATGCTTGATAACAATGACATTTTCAGGTGAGTGAGTTGACTGCTCTGTTAGTTTGTTTATGCATTTGCCTGTTATTTTTCCTTTTGCTACGAAATGTAGACATTAGACAACTTAACTTCTGGTGCTTTCTAGTTCCATCATTCACTGTTGCACACTCTGTGGCTGTTGGGATTTGCTTTACATATTAAATCTTTGTAACGTTCATAAAGCTATCCAGTGTTTAACTCCTTGTTTATCTACTACTCTTTCTTTAAGCTATACTTTTTGTGCTAGTATTCATGAGATGCATGAACTCAGAAGAGACTACTCGTTTATTGTGGCCTTCGTCATCAACTTTACATGGGATAATGGTAACCAAAACTGTTTCAGTTTTGATCAATAGTTTTAGATAGAACGTCCAGCAAGCTTGGAGTGATACTGAGTAAACATCAGAGAAAATGATCCTAAGCTGGAAAGTTTATTTTATAGGAAATGATAGGATCGCTATAATTTCTTCTGTGGGATGGAAGGCAAATCTTTTATTTGCATAATCTCCGTGCATGTAAGAGGCATTACATACTTGTTCGGAAAACCCGATAACAGTTGAATACATTGGATTCAGCATCTCTTCACCTTGATAGGGCTTGCGAGTTATTTTACAGCTGTTGTGTTGGTCTGTTATAAACATACTGTCTACAAATTTCCTTGTTGATGTCTATGGATTGCAGATATGACATGGCCGCAAACTCTTGGGACAGAGAGTCCAGTGTACCAAGAAAGGCTCCTTTCCACTCTTCATTTGGCTTTGTTGCATTGGATGGAGAGTTACATGTAATGTCGCTTTTGAAAGCAGTTGATCATATAGAAACTAGAAGGTCACGACACCTGAAGAGGGCAGGAACTCTGTTCATCCAGATCTACAATCCTAGGAAGAAATCGTGGAGATCACTCATTACAAAGCCACCATTTCATTGCCCTTTGGATTTCAACACTGCAGTGATGTGCACCATTCAATTGTAAATAACTACATTACTGGAGGATTGGTGTCGGAAAGCTCCACCAAAGCTATATATCCATTGTGTACGTAATGTCTTTTTCTCTTTTCTCTTAGAACATGCCATAGGAAAATGTACAGATTCATAAGTGTAGTTATCCTTGATATTGCACGAGATTCCGTTTAGATCATATATACTAGAAAGGTAGTGTATTTGTGACTTCTTTTGTTAAATAGGCAAACAGAGATGTGATTGTGAATAATATGTTTTGAGAGGACATGGGTTTGGAGCCAATTACATGGTGAATGACAAGTTGTGTAGGATCAAGTTCCACTGTCTTGGCATACGGTGACTTGGTGTCTTCAGCGTTTATCGGATCGAATGGCCAAAGTTTGCTGAATTTGGAGGAAATTCAAGTGCCCTTTGGAAAATGTTCTGTATGACTTGGCAGTCTCATGTTAAAGGGTAACTAATTAAAGAACTATCTGGCCAAAATATCTTCTTTTGTTATCATTTTGACTGAATAATAAATGTTTATGCTTCCGGATGTTAAAAAAAAAAGAAAAGAATATACTTCTTTGATCAAGTTATTTTTGTTAAATTGATAAAGCCTCTTCAGTTATCTATTATAGGTTTAATTAGTTCTTTCTGGTACAGGCAGTCTGTCAAACCACGTATGAGAAGTTCACCCAATTTGTTGGATAATCTTACCTAAAAGGACAGTCCAGCTTCTGCCTTTTTGCATATTCTTTGTTCTTCTGTTTTTTGTTTTATTTTTAATTACTGTTAAGTAATAACACAAGTATAAAGTGATAGAAACATAGTAGCACAGACGTATCCGTACTGCTTTTGCCAAATGCTTCGACCTCAAAATAAGAAACAGAAACTAGTTCTGACTCCGAATTTGTTTGAAAATTAATTATTAAATTCTATTTGATTAAATTTTGATTTAGGTTTAGATATTTAAATTCAATGAAAATTAAAATTAATAATTCTTTTAAATCTTAACTCCAAAAAAATTTGAGGAAGGGGTAATTTATTTTTATATCTTGAGCAAATAAGTTCAAAAGATAAGCGAATTAAGACAAAATTAATCCAGCTTATAATGATGTAGTAGCAAAAATATTTTTTATTACTTGACCAATCATTAAAAGAAATTTATTTTATTTTATTTTAAATTCAGACATTTAGGTTCAAATTCAAACTTTCTAAACATAGGATTTGAGTCAATTTATTATCAACTCTACTAGGAACTCTAACCTTTGATAATTGTATCATTTTTAAGAGTTATAACTTCTTTAGTCTTTTCTCAAAATAAAAATAATAAAAAGTCTATGTAAATTTTCTTAAACGAAGGAATTTTATTTGACTCAAGCTAAGCTTAAACAAAAGTACAATGATAGGAGAACAAGCTTGACACTAAGTCATATAGACCTTGATATGCATAATTACATATATAACAACTCAAATATAATCACTAGACATTTCATTCTTTGACTGATGGTGGATTGAGTATCATACTGAGCTACCAAAATTTCCTTAATCACAATAGAGGCCCCCAGCATTAGAACTTTCATTTCTACTCCTATGTATACTCTATCGTGTCTTTCCCTCCAAAATCGAGTAAATGGTGCAACAAAAAGCAGTTTTTAGAATAATCCCATCCTTCAAGTGGGTATACATTTTGCTGACCTATTAGAATCTGCATTCTATTTTGGATTTGAATCATTTGAGAGAAACAACACTAAAAAAATAGATGTGAAATTGTTTCACTATCATTTTTACATAAGAGACACTTTGAATCAAAGCTTGATGGGCTTCCACGCCATCTATTCTTAGTTTTCAGTTGATTTTTAATAATTAACCAACTGATGATTGCTTTTGTGGGATAGAACTTTCTTCCAAACTAGCTCATGTTAGGGAACCTTGAGTTGTGTCAATATTTTGAAGGGTTTATACATAAAAAGGAAACAATTGCATAATTATTAGTAATGTCCTAATTGTTAAATAAAATTTTTATTTATTTAAATAATATTAAATAATGAATAAAATAATGTAAGGGTTAGTAAATTGGAAAGGTCATTAGTAAATTATTAGATAATATTCACATCAATTAAAGCTCAAGCGACTTACTTAAGTTTAGATTAAAGATTTAAAATATATAATTTATAAATGATTAAATATAAAAAAATGCGTACTTGTAAAATGTGACATATGTATTAAACTTAAGTAGAAATAAAATTTTATTGATCTTAAACATCTATAAAAATAGAAGTTCACTAACATTATGCATATATGGAAATAAAAAGTTCATTGATTTTAGACCTATGCAGAATAGTTATTCTTAGGAATATAATAGATGGATAATGGAATGAAATAAATATTATTTAGTTTGGTTTATTCCTAAAATTTTGTAATGATGATGTATGTTAATATTTGATTTGAAAACATAAATTTGAAATAACAAAGGTACGATAACTACTTAAAAGTAAGTATCAGAAGTAATCACTTACAAATTGTTTGTATCAAAACTAATTTTTTTATGCCTTAAGCATGATAAAAAGTATACGGATAAAATATCACATTAATAATTTTAATTGAATCATCTTAGATTTACAAGATGTTGAGGCTAAAATTAAGGATGAGAATCAAGTCATCATTTTTTTGTATTTCTTGCCCAATTGACATAAGAATTTTATTGATACCATATTCTATGGTAAAGAGACTATTTATAATAGAGAAATGAAGATACTTTATGGTCCAAAGAATTAAAGAAAAAGGCTTTTAGCACATATAGAGATGGATCATATATGGGTATGGTTGTTATTAGAGGAAGGAACAAGGAAAATTAATGATAATAAAAATAGGAGTAAGTAGTGATCTAAATTAAAGGCTAAAGTTATTTGATACTTTAACTATAAAGAAAAAGGACACTTTAATAAAGATTATTCGCTGCGGATGAATGGAAATGAAAAAAAAGCGAAACAACTAGAAAAGCAAGTTTTGTTGTAGTCTAGAAGAGTTCCAATAAGAGGATAAAAGAGACAATCATATATTGTCTATAAGTAATTATGATTCTAAAAATTGGTGGGTGATATAAATTGACACATCTTATTATATGATTTTCAACAAGGGCTAGTTATATTTTCTAAAAGAATGAAAATGATATTATCAATAGAATGATGATGGAGAGCATATTGTCAATGGTTGTGGTTTAAGGTAGACGAAAATGCATGATTGAATTATTATAACATTGGATGCTTAGCATTTTTTATCTTTAGAAGAATCTAAGTTTATATAGATATTTTAATGGTCAAGGGTATAAGTCTTACAATAGTGATGGGCAGCTCAAGGTAGTAAAAGGTGCATTGACTATAAAGAAAATAAAATTATAGCCTAGCATTATGTCTTAATAAGAAAGAAAATAATGAGATCAATGTTTGATTTCAATCATCAAGATAAAATGATCGCAATGTGAAGTTACGCTATCACAAGTTAGTTCATATAAGTGAGCAAAGACTTGAGATATTGAGTAAGAAAGGGTTATTAAACAAAGTGATTAGGAAGATGAAGTTATGTAAGTTTTATATTCTTAGTCAGTAGCATAAGTTCAAATTCAGTTTCGATAAGCAACCTTCCACTGGTATCCTTGATTATATTCACTCAGATTTATAGAGTCCAATTATAATTCAATCTCATAGAAGATGTAATTATTTGTTCACATTTATTGATGATTACTTGAGAAAAATTATTAACGTATTTTATAAAATTGAATGATAAAATGTTTAGAAAGTTTAAAAAGTGCAAGGTTACACTTAAAAAATGTATCAAGAGATAGGTGAAGATACTTAGAATGGGTAATCGCATGGAATTCTATAATAAGCCAATTAATTAGTTTTATAAGAAGGAAGGTATAACAAGGTGACATATTGTTCTTCATAAACCACAGTAAAATGGAGTTACATAATTATTGAACTAAATACTTAGACTATGTTTGGTTAGGGGTTTATAATTGAATGTAATATTATTCCATTGGTTAAGAGGAGAGTTTATAATGAAATGAAATGAAATATGATAGAAAAGAAGGGTTTCCTATTACATCCCATTCCATCTTAAATAGTAAAAATAAAAAATCTTCACTTCGGGAGGTTTAAGATGGAATGTAAATTGATAAATAACTTTACAATATATTATATTGTAAATCCTTCATCCAAACAACATTTCACTATGTTACATTATGAACCCTTCCATCTCCCAAACAACAATTTTTTAATATTACATCCATTTACATTATATTCTATTATAAACTATTTTATTCTATTAAAAACCTTACGTTCAACCAAATATAGTCTTATGCAACATGCTTAATATTTGTAGTTAAATGCTAAACTTTCAAAGTAGTTTTATGCTAAGACAGTTAATATTGTTGCTTATTTGGTGAATAGATCTCTATCAACTATAATAGATCACAAGACTCCTCCAGAGATTCAATATGATACTCCTCTGATTATTCTGGCCTAGTAATATGCCTACTTATGCTCATGCTAATGAAGGTAAATTGGAAGCTAAGAAAATTAAGTGTTTATTTCTAAGGTATACTACTAGAGTTAAAGGGTATATACTATAGTATACTAAAAATGATAGAACTTTATAGTTTGTGATCAAATGAGATGCTACTTTTGTTGAATATGTTATGTTTAGTCAAATGGAGGAGCTTGGGGATTTTAAAGGTAAAAGGGATCAAGGTGATAACTATGAAGTAGAGATTGAAATTAAAACTCCAAGTAGGATAGTGGTAAATAAGTACTCAAATGTTAGGAGGAAAAATCGACACAAGTATATCAATAAAGATGATAAGAAGAGAATGAGGAAATTTTTTAGGTATTTAGCTTGTGTTGATGTTAGTAGACTACCTAGTTCAGGTGTCAAGAAGGATTAGATAAAGTAAATTTCTTACTAAAGTATAGTTAGGAGTCTAATGTATGTCATAATACACACAAGATCATATTTAATATATGCAATTAATGTAGTAAGCAGGATTATAAGTAATCAGAAGAAAGCTTATTAGGAAGCTATTGAGTGGATTATCCAATACATGAGAGGTATGAGCAATATATTTTTTTATATAGTTCTTATGGTTCAATAATTGGTGTCATTGGTTATAGAATTTTTAATTATAGTATAATATTTTGAGAAGGAGATTAGTGTCATATTATATCTTTACCCTATTTGAATGTGTGATTAGTTAGAAAGAAACATTTCAAGATTAAAGAAGGTATATGGTTGCATGATCTTATTGATAGTTTGGATATAGATATACAAAACTCTATTGTTTACTATAACATTCATAATGCACTAAGTTTGGCTAAAGTTCCTGTCTATCGTGAGAGATTAAAACATATGAATGTCATATTGAACTTTATCTTGGATGTCATTAAGGATAATATGTTTTTCATATAAAAGATATCTACAATTGAGAACCTAGTAGATATGTTGGCAGAGTCATTTCTTATGGAGAAGTTCAAGCATAGCTTGGACTTGGTATATCTTCGCATAGCTTGAAGTCTTTACGAGCTTGTGTGACTGAGCTGATTCTTAGTTAGATATTTTAAAATTCAATTTAAAGTGGAGAATTGCGATATGTGCTTTAAATTTTGATGGAAATAGACTCCCGCTGACCCTAAGCATTTGTGGAAACAAAAATTAACTAACATTAAGCATTTGTGGAAATAAAGGTTTATTGACTTTAGACTTGTGTTAAAATATTCATTGTACTTAGGATTCTTTCATAAAGTCTATAAATATCTTGTTAAGAATTTTCTAAGTTATTGTAGATTTTCTAAGTTATTGTAGCTTTTATACTTGTCCATAAATTGTCTTTCTTATAGTAATAAAAGAAAGTATAAAAGATATTGATTGCCTTTTGTATGTGACATAATAGGTTGTATGTTGGAACCCCACCCTGGTGAGTCACGTGTCTGACGTCCTACGTGACATCTGGATGCGCATCCCACGAGGGAGGAATTCCTCACCAGGTCAAACCTTAAATACGAACCCATTTCACTTACTTCCGAACATATCTTGAAAAATTTACCCTAATTTTCCTCCTGAAACTTAAACTCTTAGGGTCCAAATTGAAATCCGAATCCTAAGCTAAAATGAAAAATTCATGACTCTTGATTATTTAAAACCAAAAATCACCTCAATCGGATCTCTCTAGATTGAAAAATCACTAAAGTACGGAAGCATGTTCAATATTTCCATCCAAATGTCTCACTTTGATTTAATCCATAAATTTCAACTTAATCACGAAAGCTCTAGATTTTGCATGAAAGGGTAGAGAATTTTCTTAGAAAACTAAGACTTTAAAAATTAAGTAAACAAAAAGGTTACAAACAAAAGAGTGGAAGGAGGTTTGATTTAGTAAAAATAGAAAATTAGGAAAAAATTATTATAATAAAATAAAATAATAAAAAAATTTAAATGGGCTTGTCGCCCGCAGCCTCGCGGCCCTTGACTAACCTAGAACTGCCTACCCTAGCAGCTGGCCTGGTTCCCACTGTTTCTGCTCTCCTCGGAGCTTGAACCTGTGATCCATCCTCTCGAGATATCAGAGGGCAAGCACAAGCTAGGGTGTTTGCTATGACGCGGAAGGAAGCTGCAGCCACACCGGAAGTTGTTACGGGTATGACTCAGCTATTTCAGTATGATGTTTATGTTTTGTTTGACTCTGGTTCCAACTTTGTAGCATCAAAACTAGGCCAAAAGTGATTGAAGCAGAATTGTGAATACCATTTCGTACCGGATCAAAATCGGTATGAAACAAATGATCGGTTATACCGGGTTTAAATACCAGTTAGTGTTGGCCTATTTTGGATGATATCGGTTGGTACCGAAAATTTTAAAAAATATGGGGACTTTTTTGCAAAATTTTTAAAATCTCCCTCCCTCCCTCCCTCCTTAGCTCTCCTTATTTTAATATTTTATATACTATTTATTCATAAAGTATTAATTAAAAAAATTATTTTTAAAATAAATAATTTAAAAATTATTATTTATAAAAA
>JANZLD010000009.1:27478601-27489815 GCA_026413575.1 Erythroxylum carthagenense | reverse complement strand
ATAAGAATAAGAATAACTTATTAATAATAATAATAATAATAATAATATTAAGTTTAATAATTAAAAAAAAGTAAGTAGAAAATTTATAACAATAATTAATAATAATTCATAATAATAATAATAATAACTTATTAAATAATAATAATAATAATAATAAGTTTATTAGAAATCTCAACAAACAGGTTTTTATTTTCAGTTTTTATGTTACAAATCTCAACCAAATAGGTTTTTATTTTCAGTTTTTATGTTACAAATCTCAACCAAACAGGTTTTTATTTTTTTAAGTAAAAAAACAGAAATAAAAAATAGGAAATAGAAACTAAAAATAACAACAGAAAAATATAAGTGGAACCAAACGAACCTTAAGATTAATTAGTTTAAATAGATGTGATATTTTAACTGCCTTAGTGAAATTCTAAATCAAGTTCGAATTACAAGAAAAGACTGTAAAATAAAAAAATTTTATTTCTATACTGACACAAACTTTAGCTTGGAAGCGAATTGTGACAGCACCAAAACTCAATGAATGGTGAATTTTGTTGTGTTAAAAGCTTCTTCTCATTTAGCGAAAATGTGAAATAGAGAGAATTGGGCGAATGGGAATCAAACGAGAGGCTGAACCGAGCACAGGTTAGTTCCACAAAGGAAAAGACTCCCAAGATTTCGATCGAGAGCCCAAATGCCACCTTTGCCCATTGCAAACAAGTGCCCTGCATTCTTAGTCACTCTGAAATAAGAGCATTAACAATCAAACCAATTTGACTCATAAAAACAGACTAAAGAGATAGTACTAGACATCCACACAAAAGCATAAATCCCAAGAAATCATTGAAACTAATACTGTTCCGATGATCTCCTTTGTTACGTAAACTTAACACCAAAGCGAACACCATCGAGGTAATCGCGACAAGAGTCATCGCATAGAAGTGCTTCAAATCCCCAAAGGCATTCAAGTTGACATGAAGGATTTTCTCAAGGCAATTAATCCTCTTCCGAACCCGACTCAGCACTCTGAAGCCACTCAACAAAAGGCTTAACATTCTTCCAAACTAGGGAGTTTTTATTTTTACTACCACCAGCTAGGCCTTTCTTGTACCACTCCAGAATAATTTCTTCTTCCAACACATCTTTATCATACAATGCCTTGACAATTAATGCAGCCTCTTTCACTGCCTCGGGACTTGCATTCCCACAAAATGATTCAATTGACTTCAAAAGAACAATTTGTGATCCATTCTCCTGAGTTGCTGCTGCCAGGTACTTCTTCTTCTTCATAACTTCTTTAGCAAAACCTTTCTCAACACCCTCAAAGATAGCTGTGAGTGAACAGAGCATTCATAACTTCCTGAGATGTCCCAGAAAGTGAACCCAGCAAGGTCTTCAGTTGGCTTGTAGAACCATTCTTTAGATGTTCTTTTATTTCATCAATAAGCCTGACTTGACTGTCTATGCTCCTAGCACCATTCCCATGCCGTGGAGACTTCTTTCCATGATTGTCATTTGGTGAGGACTTCTTCCCCGGATTTGCTTTGTCTTCAACAGCAGAAAGCATGACCATATCTGCAGTAACAACTCAACAGGCATATAACCACATTAGTCCAACCTTGGAGAATATATAAAAGGATATTAAACAACAATTAGAAGAAATAACTCAATTAGTAAATAAATTAACCCTAACACCCTCTCCTGAAAACTTAAATCTTATTTCTGATAAAAGATGAAATTATCTATAGGTATGAGTCAGACCAAAAATTATACGTTGATAGAGGTAAAAATGAAGAAGAACAACCGTAAAGTAGTCATGCTGGAGAAAAAAGAAAAAAGGAACAACAACATTCCTATCAATGGGAATCTCGACTAATTGAAACTGATAATTTAAATCAATTTGGATATTATTGTAAAGGAAGTAAAATTAGAAAATTTCCTTCCAATACACATCCAAACATATAACACTAGGACCCGACGAAATACTTAATTTAGATTGTGTTATTGCACCATAAAATTATTATTAGAATGGGCTAATAATTTACAATTAATAATTCAAATAGAAAATCCTTTTGATGGATTAGACAATAAAAGTCTACTACGGAATTTTATTACTTATAAAACAGCTGGATCGTCCTCGATTTTCTTTTAGATAATGAAGAAAGAATAAAAAATACCACTGCCTATTTAACCACTGATGACAATGTACATGTTTTTCACGTAATATTAATTGAAATTTATAAAGAATTCATTGGCAAGGATGTAGCTTCATATAAACAAGAAATAGAAAATGAAGAACGAAGAATGGAGAACTGCTTTATAGCTTTTAAATAATATGAGGATTTGTGATATTTGCTATTTGGAGCCTTATATTTGTGAATTTAAAAAATATTATTATAAGTTACCTAGACCCAAACAAGAAACGTATATCCAAATTTTTATCCAAAAACTTCCGTATCTTATCAATCAAAGAGTAAAAGAACAATTTCAAGACAAAAATAGCAAAAATATAGTAGCATATAATTTAGGTGGAGCCATTGCCATTACCAAGAAGCCTTATCACAAAAATGTTTAGAAGCAAAATTACATTAAAAAAAATTGAAACGTAAAGATATACAGCTTTGTTGTTCCAAATATGCTGAAGTACTACAACAATATGGCTATGATTTTACCTCCTGTAGGTATCCTAAAACAAAACATCCACACTTTAAAACTAGAAGTTATAAATGAAGAAAATATCCTCGAAAATATAGAAAACAATCATTCAGACCTTATAAAAAGTTTTTTAGACAAAAAAACAATAGACAATTTAAACCCAAAAAACAATATTGTTCTCAAAATAAAAATTTTTGTAAATGTTGGCTATGTAAGGAAGAAGGACATTATGCCAATAATTGTCTAAAAAAATCAAAACAAATACAAAGAAAAATTAATATACTAAATTCAACATTTGAAGAAAATTTAGAACCAATCGAATCAGATTATGAAATTAATTCAACTATTTCATCTCTTTATCTTTATGAATCCTAAAGGTCAGAATCATCAACTGAATTCGAATACAACGTTTATTCAAGTGATTATTCAGAATAAAAGGGTAAATGCATATATAAATACAGGAGCTACTATACATATAGCATCAAAACAATTATTAACTAAGAGGGAAAAACTAGATAAACCACTTCAAATTAGAATAGCAGATGAAAGTATAAAATTAATTTGATATGTCAGTTATTACAATAATATAATAATTGAAAAATATACATTTATAGTACCATCTAAATATCAACAAGGATCAGGATTATCATTAATCTTAGGTAACAATTTTCTAAAATTATATAATCCCTTTTTTCAATATCCACACTATATAACACTAAAAACACCAATAATAAAATCGTTAAACCAAAAAGCAATTATTCTTAAAGTCCCTATATATCATACCACTTATTAATAAAAATTACAACTGTTAACAGATAAACTAGATTATTAACAATTCTATCTGCTCAACAATATGTCTATACAAATAGAAATTGAAACATTATTAGACAATATTTTTAGTGAAAATTTGTTAGATCCTCTTAAAAATAGTAATAATCAACTGATTGAAGTAAAATTAATGGATCCAACACAAGAAATCAACATTCGAAATAATATTCCTTATACTCAACAAGATGCTCAAGAATTTATTATTAAATGTACTGAACCTTTAGATAAAATGTTAATCTCTCTAAGCACTAGTAAATATTCAGCTACTGCTTTTTATGTAAAAAATCATTTTGAACAAAAAAGAGGAAAACAAAGAATGGTAATTAACTATAAAAAATTGAATGAAGAAACTATAGGTTATTCATATAAATTACCTTGAAAAGATTATATTATTAATAAACTGAAAGGACATAATTGGTTTACTACACTAGATGCTAAGTCTGGATACTAGCAATTACGATTACATAAAAACACAAAACCACTTACTGCTTTTACATGTCCACCACAAAAATATTTTCAATGGAATGTATTACCTTTTGGACTTAAACAAGGCCCTAGCATTTATCAAAGATTTATGGATAATAATCTTGAAGGATTAGAAGAATTCACTTTAGCTTATATAGACAATATCATAATCTTTTCTAATACAGATAAAGAGGACCATTTAAAAAAGGTAAAACTAGTTCTTCAACGATGTGAGGATAAATGATTAATCTTAAGTGAAACGAAAATAAAATTAGCTCAACAAAATATTGAATATTTAGGAATTGAATTCCATAATGGATTTTTAAAATTACAACCAAACATTTTTTCTAAAAAACGACAATTTCTCGATGTACTAAAAAATCGAACTCAAATCCAAAATTTCTAGGCATAATTTATATATCTGATCAAGGATTTGTTACAAATATTGTAAAAGAAAGAAAAAGTTTACAACTTAAATTTAGCACCAGCAGATAATGGAGCTGGACCATTAAAGATACTAATATGATACGTGCACTAAAACAACTCTGTAAGGAGTTACACATATTATATAATTACCTTCTGAAGGATACACTTCTGGTACAAATTAATGCCAGTATGGATACATGGGCAAGGTGCCTCTTTGAGAAAATCACGAATTGATTTATTACCTGTCGAATTCACTATTCAAATAGATTCCAAGTATCTATGTGGATTTATTAAATATAATATCAAAACCAATTATAATCAAGGAAGGTTAATCAGATGGCAATTAGAATTAAATCAATATAATTTTTATATTCTTTATATAAAATCTTTTGACTACAATCTTGTAGATATCTTAACCAGAGAATGGAAGCAGCCATAATCAGTCTCAACTATTCATTAAAAAAGAAGGAAGCATAATTGGTTAACCTCCAACAACAAGTGGGTACCGTCACCAAAGAAATTAATCAACTTCAATCTACAATCACCTTACTTGAAAAACAACTCTCTCCTAACCAAGCACCTACCACTGTCACCAAAATTCCACCTACCTTTCAACCCATTATTCTGCAACAAATTACCTAACTATCTTTATCCCCACCATCATCCACTTCTCAGCATAAGGAAGATTTTAAGGAAGAAAAGGTTTATGTCATTTTTAATGGACCTATGGCAAGAATCTATGACGAATGGCACAAAGCTGTAGTACATATCACTGGCAAATCATCCATTCTACATAAGAGTTTTACAAGCAGACAAGAAGCAGAAAAAGCCTTATCTGACTTTAAAGGTCCAATCCTAAGACCGCAATATAAACAAGCCCTAGAAATCAACATGAAATCATTAGGTAAACTCATCAATATGGATCGAATCAATTTAGTTCCTACTAAAGTTATTCAAGGAAGAAATGAGACGGATCACTTTAGAAATGTTTTGTGGCTATTTTCAAGAACTTAATGTCTGGAAGGAAGAACAAAAGATTTTTCAGTATTACCTATAAAACCGAGGAAAATGTGGACCAAAAGCAATCATTTTTCCAAAAGCAAATCCTTTGACCAGCTATTTATTCTTCCAGAGTGGATTGATTGATACCATTTATCTAACCAAATTAAACATTTTATCAAAATTCCCTACAAGATTTATCCAGGCAGTCAAAAATTATTAGGATCAGTGTGTCGAAGAACAAGAAATATTCATCAAGGTATTCAGCAACTACCCTATTTTTAAGGAAACAGATACTATTAAGGATGCAGAAATCAATGTATTAAGAATTGCATTCCTTCATATTGGAATAAGCAATGAGATGTACCCTCCCATTGATGAACCACCTCGACATACATTGTAGAATCTGGCGTTGGCATCTGGAGTGTATCAGCATTTTGATCGGATGGCTAAAGTCACCCGATCGATGGACCAAGAGATTAAAGATCTTCTTAGCCAGGTGATCATTTTGAGGACGCAGCTTTCAGAGGTGGAGAAGGAGAAGAACAGGCGACTTTCTGAGTTGCAGGAGGAGAAGAACAGAGCTATTGTGTCGAGGGACGAGCAGGAAAAGGAGTGCCGAGCATTGCAGCTCAATATTGAGAACATGAAGGAGGAAGTTCTCAATGCCAACAGAAGAGCCAAAATGGAGCAAGAGCTCCGTTCGAAAGTCCTCCACAACTGCCACAAAGCAGTGCTGGATAAGTTAAAGGTTGAGAACCGATTGTTTGAGCTATAAGGCTCTATCAAAGAGCAGAGGATCGAGGAGATCAAACGATGGAAGAGGCGGTTCTTGCATGAGGAATGCAAGGAATTTGCTTGTGATTTGGCTCTTTCCATTCTGAGGAATTGCCATGGCGTTCTCTCCCCTAATGGGCCAAACCGTCCTTCATTCGAGGACTTTGCCGAGCCAATGTTTCCGACAAAGCTCAGCCTTTCGCTCTAGGAGGTGAAGGAGATAGCTGAGAAAGAGGTAGAGACATTACTGGAAGAGCTACGGGACCTTAGTTCAGATGAGGAAGAAGAGCGAGCTCACGGGAGTGTCTTTCCAGTTGCTCCTCCTGCCGATTCTCCCCCTATTGAGGGGTCAAAATAATTTATGTAAAAGGACTTTTAAAGCTCATCTGGTCAGGCTTGTGACCAGAACAGATGTATGAGGAAATAAAACCTCTCTTATTTTTTGTCCTCTGTTGTCTCCTTTGTTTTGTGAATTAGGATTATCCTGTCGTTAGTTTCGTTTAGGTTGAGACCGAGCGATCCAAGATTGTTTTCTTAGCATCGCCTGATTCCAAGATTCGGTCTTGGTAACCTAGCCGAGCGACGTTGAGGTCGAACGATCCAAGAATGTTTTCTTGGCATCGCCTAGTTCTAAGATTCGGTCTTGGTAACCTAACCGAGCGATGTTGAGGCCGAGCGATCCAAGATTGTTTTCTTGGCATCGCCTGGTTCTAAGATTCGGTCTTGGTAACCTGGTCGAGCGATGTTGAGGCCGAGCGATCCAAGATTGTTTTCTTGGCATCGCCTGGTTCTAAGATGCGGTCTTAGTAACCTGGACGAGCGATGTTGAGGCCGGGTGATCCAAGATTGTTTTCTTGGCATCGGCTAGTTCCAAGATTCGGTTTTGGTAACCTGGCCGAGCGGTGTTGAGGCCGAGCGATCCAAGATTATTCTCTTGGCATCGCCTGGTTCCAAGATTCGGTCTTGGTAACCTGGCCAAGCGATGTTGAGACCGAGCGATCCAAGATTGTTTTCTTGGCATCGCCTGGTTCCAAGATGGGATCTTGGTAACCTGGCCGAGCGATGTTGAGGTCCAGCGATCCAAGATTATTTTCTTGGCATCGCCTGGTTCTAAGATTCGGTCTTGGTAACCTAGCCGAGCAGTGTTGAGGCTGAGCGATCCAAGATTGTTTTCTTGGCATCGCCTGGTTCCAAGATTTGATCTTGGTAACCTAGTCGAGCGGTGTTGAGGCCGAGCGATCCAAGATTGTTTTCTTGGCATCGCCTGGTTCCAAGATTCGGTCTTGGTAACTTAGCCGAGCGATGTTGAGGCCGAGCGATCCAAGATTGTTTTCTTGGCATCGCCTAGTTCCAAGATTCGGTCTTGGTAACCTAGCCGAGCGGTGTTGAGGTCGAACGATCCAAGATTATTTTCTTGGCATCGCCTGGTTCTAAGATTCGGTCTTGGTAACCTGACCGAGTGACTTTGGTGACGACCAGCCGGTAGGATATTCTCCGTTTAGCCTAACTTAACGAGACTTTTCTACTAAGAAATTTGGAATCCTTTATTGATGATGATAAGGGCGTGGGCCATTAAAAAACCTGATTGGCAAGGCTAGAAAAAAGATACCCACTAGTTACATACAAAGAAATAAACGAATTCAAGTAAAACGTATATACTGGTAAAACGCCTTTAGGTTTTGGGAATTCCAAGGCCTCGGTAGAATCTTGCCGTTTGTGAAGCACAGAACGTAAGAGCCGTGTCCAGCTTGTTTGACCACTTGATAGGGTCCTTCTCACGCCTGACCGATCTTTCCAGGATGTCTCTCTGCCGCCTCGGCCTTTCTTAAAACATAACCACCGATCTTTATATCGCTCGGCTTCACCCTTTTGATGTAAAACTTTGTTGCTTTTTGTCGGATAGCTTCAAAACAAGCGGCTGCCGTATCTCTGTTCTCGCTGAGAAGTACAAGTTCTACCTTGCGAGTTTCATTATTTTGTCTTCTTGATAACTCGAAACTCTCTGGTTGGGCAGTGCCACTTCTACTGGAACTAAAGCCTCTACCCCAAAGGTCATTCTAAACGGCGTTTCTCCCGTGGCTCCGTTTGGGTTATTCTATATGCCCGCAACACTTCATCTAACTCATCCACCCAAGTCTTACGTTCGTCTAAGTGCTTCTTGAGTGTGCTCATTATCTTCTTGTTGGTGTTTTCTACAAGACTGTTGCTTTGAGGGTGAGTCACTGAAGTTAACTAGAGCCTTATCTTCAGTCGGTGACAGAAATCTTTGAACTTATCATTATCAAACTGTCGATCGTTGTCTGTAACTAAGACCATAGGCATCCCAAAGCGGCTCAGTATGTTCTTGCACACAAAGTTTTCAATTTTCTGTTCAGTGATTGTAGCGACCGCTTCTGCTTCTACCCATTTGGTGAAGTATTCAACTGCCACTATCAAAAACTTCTTCTACCCAGGACTGAGGGGAAAAAGACCTAGTATGTCCATTCCCCATTGAGCAAAGGGGATGGGGTGGCTCACAATTTTCAGCTGCTCGGTCGGTTGATGGGACAAATAGTTGTTCCTCTGGCAGGCCTCTCATCTGTTAACCTTTTCCTGACAATCTTTCTTCATTGTTGGCCAATAATACCCTTGTCCGATCAATTTGTGAGCCAACATTCTGCCTCCTAAGTGATTCCTGCACATTCCTTCATGAACCTCGGCCATTGCCCGTTCTGCCTCTTATTCGTTCAAGCAGCATAATAGCAGCCAGTCATAAGAACGCTTGTATAGGATGTCATTAACAATCATGTATTCAGCAGCCTTTACCCTTAGTTTCTTAGCTCCCAGGGCTTCTTGTGGCTGTGTTCTCTTAAGAAGGTACTGTTTGATTGGCTCCATCTAACTTGATCGTTCGGCATCTGTTTTGAGGACTTCACTAGCTTTCTGAATACTAGGCCGGTTTATCCGCTCGATCAAAATGTTATTCCTTGCATTTTGATTGGAATCCATCTTGGAAAGCGTGTCTGCCTGAGCATTCTGCGTCCTATCTATCCTGCTGATCAAGTATTCTTCAAAATTGCTCAACTCTTGCTTTCCTAATTCCAGATACTGGATCATGTTGTCCCCTTTTGCCTTATACTGCCCGGTGACTTGACCGACCACTATTTGGCTATCGCTATACACCTTCAAATATTTCACCTCCATCTCTCTTGCCAACTAAAGACCGGCTATTAAGGCTTCGTGTTCTGCCTCATTATTGGATGCTCTAAATTCTAACCGGAGGGCATATTCCACCTTTTATTCCTGTGGGGGCTGATCAAGACCACTCCTGCTCCGCATCCCTTAACGTTGGACGACCCATCGACAAATAAGCTCCAAGCAGGACGTTGCTCGTTCTGTGAGGTAGGTTGACTCATTTCTGTAACAAAATTCGCCAATACTTGGGCTTTGATCGTTGTCCGTGATTTGTAGTGTATATCAAATTCTCCTAACTTTACCGCCCATTTAACTAACAGTCCAGAGGTTTCAGGCTTCTGAAGGCATTGCCTAAGAGGTTGATCAGTCCATACCTCAATTGTGTGACTCTGGAAGTAGGGCCTGAGTTTCCGTACAGCGGTTATCAATGATAGGGCCAACTTCTCAATAGATGCGTATCGCGCTTCTGGCCCGCTCAAAACTTTACTGACATAATAGATCAGGAATTGTTCGTTTATGTCCGATCGAATGAGAACTGCGCTGATCGCCCCTTCTGTAACTGCCAGATAAATGATCAATATCTCCCCCTCAACGGGGCTCTGTAAAATGGGCGGACTGGTCAGGTATTGCTTTAGGTGCTGAAATGCTCTTTCGCTCTCATCCATCCATTGGAAATGAGTCACGTTCGCCTTCCTTAAGATTTTAAAAAATGGGAGGCACTTGTCCCCCATTCTAGAAACAAATTTGCTTAGAGAAACTATCCGCCCTGTCAATATTTGAACGTCTTTTAAGCATCTTGGTGAGGGCATTTGAACGATAGCTTCAATCTTTTCTAGGTTTACTTCAATCCCTCGTTGAGTAATCATGAATCCTAGGAACTTTTCAGATGCCACACCAAAAACTCATTTTTCAGGGTTCAGCCTCATTTGGAATTTGTTGAGGGTCAGGAAGACTTCTTTAAGATCTTCCACATGTTTAGTGGCCGTTTTGCTTTTGACTACCATATCATCCACATAGGCCTCGACTGTTCGACCGATCTGTTTCTTAAAAACTTCCATAACGAGTGGCTGATAAGTAGCCCCTGCGTTTTTCAAGCCGAACGGCATTACCTGTTAGTAATATGTGCCTTCGTCGGTTATAAAAGTCGTCTTTTCTTCATCTTCAAGGCTCATTTGTATCTGGTGATACCCGGAGAAAGCGTCCAAGAAGCTGAGGAGCTCATGCCCTGATGTAGCGTCTACCAGCTGGTCGATTTTGGGTAGGGGGAAGCTGTCATTTGGGCATGCTTTGTTCAAGTCAGTGAAATCGATGCACATTCTCCATTTTCCATTTTTCTTCTTCGCTAGTACCACGTTCGCCAACTATTCAGGGTACTTAACTTCACGAATGAATCCAGCATCAAGCAGTTTTCCTATCTCTTTCTCGATCACCCCCTGCCTTTCTTTGCTTTGCCACCGCTTCTTCTGTCTGACTGGCTTGCAGTCTTTCCGGATACCAAGAGAATGAGAGGCTATCGCTCGAGAAATTCTAGGCATGTCGCTCAGTACCCAGGTGAAGACCGACCTGTTTGCTATCAAGCAATCTGTGATCTCTTTGACCAGCCCTGTTTCGAGTTCAGTGCCCAGATTTGTGAATTTGGACCAGTCTTCTTTATCCAATATAACCTGTTGTGTTTCTTCAGCAGGGTTCATCCTCTCAGTTTCTTCGTCGGCTCTTACATCAAGGGAACTTGTCAAAACTACCGCCCCATCAAGGGTCTTCGTTTCTGCAATGTAACATTCCCTAGCGATTCTTTGCTGATCCCTGACAATACCGACCTCCTGAGGTTTTGGGAATTTCATTGCTTGATAGTAGGTTGAAACAACTGCTCTGAGGGCGTTTTGGGTGGCTCTTCCAATTATTGCG
>JANZLD010000009.1:27297767-27315267 GCA_026413575.1 Erythroxylum carthagenense | reverse complement strand
TCAAAAACTTGTTAATTATAAGTCTATTAATCAATAACTCTCATTGTATAATTAACACAGATTACTAAGCTCACTCTCTTGATTTATTGCAAGGTTTAAGTATAATAAATAACATGAACATGTATATCGTTAAATCAATAACCAAAGGTACACAAATAGTTCAACAACAAATCCTAAAAATTGTTTTAGCCAATCATAATATCCATAACATCCCCAACAATCAAATAATCCATGATAAACATAGTAGAAGAGAAAGAAATTGAAATAAGACTGGACGGGGTAACTCCTCCTCTTCTTTTCCTAATCTAGAAAATCTGGATGACAAGGTGCTCTTTGCCCAATCAGGAATGAAACCTTTAATCTCCCCTATCTTTAGCTCTCAATCTATCTTTTGGCTCTAAGAAGCAAGTTCCATGACCCTCTCATGGCTCTCGGGATTCTATGTCTAATAAAGTCACAAAAACCTAAAAATATACATGAAATTTGCATGTCTCTTAGACTTCCAGTTCCCACGATCGTGCGAATTATACTTGTGCTTCACACGATCGTGGGTTAACTTAACAGAAACTTTCTCCATAGATTTCCCACGATCATGGAAAACATGCCCTTTGCCATGATCGTGGGTTCTTGTTTTTCAGCAGCTCTACTTCTCTTTTCTTCTCTTGGTCCCTAGCTCAATCACAAAGGTATCCACCTGCTATTCATACACCAAAATGATCAATTCCTATCCTAAACCAATGTCAAATACAAAAGAACAACCATGAAGATCAAACTAAATAAAAAACACACAAACAAGACCTAACAGACAATAATACTAACTTATCATGCAAGAAACACGTACCAAATACTTAGAAAAACACATACTAATTCACAAGTATCAACTTCCCCACACTTAAATCCTTGCTTGTCCTCAAGCAAAATCAAACTCAACCAATCAATTCCATCGCTTCATTTCACAAAGAATAAAGCACACAATCCTTTAAAATTTGGCCAACTCAAATGTCAAGCTATTACACATATCATGACTAATTTTCATTAGTGTACATAAGCAAACTCAATTTATAGCACCATCACTCAAAGATAAGTATAAACACAAAACGAATCTTCTTCACGGTTTCACTCATTTCTCTCAAATGTTTGATGGTCAGTGTTTCTCTCAAGCTCCCTATAGGAAACTACACTACCATAAGCTTGCTAATACACCAATTCTACTCTACAATGATTACATGTATAAATAGATCAAAAGGGCTTATCTCGGGTTGTAATGTGGTAAGGGTTAAGGTGGATCAAAAGAGGTAAAGGGTTTAATATAGGCATGAGGCAAACGTTGCTTGCTTCTTCAGGCTCTTCTTCATCAAAATTCTCAAAATCTTCATGAGAACAAACTGCAGTCATAACTTGATTTCTAGATCTTTTGTTTGCTACTTTACCTTTTGAAAAAGAAAGGGACATTCTGGTATGTGTGCTTAGGCTTCTTATAGTGATAACATATAATTTGAGTATTTTATGTATTGCTAGTGCTACTACTGCTACCTTTTGACATGGACGTACTATTACCAGTGTAATATCCTGTTTTCCAAAACATGCTTAGGGTTTAACCTTAGATTAAGTATTGCATATACATGCATAACATTAGCATTCATACATGAATTGATAATTGAACATATTACAAAGATACCATATGCACTTAATTGACTTATTCCAGGGTATGAAAAATGTTAAGTAATCATGATGTGACTTATGAATTAATATGTCTTGAATTTTGATATGATTGGATGTCAATGAGTAAATTGGAATTCTTGTTATAGATTAGGAAATTGATAGATTAAAATGTACGTTTGGACTAGGACAAATGCAGAGTGGTAGGATAAATTAATACATGAAAATTTTGGATGATTTATCCTAAAACTAAGTGACATTTGACATAGTTAAAATTGGTGACAAATGGACCAGTAATGAAATGACAATTGGGTCAATTAGTATGTGACAAATGGACCAATTATCATCTGACATATGGACTACTTATAATGAGACATATGGATTGTTTAATTGATGACATATGGCAACATCTTGATGAGACAAATATAGTACATGCTTTAAGACATATGCCTTCGTAAGTTAGTGACACCTAGCATGTGAGGTAGCAAGTTTCTGCAACTGAGTTTTGCTTCCTTTCTTATTTCCTTCACTGAAATTGCTCCAGATTTTCTCTAAAATTTGCTTGAACCCTATCCAATTTGTTGCATGAAACCCATAAGTATATCCTTCACCAAATTACTAAAAAACTAGCTGAACGTGATTATAAGTTTGTGTTGATTTTTCTCGCTTGGGAGGGCTAGTATAATATGGACTTTTGAGCTAAATTGGAAGCCTATTAGGTAAGTAACAATCTGAGTTTTATGGCATGTCAAATGATATAAGAATAATCTTTGAATTGGACTAAAATGCATGTGATATTGGTGAAGAAAAATTGAATATGTTAGCTATAGTGTTTTCACTGAACATGCATTGGAATTTTAGCCATAATGTGATCTGTAGACGTCCATATGGGATGATTTTAAGTTTAGATTAAACTAAAGACATATGCTATATGATATTTACCTATGGAACAAAGAATCACCATTGGTAATATTGACAGTTGTCGCCAACTTTACTGTTAGGATTTGTTGAACCATCGGTATATTTACCAATGGGAATTCATAACTATCGATAATGTTACCGATGGAATAACCAATACCGTCTGCAAATATTCCAATAGAAAGAAAATGGTTATAGGTAAATTTACTGACGGTCACAGCTAACCGTCGGTGAATATACTGATGATTATATGAAATTTTTATCAGTAAATTTACCTACGGGCGTTTTTACAACGTATTTGTCCATCTATAATTCCATCGCCAATTTCTATTACCAACAGAATTCATGGGTTTTCCGTTGGTAATATCCGTCGATAAATAACATTTTTCTTAAAGTGTCACAAGTTGAATGAAGTACTAAGTATTTGATATCCTTGACTTAGATACTTTTGTTTTATATGCTATTCTGAGATGTTTTAAAGGTACACCTACTCAGTTATTGTTGATTTGTGCTAATACTATCTTCTTTTACATTTAGTGTTATAAAAAACAAAAAAGTGAAAAAAAACCAAAAAACAAAAACAAAAAACAAAACAAAAAAAGAAAAAGATCAAACAGTAGCATTAGATAGTGATGGGTAGTTGTAGTCCCGTGTTTCCATTTGCACATCTTAGAATTTCTTTTTGATTGTCCCACATTACTTAATGCTTTGTGAATAATTATAAGTAGCCTTTGCCTTTTTTACTTTACCTTAACCTAAGCCCCATTACAACCCTTAGTAAAAGCCCTTTTGATCCATAATGGCATGTACTCTATATAGTGGAAAATAGGTCAATTTTTAAATTATGGTAGTGTAATCTCTTAGAGGAAGCTTTGAGTGAAACACAACCCTTATACACTTGAGTGACATGAGTGAATATCGTGAGGAAGGTCCATTTTAATTTTATGCTTGCTTTTGATCAGGGATATCTACCTTTGATTATGTTTATGTGCATTGATGAAAAGATTATGATATATATAGTAGCTTGATACTTCAGTTTGTCGAAGTTTAAGGGATTGCAAATACTTGATTTTTGTTGAAAATGAAATGACAGAATATGTTGGTTGTGACCCAAGTAAGTTGCTTAAGGACAAGTAACAATTCAAGTATGGGAGTGTTGTTAATAGGCATTTTATATTGATTTTAGATTTGCTAAACTCTTGTCCATTTAAATTACACTAATTAAGAGTTATTTGTTTTAATTTTAGGCACATATTGGATTTGGAACATTTAAAAGAATAAAGCAAGAAAAGCTTCTAAAAGGAAGACCCATGACACTTAAAAACGTTAATATTTTGGCCAAGACAGAAGAGAGGGTTGTTCGTGAATAAGGAGGGTTGTGCGAGAATAACAAGGGGACCGAAAACTTAATTGTCACATCAATACATAGGAAAGAAAAAAAGAAGTTGGCGGTGGTAGAGACGGAGGGCGTAAAATTTTTTATCCCAGTAGCTACACTGTTCGTTTGGCATGAACAGGAGGTGGACCAAAAACTTATTTATCACGTCAATGAATAGGAAGAGCAAGAGAGAGCTGGCACTAGAGAGAGGGACGTGAATGTTGTCCAAGACATAAAAAAACAGAGGAACGAAGGAGAGTGATGTGGTTGGGAGAGAGGGCATGAATAGGAGAATGAACCAACCATTTATTTGTCACGTCAATGAACAGGAACGAAGAAGAGAGATGCGGTTGGGAGACAGGGCGTGAATAGGAGGGTTGACCAGTAACTTATTCATCACATCAGGTACAATAGCAAGGAGGGAGGAGAGAAAATAGAGCAGCATAATAGACATTTGCAGTAGAGAAAATAGAGTAGCGATATAAGAGAATTTCTTGGACAGTAGCAATCGTGTCTCTCGAAGACAACTATATATTAGGTGTTCTTAATTTTTTTATTTCTTATTTGTTTTAATTTTTGTGGATTTAATCAATGAAAATATATATTATTACCATGATTTGTGTTATATTGATGAATATGTATAAGTTTTTTTGTTAAGGTTAGGCTTGATATTGAAGTAGCACAATTTTTGTGGTATTAGTTTTGGCTTGATTGAATGTATATTTAATCCTAATTTAGCTTGATCACCTAGATTAAGGTCTTAGATAATTGAAAGCCATAATTAATAGGATTTAATTTGTCAGAAAATTAATCAAGCAACATACTTGAGACTAAAGCGTAAACCAACCTTAGGATCTTGTTTGAGGATACCTCAGATTAGCGAACTTAATTTTAGGCTTCTTGTATTGAATGTCTTTTGTTCCAAATTATCTATGATCTAAGTAGGTAACTTGGATTTAGAAGAGAAAGGAATTCCTATGAACATTGAGTTCGACTTGCTTAAGTAAAATAAATCCTAAACCAATCCCACGTTACAAGTTTTAGTATCTAATCTAATTGAAATCCGATAACTTAGCCAATTTCTATCATTTGATTAAGTCTTGTCATTTTTAATTCATATTTTTCATTTTGCATATTTCCTTAATTCACTTATTTTATTTTATTTTCAAATCAATCAATTCTTAATCATCTGAGTAATTTTGCATCATTTAATTTAATTATCTTGCATATTGTAATTCCTTAGGTATGATCTCTGGTTCTTATCGTTTTATATTACTTATCGATGAGGTACGCTTGTCTCTAGTTTGGTCTAAATAGAATTTAATTTATATTGCTTTGTTTAGACCGCAACACTTACCTGTTGTGAATATTCTTAACTATGTATGTGAGACATGTGAGATGGGAAAAAACATAAGGGTGTATTTCTATTTGAAAATTCCTATAAAGAAAAAAAGTTATTGGAAATTATTCATTCAAATCTGTGAATTATTGAAGTTCCATCAAATAGAGGTAATAGGAATGTTATTACTTTTATTGATGATTTCAGTAGAAAGGCCTAGGTGTATTTTCTAAAATAGAAATCGGAAGCTTGTGATGCATTCAAATCATTTAAAAAGCATTAAGAACAGATAGAGGTCAAAAGTATCTTAAATGTATAGAGGTCTTTAAGCAATATAGAATTCAACATCAGTTGACCACCAAATACATGCCTCAACAGAATGGAGTAGCAAAAAGGAAAAACAGAACTATTATGGACATGATAAGATGCAAGTTAAGATGTAAACAATTGCCTACAGAATTTTTGGCAGAAGATGTTACTTAATGACAAAACCCCTAAGGAAGCTTGGAGCTAAAGGAAACTTTCCATTCGACATCTCAAAATTTTTTTAGTGTATTACTTATGCCCATATACCAGATCAGTTGAGGAAGAAGCTAGATGACAAAGGTGAGAAATGTATTTCTATAGGCTATAGTAAAAATTCAAAGGATTTTAAATTATACAATCCAAATACGATGTAACCTTTAATGAGGATGGAATACAAGATTGGTTTTTAACTTCCTAAAAAAGGCCAGTGGTAATTTAGAAAGCTAAAAAAAAGAAAATACTTAGGCAGATTCAGCATCTCAGCTAGAGACATTTAGTAAACCCCAAAGACATCATCAGTTACCAGCTAGATTGGAAGATTATGTGATAGGTACTGATAATCATCTATCTAATGAAGAGATTATCAATTTTGCTTTATTTACAGATTGTGAACCAGTTAATTATGAGGAGACATCAAATGAATTAAAATGGTGAAAAGCCATGGATGAAGAAATATATGCAACTGAAAAGAATGACACATGGGAATTAACAGATTTTCCCTGATAAAGGGTCTATAGGAATGAAGTGCGTGTATAAGACAAAGTACAAGTCTATGGTGAAATTGACCGATTTAAAGCTAGATTGGTTTCAAAACGATATAAGTAAAAACTAGGCATTATTACTTTGAAGTATTTGCTCCTATTGAGAGATTGGATACTATTCACATGATTATCTCCCTCTCAAATTAAAATAACTGGAACAATTATCAAATGGATGTTAAATATGCTTTTTAAAACGAAACTTTAGAAGAGGAAGTATATGCTGAGCATCATGTAGGGTATGAAATTGTAGGTAAAGAAGATAAAGTTTATAGGTTGAAGAAAGCACCATATGGATTGAAGCAGGCCCCAAGAGTATGGTATAAAAGAATTGATTCATACTTCATGAAACCTGATTTTGAAAGATATCCTTTTGAGCATATTTTATATGTTAAATTTGTTGAGCTTGGTGGTATTCTAATTGTGTGTCTTTATGTTGATGATTTAATTTGTACTAGAAACAACTCAAAGATGATTAAAGAATTTAGGGAGACTATGGTAAAATCATTTGACACGACAAACTTTGGTCCAATGTCTTATTTTATGGGAATATAGGTAATTCAACAGGATGATGAAATTTTTATTTCCCAAGGAAGTATACGAATGATATTTTGAAGAAATTTAAGATAGAGAATTCAAAACTAGCTCACAACCTAGTTGACGAGAAATTGAAACAAATAAAAGAAGATAAAAGGAGACCTATAAATTCAACTTAGTACAAGAGTTTAGTTGAAATTATGAGTTATTTAACTACAACCAAACCAAATATAGTTTTCATATTTAGATTCTTAGCAGATTCATAAAGGAGCCTTGTGCCTGTCATTTATAAGGAGCAAAGAGAAATTTTTTGATATATCAAAGGTACTTTGAATGAAGGAAATTTTCATGCAAATATCAATTATATGAATCTTGTAGGTTGCACAGATAGTGATTGGGGTGGAGATATAGAAACAAAAAAAAAGCATATCAGGATATGTTTTTCATCTTGGTACTAATGCAATATCATAGTCTTCAAAGAAACAACCCATGGTTTTGTTTATCTACAGCTAAAGCAAAATACAATGCAGCAACTAGTTTTGCTACATAGGCAATATGGTTAAGAAGAATGCTTGAAGTACTACATCGATGTTCCAACAGAATTATTATATGATAATAAGTCCGCAATAACAATGTGCAAAAATTCAGGTTTTCATGGACAATCCAACCATATGGATGTTCAGTTTTACAAAATTCGCGAGCTAGTAACTGAAATGAAATTAGTGATTAATTATTGTCACATTGAAGAATAAGTTGCAGATATTTTTTCTAAATCACTAAAGTTCGATTTGTTTAACAAACTGAAGAAATTATTGGGGATGATAAATTTCTACCTGCTTGATTTGAGGGAGACAATATCAATAAATAAATCAAACTAGTTGTGCATGGAAAGGAGATAACAACATGCATCTTCATTAAATTGTAGCTGAAATCATGATGAAGCAAGTGGAGAGAGAGGGCAGCTTTTTTCTTCCTTAAGCATTCTATTTGATTTGAACAAATTTTTAGTCCAATAGAAAGTTTGCTTGTATGATTAAAACGCTAGTATTTTATTATTTTTGTTTCTTATAAAAGGAGTGTAATTGAAGCCTTACATGTTGAATTTCGTGTTTTGGGATTGAATTAATTCTCCTATTCTCTTGTCTCCCTTTCTCTCTCTCCCTCCCACACACGCAGGGGTGTGTGTGTATATGTTGTGTCATTTGATATCAACTCTATTATATGTTTTTATTTGGTTATTTTATTGTATGTTAAATTTTACGAAAGTTAAAGTAGTGAAGAATTAAACTATGTTCAATGAAATTTCATCACACTATCAAAGCATTAACCTTGCATTTTCTCAATTACAAGTCAACCGTATATGTGTCACCGAATCCATGCTTTCAAATGCGTGTTCAGGTCCCTATCAAGAAATACCCTGGTGAAGAGGATGTATAGCTTCAATGGTAGCAGTAGTTGACAAAGCTAGATACTTTACTCATCACATGCCACTATAAACCTTAAGCCACGTTATAAAAGATTACAGACTAGTCCACTCAAAAAGTTAAAAGAAAAAGCTGTGAAATTTACCCGATTGCGCACATTCTATCAGGATTGAGGGTGCCCTAAGTCGACAAAACACTAGTATTTATGCAGCATCCAAGAGTACGCACAAGAAGGAATCTATGACAAGAAAGCAAAATTTATTAATAAGTGGAGAGACAAGCCAGAAACCACGCTATTATTCTAAAAAGAAAGATGCCGGTATTTTTGAAATCTAGATTTTCTTGACTGTCTCCCTCTTTCTCTAGCAGTTACATTGGAAATTGGTCACGCAGTGGCGAAGACGCCCTTCCTTTTGAAGTCTAGATTTTCTCTAACAAAAAATGCTTTAATTTTTTTTTTTTTTGTGGAGGACACTCGTTAAAGTAATCATAGTTAATTTTCATTAACTAAAATTGACATTTTACAACGAAATATATTTTATTAAGTTAAAAGTCTGAATGGCACACTAACATTTCTTAAATAATCTAGATAAAATATTATTGTTATATATATAATATTCTATTCGGTTTATATTAATTTTTTATAACTGAATTGGTAATTTGACGTATATAACGCCACAATTAAACTGTATAACTTACCAAAATTTGATATAATTTTAAATATAATTTATTGATATTAATTAAAAATATGAATTGTATTTAATATTTGACAAAAGAGTTTAATAAATTTATACCGTTATTTTTGCTTTTTTGTATATTCAATATATAATAAATATTGTTTTAAGAATATTATAATATAAATTAATATCAGATAAGAATTTACTTATTTTTTAAAATATTAAAGTAAAACGTCAACCACGAAGTTTCTAATTCATGGCTCGCGGATATAAGGCCACTTTCCATTCCTTTTTTTTTTGTTTTTTTTCTCCACCTTATGTACTTCTCAGCGGAATAATTTCAAGTGATTCTGATACTTTAGATGGTATATAATCAAGTAAAAGGCTAAATTCAGTTTGTCGTAGATGGCCTCGTTCACATTTAGCGCACAGTACAGTCATTCCTTTACCCAAAAAGAAAAAAGCACTCAGTCATTCGCAAATAATAAGAAATTAAGAATGTCAAAAAGTACTTTAGGATTGTTGGTGAGAATGACTCTGACTTGGTGATAGACAGCGATATGCATCTTGTCACAGATCAATCTTAAAAATAAATAACAAATATTTTATACAATTAAAAAATATAAATCAAAATAGCTAAATATCGTGTTTTGACTTTCATTATTTAAATAGTTTCACGCATTCTTTTTCAAACTCGTGAAGTTATTTAAATAAGTTCTTTGTATGATGACGATTCATTTCTTATTTATCTTTAATAAATTAAATAAATTTTACATTTATGTATACTTTCTTAACCAATCTTATATTTATATGAAAATTGTAATAAATCCATTAGTCACAGTTAATAAGAAATTTTTAATTACATAAATGAATATATTTTTAAAATAAATTTAAAATCAATTTATTAGATTAATTAGTCAAGATCATTTTAGTACATGTATTTATTCTATAATATTTAAGAAAACAGGATAAAGGAATTAGTTCGGAGAAATATTTAACTTACAAATATGAAAGTGATAATTAAATGACAGTTTTTTTAAAAAATTGCTTAATTTTAATTCGTATATTCATTATTTTAGCGAATTAGTTTTCTTGTGGAAGCCCTCCATTGAAATATGTCTTCGAAGAAGAAAAAAGAAGTAAGAATATTATAATTAAAAAAGTAAATAACAATATGAGAGAATGGACAATGGAATAATAATATGAAGTACTAATACTATCGCAATTACATATATACGAGATCATTGTTGAAAACTTACAAGTGGAAAGCAGCACATGTCATGCGGTGAGGGGGGTGAAGTAAGTATTCGCAAATAACATTACATACATATACACGAGATATTAATTGTTGATACTAATTTAACAGTTGGTATCGAAGAAACATAGAATATGTTTGTCCTACGGATTCTGAACTCCAGGTGGGCCAGGTATATATGTGGGTGGATTAGGGACAGGTTTTTTAGCTGATGATTTTTTCTGAACTACTTGCATTTTCTTCACAGCCATGGTGCTCCCTGAACTTGGCTTATAGGGAGGATCCAAAACCCTGGTGGGTGATGTAGGTGAAGCTGCGGTGAGAATCAACAACATTACAATCATGGCTTGAAAGAGGGCTTTCATGTTTCTGACCGAGGGAAGGATTAGATATTAGAGTATAGTTGATAGAAGGGCGGAAGTATGTCAAATTTGCCGCCATATGCGGCGGCTTAAATACACCAAAATGTTGGCTTTCTTGTATATGAGGAGGAAATTGCTCCATAAATTCCTGGAAAGAGGGGATTATGTTACATTGGCTTGTCAATGAAGGAAACTTAATTTATAATTGCATCATGTATAATTTACCTCAATCTATTTTGTCTACTCTTTTTTAAATCAAAAAATTCATAATTATAATTAGATGTGATCTTCAGTAAAACAAATATGTGATAATCTTATTCTAGCATTGCTAATTAACTATTAGGTGGTAATATCATTTTGTTATTGGAAAATAAAGATTATGGGATAATTATTGAATTATTTTTATTAGGTGCATGGTCATATTTTCATCAATTTGCATGGGGATAGAGATTAAACTTATCAATAATTTAGTCTAAAGAAGAGAGGCATATATATGCGTTTAATGTAGTTTTAGAGAAACCTTCCTCTCAAATGAAATTTAAACTCCAACGGATGCAACTAGCTAGTCAAGTTAAATTAAAATTGATGTGTTACCAAGTCAAAACATCACTAAGGTTGCAGAAATTTGAATACTATAAAAAATATGTCTGGTTAAAGCAGCTAAAAGGAGAAATGCGAAGTTCGCCTGGCACATGTAGACGATTCCCACTCCACACGCAGGCGTCCTCATCTTCACCCACCACAGGACCACTTTTCCTCTGTCCATGCCCAAAATATATCTTTATCTCATCAATGATCTCAAACTAATTATAACGGATAGAGAAAATTTGTCTTGTAGTGACGCAAATAGCAGAGAAGCGAAATTGGGGCGAAATTGTGAAGTTTGAATTGGGAAAAAGATAATTTGGATACCAAAACTACCTTAAATAAGTTGAGTGATTAGTTTCAATTTCATGTATTGATTATTGAATTTGTGTATTTTAATTTAATACTAGCGTTGTTTCTCATTTTTGTTAATTATAGATCAAAAACTAATGGAATCATCTTATGTTTATTGTCATCCCACAAGTAACCGAGTTTTAAAATACAACTGTCATTAAATTTGACATGGTTACGTATTTATTTTCTATTTTTCAAAGTTGAGGCTATTATTAAAAAAATCAGAAGCAATTTACCCATGTATAGTTACTGTGAACTTAGCAAGATGGAGTACTAAGGCTTGCTCTTATTCTACATATGCATACATCACTATGGTTAATATATGATCAAATTGGGTCTAATTTCATCCCAAAGGGTATTCCAAGAGAAATAAGATTGTTCACAATTTGTAGGACTTATTACGTTCTTACTCTTAATAAAAAAGGGAATATACATTTAACCCTATGACCGAAAATTTGTTGTTTAATTATCATAAAGAAATTCTGGACCTTGTGACTGAGGATCACATGTTTGAGCTCTATCAACCTGATTTCAATAAATAAAAATTAAATGCATGTGCGATGATTTTGGAAATAAATCCGACTTATTAGTAATGCAAAAGTGAAATGGTTTGTTGTAAATCAATTGCATCAAGTTAGTATCAGTCGGAGGATGAACCTCGAAACTAAATTGATTAAATCATACTAAAAATCAATATTTAGATATTTCTGTTTAATAACTGTTGAATCCCTTACCATTATGAAGTTATTTTCTGCCCACTAGGGGTAAATAGCCCTTGACCCCTTATTCATATACGCCCGATGAAACAATACTTTATGGAAACTGAAGACGATATTTCTTACGTAGATTCCAAAAGGTAACCACATTGCTACTATATATGTTGTGAGTCAAAATATTACTGCAAAAGGAAACTGAAGACGCAATTTTGTGAAGACAATAAGTTCATTAGTGAATACCCAAGTGAAAGGCGAGAGAGCCGACAGAAGTGAAGGAAATTCGTATGTAGTTGCGTTGAATCATTACGTGGAAATTTAAGTCAGTTGTCGGCCTGTCTTTCAAGTAAGTGGATAAGCGAATCAAAGGATATGCGATGCCCATTCCCTCGTAGTCGTGCGTATGGTACCTGTCCATCTATTCTAAGGTTTCCCCGCTAACCTTGTGTTTTTATTTATCACATACGTTTTATTTAACCAAGATACAGTCAAAACCTAAATTTTACTAATATTTATTTAAACTAAATATGAAGACACTAATTTGCAACATTATAACCGTATGGCTGCATGGCATATCACGACTTTCAAGGCCACCACCAGATGACCACAAACAGATGTGTACTGGGATTTGCGTAAGCATTGTTTCTGTCTAACTTGGTTGGTATGTTAGGCACCGAAATTCAGTGTCTAATATGCCTAATAAGACAATAAGGAATGGTTGGCCAACTTTTGCTTATAAATAAGCAAGAGATGAACAATGGGGGAGTATGAGCAGAACAACAAGAGAGACGTGAGGTGAAAGAGAAAAAACAGAGAAAGAGACAAAAAGTGTTCTATGTTTTGTTCGTAGGTCTAGTTTTTCTCCTTGTGTTTTTCAAAATTTTTTAGTAGTAAAATTTTTCTATTCTTATCGGTAGTTTTTACCTTGATTTAGGGGGTTTTTTCACGTAAAATTTGTGTGTATATTCATTATTTTTTTAGTTCTATTTAATTGCGAACTTACTCTAATCTGGTCGATTTTCACAAGAAGTAGTATCAGAGCGAGGTAAGAAAATTATGACGAATTTTTTGGCGTAATCTGTTCGAAGCTCGGGTGAGCACAGTGAAAATTGGTGAACAGTAACTATAAAAGGTGACAACTGTTCATGCGTTCATTTTTGCATTAAACTATGTAGTTACTATAATTCAAGTATAAAGTAGTATTCAAGTGTACGGTACTATTCATACATACACATACGGTACTATTCATATATACAAAACTATTTATACATACGGGTACTATTCATACATATGGGTACTATTCACATGAAATAGTGAGAGTTAAATTCTGTTCGTAAGAGAAGCAATGGCAGCAAAATTTGAAATTGAAAAGTTCAATGGGAGTAATTTCTCATTATGGAAGTTAAAGATGAAGGCTATCTTAAGAAAAGATAATTGACTAGAGGCCATTAGCGAATATATTCACAGATGAAAAGTGGAACGAGATAGATGAGAATGTTGTAGCTAATTTTCACCTAGTTTTAGCTGATGGAGTATTATCCAACATAAAGGAAAAGAAGACTACGATAGAAATATGTGATTATCTCACAAAATTGTACGAAGCCAAATCACTCCACAACAAAATTTTTCTGAAAAGGAAACTATACACTTTATGCATGACGGAATCCACTTCGGTGACAGAGTGTTTAAGTACTTTAAATATTTATTTTCCCAACTCACATCATTGGGGCACATAATAGAGATAAGTGAACATGTGGAACTTCTACTTCGGTGTCTACTAGATTCATATGCTCAACTTATTATCAATTTATTTTTTTGGGTAAATCAGTAGAACATTTTATACAAAAAAATAAAAAGTTATGTACAAAGCTTAGGAGACCTAAACAAAATTCCTTTACTACCGAAAGTTATAAGCAACAACAGATATCAGGATAGAGAAGGTGTTTTAGGTTTATGTTTTGGTGGCTTTGGTTTTGGTTGAACCAATGTTGGATGGATTGGAGATTTGGTAGATTCGGTATGTTCATTTGAAAGTGGTTAAGGCAGTGGTGCCAAACTGAATTCGAAAAGGAGGATTCAAAGAAGAGGTGGCTAATGAATTCATTGTCCGAAGAGCATAGTGAACAATGGTTAGGAGTAAAGGTTTAAAGAAGCTAATATCTTGTTTTTAGTTTATTAAGAAAGGCTAACCACAAGATAAAAGCCTATCTTGGGCTTATACCTTTATGCCACACCAAATTCGTTTGCCTAACAGAACATTATTCCAAGTAGAAAGATGTTTAATCCCTAGACCACCCTCCTGTTTTGGTTTACAAAGATCAGACCACTTAACCTTGGCATAAGTTTTTATTACTACCTTCCTAGCCCACAAGAAGTTCTTGAGCTTAGACTCTATTTCTTTTATGATAGAAGCAGGGAGAATGAAATGGCTAGCTCAATAAACCTGAAAGGTAGATAGACCAAAATTTACCAACTGAAGCCTACCAGCATAGGATAAAGCCTTATGAGCCATTTGTTAATTCTGGTATCCATTTTTTCTAACAAGGGGATACAATCTCTCCTAGTCAATCTACCAGTTAAGATAGGCAGTCCTAGATATTTCATAGGTAGTTGACCCCTTTTAAGACCCAAAATAGATGCCAACTGGTTAGAACAATGATTCATATTAGGAGATAAGAAGAATTGACTCTTAAAGTGTTCAAGTAATTTACAAAAGTATTCACCGAGGTCAGATAAGCTTGACAAAACATTAATAAGTCATCAGCAAATAAAAGGTCAGAAATTTTAAGAGCTTTGCATCTCCAGTGGAATTTAAAAGTAGGAATTCCTGCTATTGAGTCATTTAGACTCCTAGAGAGGACCTCCATACAAAGAATAAAAAGATATGGGCAGAGAGGATCGCCTTGTCTTAATCCTGATTTTCCATTAAAAAATTTTAGAGGAGCCCCATTAATGAGGAGTGAGTAGAAGGGGGAGGTAAGACATTCTTCGATCCATTTAATAAACATAGGAGGAAGACCTACAACTGAAAGTACCTTGAGGAGAAAATTCCACTGAATAGAATCATAGGCTTTTTCCAAGTCAATTTTAAAAGCACATCTCTTATGACTATTTGAAAGATAATAGTTCTTGAACATCTCTTGGGCTAAGAGGATGTTGTCCCCTATACGACGATTTTTACAAAATACACTTTGGTTTGAGCTGATGATAAGGGGCAAAATCTATCTAAGTCTATTAGACATGGTTTTTGTGATCACCTTATAGATCATGTTACAACAAGAAATAGGTCGATAGTCCAACACAGTGGAAGGGTCTTAGGAACAAGAGAAATAAAAGTTGAATTAAGCTATTTCAAGAGCTTCCCATGTTGGAAAAAATCTTGGATTGCTCTAGTTATTTCATTTCCAATAATAGGCCAAGAATGCTTAAAAAAGAACCCATTGAATCCATCCAGTCTAGGGGCATTGTTCGGGTTGAAGGAAAAGAAAGCTTCTCTAATCTCCTGGGAGGTGACCTTAGCTACAAGGTTGTTCTTGAGGTTCTCTGGGATGGGGTGGGGAAAGAGAGGAGTTACATACTCCTCTGCTGAGTCTAGGACTTTCTTTTTACCAAGAGTGTTTTGGAAGAAATGCAAGTAGGATTTTTGAATGTCCTCTATGCCAGTAATCCTTTGGCCATTTCCTTATAGTAATGAATGTATTGTGTTTCTATTCCTATTTGACAAAATGGAATGATGGAAAAACCTAGTATTCCTATCCCCCTCCCAAAATCATTTAATGCAGGAAGCCTGTTTGTAAAAGGATTCTTGATCATTTAAAGCAGTAAACAGATTGTTCATCACCTCAAGCTTTTCAGTAGCAAGGTGGGAAGGATTAGGCAAATACCTCATCTCGTCTTGGATGCTATTCAAAGCAGTTCAATAGGTCTCAACTCTGTCATTTATATTTCCTACCTGATCTAAATTTAGGGACTTGAGGGAATTTTTGACTAGTTTAAGTTTTGACACAACACAAAACATAAGGGTCCCTTGGATTGGAGAATTCCAAGCTTCTTCGACTATCTATAGAAAGTTTGGTTAAGAGGTTAGGAAGTTAGAAAATTTGAAGGGTGAAAACCTTCTCTTATGGGAAGCAGAATTCCTTATCATAATAGGGCAGTGGTCGGAGATTTTTGGGTTAAGGATCTCTCTAAAGGATCTAGGGAATTGATAACTCCACTTTGAGTTTATAAGGGCTCTATCGAGTTTCCTAGCTATATGGAAATCACCTGATTGTCTATTGGTCCATGTAAAATTAAGATCATACAACCCACAATCCTCTACACACTTCCTGAAATCCAACATTCCATTTATAGTCGAGGAGCTTATTATCAATTTAACAAACAACATAGGCACTCTAGTCTTCAACAATATTGTAGTTGCTATTATGGAAGAAAAGAGTTAGCATAAAAGTAAGGAAGACAAGCTGACAAATTCGCAACAAGTAGAGACCTTGGCGGTGACGAGAGGAAGATCAATGAAACGTGACCCAAGTGGGAGTCATAGTGTTGGACCCCGGTTCTAGAACCCAACTCTTGCTCTGATACCATAATTGTTGGGAACCAATTCTGAAACCTAACTCTTGCTCTGATACCACAACTGTTGGGCACCAATTCCGGAATCCAACTCTTGCTCTGATACCACGACTGTTGGACCCCGCTTCTGAAGCCTAACTTTTGGAGTCGTAAGACGAGTGCTTGTACTTGTTACCATGCATGGTTATTCCAATTTAACCCTCATTAGTCATCCTCAGTTCATCTTCATTCTCTGATACTGTAAGTGTCGGGCCCTATTTTTCAAACTGAAACAAATATTCAATGCTCAACTTCCGTCAAGATATATTCACAATGCCGAAGCATGTTCAGTAAAATAACACCAGTTCATACTATTCCAACAGATTCCTCCACTTTCCTTCAATTAAAACCTTTTTTCGATCAATTTGGAATGCTGCCAATTTTGTGGAGAGATAGCACAATGTGTGAGGAATCTATTGTCTTAAAGGTCATTTCGTTTAGAGGTCGGATAACAAAGATAGATTAGATAAAAATTTCCATCCAGAAATTGTAAGTCTTAAGGACTGGGTTAAAATTCTATTCCTTCAGATCATATGTAGCTGTATGTCTCTAGTTTGTTTAGACACAAGATTCATCTCATTTGGAGGTTGGATAACAAAGTTATGGCTGAAGGAAATCAAACAA
>JANZLD010000009.1:27239292-27254206 GCA_026413575.1 Erythroxylum carthagenense | reverse complement strand
AGGAGGTGCAAAACTCCTATTTGTTGGGATGAAGAAGGTGAAAGGAGACTTGTAGGACCTGAGTTGGTGCAAGTCATTGTTGATAAGATTAAATTAGTTAAGTAGAGACTTAAAGCAGCTCAAGACAGAATGAAGAGCTATACAGACTCACATAGAAAAGAGATGGAATTCAAAGTTGGAGACAAGGTGTTTCTTAGAGCTTCTCCACAGAAAGGGGTTATGAGGTTTGGTAAGAAGGGCAAACTCAGTCCAAGATACATAGGCCTTTATGAGATCACTGAGGAGATCGGGTCTTTAGCCTATAAGCTAGTTTTTCCCCCAGAGTTATCTAAGATTCACAATGTCTTTTATGTATTAATGTTGAGAAAGTATCGGTTGGATCCTTCACACATAGTTCAACCTGCAGAGGTTTAGTTAAGGGAGGATTTGACTTATGAAGAGCAATCGGTGGAGATCCTAAATTCAAAGGAAAAGGTTTTGAGGAACAAGACCGTAAACTTGGTTAAAGTTCTGTGGAGAAACCGTTCTACGGAAGAGATTACCTGGGAACCCTTGGAGGCCATGAGGGAGAAGTATCCACACCTCTTCAATGTCTCAGGTAGAATTTCGAGGATAAAATTCTTTAAGGGGGAGAATTGTTGGACCCAGGAAATTTTTTCTTTGATATAAGCATGATTTAAAATAATTTTGCAATTTTGATAGATTTAAATTTTGGAGTTATAATTATGTCAAGGTTAGTGGGATTTGTGGAATGGGTAAGTGGAATGAAAGTGTTAATATAATAAGGATGTTCAAAGACATTTTTGGGAGATCACTTTAGCATAAAAGAACATAAGTTTATAATTAAAGGTAAGATTGACTTTTTAGGCTCATTAAGGGTAGGAATGGGAAACGAATGCGTTGTTTTGCTTATAAAGAGGAGAAAAATGTGAATTAAAGAGGGAGAGGAGTGAGAAAACGAAATTAAGAGAGAGGGGAGAGGAGAAGGGTTTCAGTGAAAGCAGGAAAGAAGAGAAATCAAACTTGTTAAGGTAGGTTAACCATCTTTCCTTCTTGCTTTATTGAAGGAATGAGTGGTGTTGTGAAAGAAAGAGTTACTGTAGAGAATGGAAAAGTTGGTGTGGGTTAGGAAGGAAAAGAGTTAGTGTAAAGAATGGAAAAGTTGGTGTGGCAAGAAGAGGGAGAAAAAGAACCCAATTGATTTTTAGGGTTCCTAAACTAGGTCTAGGTTTTCTAACCTAAATGGGTTTTGGGTAGGTTAGATTTGAGTTCATTTTGTGTTTGGTTGAAATTTTTGTAATTTTTTTAAAATTTTTAAATTTTCTTGGAATGTTGTTTTGAATGGAACCTTGGTTATTGTAGGGAACCAAGGAAATCCTAACCAAGAGCAAGTCGAAAGGCAAGCTTGACTTGCTATTCACGAGCAAATTAGGTGGGTAATGTATTTATAGTTAACGTGTAATTGGACAAATTCTTGCCTATGTATATGTATGTTATTCTTTGCTTGAAATTGATTTGTGAGAAATTTAAATTATTTGTGAATGCTTAGAAAGAAGAAAAGCATGAAAGTTTGAGAAGTTGATAAAATGATTATGAACATGATTATATGCTTTTGTTGGGCAAGAGAGGAACCCCTTTCGTTAGTCACATGCACGTTGACCCATAGCCTTCTCCCGAATGCCTTGTTGAGGCTACGAGATCCTGAGAATTCGAACTCGTTTTGTTCATGGAGTAAACTTCGGTTTCTCTGTTTCGTTTCATGAAACTCTCGAGCCATTTGTATGTGCATTTCATAATTAAATTGTTAAGCATGAATCATTTTGAGTGTGATATGTTACAAATTTTCAAGCTAAATTAATGAATGCTTAAATTGTTGTATATATATATATTCATGTACATATGTTTGGCTTTGGTCAATTACTAATGATTGTAAATATATTAGCCACTGAGCTGTGTAGCTCACCCCACTATTCCCTCCTCAGGTGTAGAACAAGAAAGTTAGCAATCCTTGCGAGGCATCAGAAGCCCCAAGATATTAGAAACTTTTGTAACTAAGTTAGTTCAATCACTTTTGGATAGCCTCATAAGCATGTTAAAATATTGAGCATCTTACATACGTTGTATTTTGCGTTAAGCTTTTATTATAATGTTAATATGTAGTTAAAGTTACGTATGAGCTTTTGGTTGACTTAGTAAAAGGGTTAGAACTAAAAAGTTCCATAGGTGTATGTGTATGCTCTTTTATAGTTATTCATTTCAAATCCAAGTCTTTTCTAGGTGTAGAAATCGTGTTCCATCTTCAGGGGAAAATCAGGGCTCAATTGAGGTAAATTTTATTAAAGTTGTCTACTACAAAGTTTTAGCTTATCCTTCTAGCTTCCCAACGATATATAGTGCGAAATTTTTAGATTTCTAAGTTGAAAATTAGGGTCCTTGTAAAAGAAGAAGTATCTTCTGTCCTTCGCTTTTTCTGCTTTTTGTTTCTTCTATGATGACATCATCTTCTTTTGTGTTTCTTCTATGATGATGTCATCTTCTTCTGTTTTTTGCTTCGTCTGTGTTTCGCTTCGCCTGTGTTTTGCTTCTTCTGCCTTTTGCTGCTTCTGTGATGATGTCATCTTCTTCTTCGTTTCATCTATAATGACGTCATCTTCTTTTATGTTTTGATTTGTCTGTGTTTCGCTTCTTCTGTCTTTAGCTTCTTCTTAGTTTTGCTTTTTTTGTCTTTCGCTTCTTCTGTGTTTTGTTAACGTGTCTTTTTATGTGTTTTGCTGACGCGTCTTCTTCTATGTTTTGCTGACGCGTCTTCTTCTGTGTTTTGCTGACACGTCTTCTTCTGCCTTTTTGCTTCTTCTTAGTTTTGCTTCGTCTGCCTTTTTGCTTCTTCTTAATTTTGCTTCGTCTACCTTTTACTTCTTCTTAGTTTTACTTCTTCTGCCTTTTGCTTCTTCTTAGTTTTGCTTCATCTACATTTTGCTTCTTCTGAGTTTTGCTTCGTCTGTCTTTTTGCTTCTTCTGAGTTTTGCTTCTTTTATGTTTTACTCCTTCGGCCTTTCCCTTCTTTTGTGATGACGTCATCTTCTTCTATGTTTTGCCTCTTCTGCCTGTTCGCTTCTTCTGTGATGACATCATCTTCATCAATGTTTTGCCTAGACTATCTTCTGTTCCCATTTGACACTTCAAAAGATAGAATTGGTCTCCGAGGTCGTCATTAAGGATGTAGACCCTAAAGTCCTCTTTCAAATCGTTTAAAGAATACCTTAATATGAGTTTCTCTAGGGGAAGTTTTAGGTAAATGTCCCGAAATAGGCATAGTATAGTTGAGAGCAAGTATCTTCTTTTGTGTTTGATTTCGAATGCTGGGCTTCGGAAGCGGGGTCTAGCAAAGCCGAAATGCCCCCTCTTTGGTGAAAGTTGTGAATTTGTGGATATCTTTTCAAATTAATGATTTAAATAAATTCTATGGTGTCAATTGTAGATGTATAATGTGAATTGATGATGAAAAATGAAGAAGATGTATATTGGATGAGGCTTGGTCGAAATGACGGTAAAAGGAATGGATATATGTAATGAGTTGTGTAATTATGATAAATGTAGCGTAAATGAACAGAATTGGATTGAATGGAGTGGTGAAATTTGTCATTGTTTGGAAATGTCTACTATATAACAAGATAGGAGCATGAATTACTATGATAAAATCTTGAAAATGTGACTTGAAAGTCATGCACATTAGGTGTTTGATAAAATGTCTAAATGAACTTGTCCTAGGATTTAAGGATTTGAAGTGATATACATTAAAGCGGCATTCATATATACTTGAGTAAGCTTGAATTATTGTTTAGATTGATGAATAAAGGCCTAATGTGCTTGGATAAAAATGTTCTTAATCATGTTTTGAAATGAGTAAGTATTGGATTAAAGGCATTGAATGCCTTAGAAAATGCAAAAGAAAAGCTAATGTGAATATTAAGGAAGTAACCATGTGAGGAATTTAATAGTCAAATCCTACAACTTAAAGAGAGTGATATTGTGTTTTATACACTTATGTGATAATATATAAATAAGACATTTATGTTTGAGTAGTAAATACATTGTATTTTTTTATGTATAAAGACTCAGAGCTGTGAATCAAGGAGCTTGTACCAAGGATTGTTGAAGTTAAGGGAGTGTACACCTTCTTTTAAGGTGAGATGGGGAAACCATATTTCTCATATAGAATTAGATCACCCTGAGACATGTATGATCACTTGTATGTGAATTTTGAACCTAGGTAATGCGTAGTAAAACTAAATCTCAAATAGATGCTAATATGCTTATGTGTTTACGAAACAACATTGTTTTGAACAATTCTGCATTTGCAGTGCAAAAGATGACTTTTATTGCATAAAATAACGTTTTAGAATTTACATATGCATAATTGAGTCAAGCTTGCTGCATGTTTTTGTTCTCTTTTAGCTTAGAGCCATCACAAGGTTTAATTTTATCGGTTGGATCAATAAATAAAGGCATAATGCCTTACTTGATTTTTGTACTTAATATTTTTATATGATTTTTTTGTGATTGGTGAGGTAACGATTGGCCAATTGTGTGCTAGGTACAACTGAATAAGCGACCCTCTTACTCTTGACGCTGGTACATAAAAGTAGAGTCCCCATATCGACACCTTTCTATGGGACTTGCGGGTGATTCCATACCTAAGGTCTGGACACTGACGAGGTCATCACCTAGGGTCATGACGCTCTTGTCGACTGTAATCCGGACTTATCACAGATGAAAGTCAAGCCAACATCGAGGTTCGGTAGGTATGCACATTAATTTGACCGACTAGTGGTGTCACATATGATTGTTTTGGTTTATTCTAGGATTTGTTTTCTGACGAGTTTGATTTATAAATGTGATGTTTTTTTGCTTTTATGTACTAGAACTATAACTTATGTTCACTAGATGAGTGATTAATAGGCTAGGTCTATGTGGTTCCTAACTAATATATGTTGAGTCATAGGTTAGGCCTATGTGTTTCTATGTGATATATGTTTCACTTCAAACGTTATCTACATCGTCTTGGTGTGTATTGAGTTCTATTTACAATATATGTTTTTCCTGCTCGTTGAGTACATAGTGTACGCACCCCCCTCCGCTTTCCAATCATCATCCTCCTATAGAAAAGGAATGGCATTAAAAGCAACTGATGAATTAAATGGTGATGAAAGTGACACTAAGTTGCAAATAGATGGAGATGACGAGTTCAACTTCATAATCAGAAAATATGCCCACTTCTATAAAAAGAAGCTGGTGAAGAAAGAGAAGGAAATAAGAAAGCTAGGAACAGCAGGTTCCTATCAAAAGATAGTAGCAACAATAATAATGCCCAAAACAATCAAAACATATGCTATCACGGTAAGAAGCATAGACACACAAGACCTAAATGTCCTCTTCAAAAAAAAACAAGTCAGAAAATAGAAAACCTAGAGAGCAAGCGATGAATGCAGCCTGGTCAAATGATGATTCTAAAAACTAATAAGCAGAAGAGCTAGAAAAAGTCAACAATGTTTACGTCATAGTTGAATTAGGAGATGATGAGGTATAATATTCTGACTCTAATATTGAAGTTGATGAATTGAAAAATACATATCATGAATTACATGATCAATACAAAAAGTCATTAGTGAATTATTTCAAAAAATTTGAGAAGTTTAAGAACAATGATGCATCTTTGAAGAGTAAGACTAAATCATTAGAATCTATAAATGAGAGTATGGAGACCAAAAATATGTCTCTTGAATGATTATAAGAAAAAAGTTTTCTAAGAAGGAAGCTTTGGAAGAAAGAGTAGCTAAATTGGAAAATACTTTTCTTGAGAATGATTATGATAAAGTGAGACAGTTAGAAGAAAAAGTTTCTACCTTGAAACTTGAAAAAGAGCAATATGCTAGAAAGATCTTATCTCTAGAAAAAGATCTTAAAAATTTTGTTGTCAGAAGGAATAACTTGAATGCATTACTTGGTAGTGGTAAATGTATTTTTTATAAGGCTGGAATAGGTTACAATGAAAATAATAATATTAGGCCATAGATTAATTTCTTTGTTAAATCCAGCAGTAGCTATAATCAAAACAGTAGGAATTTGATATATTGTAGAAATTATAACATTTCTTATTCATCAATTTATTCTTTTATTATGGTAGACATGATCACATTAGTCAGTCTTGTAAACTTCATAAAATGGAAAAATTAAGTTAAAAGAAAAGATGGAGGTAATGTTGCCTTTAGCGACAAAAACAAGGCCAAAGTCACCGAAATTGGTATAATTCGTGATTCTAACTTTGGTTCTGTTGGCAATGTTCTTTATGTTGATGGATTGAAGCGTAATTTGCTGACCGTAAGTCAATTATATGATAAGGGTTATAGATTTACCTTCTATACATCACATTGTGAAATTATTGATAATCTTAACGATAATATTGTATTTTGATGGTCCTCAAAATCAGAACATATACTATGATTAATTGGGAGATATGTCTTCCTAAAATGTCAAGTGTTTTGTTTCTATAGAAAGTGACTCTTTTATCTTACATAGAAGATTTGGACATGCTGACGTGAGCACTCTATCAAAGTTACCCAAAAACGAGTTAATAAGAGGACAATCATCTTTGAAGTTTGAAAGCAGTCAGGTTTGTGAGGCCTATTTAAACGGTAAATAAGTTAGAAGCAGCTTTCCTCCTTAAAATGTTGTGTCTACTAACCAACCAGTTGAACTTATACATATGGACTTATTTGTTCTTACCAAAACTCAAAGCTTTGGTGGTAAAAATTATAGCTTTGTTGTAGTAGATGATTATTATAGATTTATATAGGTTTATTTTCTATCAAATAAGGATGATGCATTTGAATTTTTTGAGAAGTTTTGTAGGAAAATTCAAATTGAAAAAGGATATTGTATTACTTCAATTTAGAGCGATCATGGAGGGGAGTTCGATAATAGAAAATTCGAATATTTCTTTAACAAAAATGGGATATCTCATAAATTTTCATACCTAAAAACTCCTCAGCAGAACAAAGTTGTCGAAAGAAAGAATAAGACTGTCATTGATATGACCAGAAAAATGCTATGTCAAAGTGGTCTACCTCATGGTTACTGGGCAAAAGTTGTGTCAACTTCCTGTTACATACTCAACAGATGCCTTATAAGACCTATTCTGAAAAAGACCTCCTATGAGCTATGGAAAGAAGATAATTGAATGTTGCTTACTTTCGAGCATTTGATTGTAAATGCTTCGTTCTAAATAATAGGAAAGAAAACCTTGAAAAGTTCAATGTGAGATCAGATGAACCTATCTTTCTAGGTTACAGTATCACTAGTAAAGGTTTCAGACGTTACAAAAAAAGAACAAAGAAGATAGAAGAATCAATACACGTAGCATTTGATGAAGCACTACCTTCAACAACAACAATTAATTTAAATGATGAAGAGCGTCTTTTGGTTCCTAAAAGTACATCGACTACACCAATAGTATCCTCAGAATTGCAAGATAAAAAAGGTCCTTCTGAATCCATGATAGAGCTGGCGCCTTCCTCTCAACCAGAACCTATGCAATGAAGAACACCAAGAGAATGGAGAGGTCACGATACACATCAATAAATTCTTGGAGATCCCTCTGAAAGTCTAAGAACCAGATAATCCTTTAAGAACAACTTTGTTGCCCTCATCTCACAATTAGAACCAAAGACTATTCCAGAGGCTCTTACTAATGAAAATTGGGTTTCAATTATGAAAGAAGAATTAAATTAGTTTTACAAAAACAATGTTTGGAATCTAGTACCTCATCTATAAAATAATTCAGTCATTAAAACTCGTTGGGTTTTTTGAAACAAACTTGACAAAAATGGTAATATGGTAAGAAAGAAAGCTAGACTTGTAGCTTAAGGTTATAATCAACAGGAAGGTATAGATTTTGATGAAACTTATACACCTGTTACCATACCAGATTCGATTAGAATTTTACTTGCCTTAACATGTTATAGAAACTTCAAATTATTCCAAATGGATGTCAAAAGTGCCTTTTTAAAGGGATATATGACCAAAGAAGTAATTGTTAAGCAACCTCCAAGCTTTAAAGATGAAAACCATCCTAACTACATGGTAAAATTGACTAAAGTCCTATATGGTCTAAAATAGACCCCTCGAGCATAGTATGAAAGGTTAAGTAATTTTTTGCTTGACAACAACTTCGAAAGAGGAAAGGTAGATAAGCCTTATTTATTAAGAAAAAGGAGAATGATTTACTCATAGTGCAAATATATGTTTATGACATAATATTTGGTGCTACTAATCAATCTTTATATGAAAAATTCTCAGCATTAATGTAAGGGGAGTTTGAAATGATCATGATGGGAGAATTATCTTTCTTTCTTAGATTTCAAATCAAAAAAACAAAAAAAAAAGGATCTTTATTAGCCAACACAAATACACAAAAGGACTCATCAAGAAGTACCATTTTGAGAATTCCAAACCTACGGCTACTCCTATGTACACTGGAACTAAACTTGATAAGGATGAAGAAGGCAAGGCTATAGATTAAAGAAAGTATAGAGGAATGATTGACTCGCTATTATATCTTATGCTTAGTGTGTGCCTTTGCACATGCTTTCAATAAATCCAAAATAAAGGCACCTAAAAATAGTCAAGTGGATCTTTTGATATCTTCACAGAACTATGGATCTCAGATTATGGTATCTAAAAACTGATTCTTTTAGCATAGTTATTTATTGTGATGTAGATTATGCGTGTGATAAAATCAATCAAAAAAACATAAGTGGTTACTACCAATTTCTTAGAGGATGTCTAATCTCTTGGTCTTATAAGAAACAAAATTGCATAGCACTTTCAACAACTGAAGTGGAATATATAGCAACTGCTAATTGTTGTGCTGAAATATTATGGATGAAGCATCAATTTTAAGATTTCTCTCTGAACTTTAATCATATTCCTATATTATGTGATAATATTAGTTACATAAATCTTTCAAAAAATCATGTGCATCATTTTAAGACTAAGTATATAGAAATCAAGCATATTTTTCTTAGAGATCATATTTTAAAAGGAACCATTGATCTTTTGCATGTTAATTATGAAAATCAAGTAGTTGATATCTTCACTAAGCCACTATCTAAAGATAGATTTTGCATGATAAGAAAAGAGCTTGGTATTTGCATACTTTCTAATATTATATCTGTAGGAATTTTCTATGCTACTTCGCTCTGTAGACATTAGCAGGATCCTTTTACTTTAGAAGGCTCCTCACAGGTTCGATTCCTTCTGTTAGTTTAGTAGGCTCCATCTAGTTTAGAAGGCCACTTTGTTTTAGAAGACTCCTCTTGATTTAATAGAGCAGATTACACATGTCTTAAAAGGAAGTCATTTATGGTGTCATTTCAACATTTAAAGAAACGTGTATGTAGTTCTAAGAAGTGGTTGTACAGGGGCTAACAGAAGATATGCAGACAATCCATTTCCTCTTTTAGTGTGTACGACTATCCTTCTTCATAATGAAATCAATGCTAAAATTTTGTTTAGTACTCTTTAAGTAAGTTTTGTTCTTCTACTCATCCTTATTCTTGTTCAAAGCGTCACTCTTTCTTCTCCACATTCTAATTCTCTGCTTTCATCTCAATTCTTCTAAACTTGGCCCATTGTTCTCATAATGGCACGAAAGAAATCAACGGGATAGAAGAAAACCACTGCTTCAACTTCTAGCTATGAACAAACTCTCGTTTCTGAGTCTTCTTCTCTATCTCCAACAATAGGCCCTTTTAATACTCCTACTGAACCTATCTCTATTTACTCTAAATCCCAAATTTCAGAAATACCCTTTCAGAAAACTCTAGAGGAGAGAAAAAGACAAATTTTGGATATACTTTCACTAGAATCAGACTCAGACTCCTTTAAAAATAATGAACCTTCAGCCAAACAAGAATTTGTTTGGGTGAACCAAATTGTTAGGGTGAACCAATGTTTGAAGAAATCCCTAAGGCCAAGAGAACAAAATCAAAGAAACTCACTATATTATAGAAAGGAAAACCCCCAGCTGTAGTAAAGTTGTTCCAATTGATGGAAGCAAAAGCAAGGTGCAAAAAGCAATATAAAAAGAGAAAGGTGGTAGCAGGATGTATCTTGCCTCCCAACCTATTCGATGATATCGGTATTCTCATCACACCTTACTTTATTGCTTTTGGTTGGGTAAATTTGGGCAAAACAGTGTTTGATGAATTAGTAAGACATTTCTACACACACATAAGAAGAGAAGAATTGATGGGCGAGATCTTGGTTACAGAGAAAATCTTAGGGAACATTCTAGGTATAATTCCAGTTGGTAAGACTGACGTTCCTTATCATAAATGGGATATTGCTAATCTTGATAAGGGAGAGGTTATGAACTTTATATGTCTGCATACAGAGAATGAATATGAAGGGAGACCCTAGTGTAGACACTTTGTAACACCCCACTATCATAGAGCATATACCTAAACATCCAGAGGACATTCAAGAACACACCCTATGAGAATTACATATTAGAGCAAACACATCATCTTATCATGACATCATAAAGAACAAAACCGTTTTAAGTTGAACTCATCCCATTTCATTAACGAAACATAATTTACATTGTCATTTCATTATACACCAATCATATATTTATATTATAAAACCATTTATGAGTTCACAGTTTGATAAAACAAGTTCTACATGATATGAGTTACTAAACAAAAACATTCTATCTAAACTCCTCAGATGTCAGCTGACTAGACCTTTAAGCCATTTCTTGTTCCTAAAATAGACAACACTAGACTTCAACTAGATTGCTTTAAAAGCTAAGTTTCCTCTCATTACCTGTAAAATCAACGTTGCAATTTTAATAAGTTTTATGAACTCAGTAAGTGAACTATTATCGATGTGTTCACTCAGACAGAATATAAACATCTCATGTATAAAATGCAGTTCATTCAGTATAACACCTCATCCAAAATCAAATCCCATACATGTCACCTTACTCATCATATTTCAACAAGCATATTATGAATACAAAATCTTCATATAGTCATTTTAGAACAATCCAATCATTTATCTCAATTCTTCATATCATCAACATGTACACAAGCATTATACATCATTGTAACAACACAATTCAACATTTATTTGCAATCAATCTCATGAACATATGTAAGGATATAGATGCAAATGCATATGAGACTCACTTGCATTTTTATTTTTTTGTGACCGAGCATCTATTTAACTATCCCATATTTGTTGTGTATACCAAGCTCATTTTAGATATGGTCTTGTACTTATTGTGGATATCGGGTTTATTAATTTTTGAGCCTATGGATCTTTGTGCACATTCTGAGGTTTAAGCTCTTTTCACGTTGGTCACTTCGATCACATCTCCTTTATCTAATCATACATATTCATATAATGGAGTAAAACACTCCATATAATATGTTATCAATCACTTTCTTTCAATGTACACAATCAATTATCACAATTATCAAATCTAAGTCCGACATTGAACATATAGTTGAGTACACATTTCCCCATTCACATACAATCAGTAAGCACTTCTAATACATTCCTAAATATCAAACTCCTCAGACTAACAATATCTAAAATATTACAATTATATAAGTAGCAATTCAGTGATTGAAATTTAGACAAAAACAATTCAATTATAGTGAGGATCATCTAGGTCAACTCACCGTATGCTCTAGATAGCTATTGTCTCGACGAACTAGCAATGTCTAGAAGTTTTCGATCAATTTGTGCTTCTATATCATGCAATACACACATATGTACACATTACTAACTTGTTTAATCAAATAAGTGCTCAATCATACATATGTATATGTGTTATGTTCAATGCATGCTCAATTGGTCATTCCAAGTATGTAACCTTATTCACAAATCTTAATCATTTATATATCATGACTTGTACATCATTTAGTTTGCAATTAGTTTTATGCCTTAAGTAAACTTGATCGCTTTCTATTCATCATTCATAAATTCATCAATCTTTTCCTAGTATTATACATTCACATAATTTCCTCAATTCATATTCAATCATACCTAATTCACCATACTCATATTCTTTGGATCTCATTTGCATTCATAAAAACATCTTTATAATATTAACAACTCATATTTTACACTTATCCTTAAACATTTTCATGATCAAAAACCTCTTATATCACATGCACAATTGTTACTTTGAATCCGGAATTCAACAAGCTAAATCTATACATTCACCAAACTTTTTCTAGCAATATATTTTCATACATTTATTCAATTCTCATTCATAATTACCCCATGTTCTTCAATTCTCATTCATCCATACCTTATACACATTTCTTATGTCCTTTAAGACCATTTTTACTTTAAAGAACTCACTTATTCCTTTGACAAATTAGAATTTCCAGATTTGAACTCAACACATCAAAACAATCCATTCTTTATAAATGATATCAATTAACTACATAAACTTATCATGATATCTATTGGCCAAACTATTTCACGAAGCATTAATAATACATCAACAATCATTTTTCATGTTTTATACTTTGACTAATTGGAGCTCTAAATTTCCAAAAATCAAGAAATCATCTAAGGTTCCTACACAAGGGTATGTCTCAGGCAATATTAGGGAAACAAGTATAACTCAAGATCTAGTCACTATTTATCAAGACACTTTCTCAGAGGTCAAGCTAAGACCTATATCTACAACTTTCATTCTTTGAGTTTCTTCAAATTCATTCCCTAAAGATATGTAAAATAGATCGAAAGAGGAAAATAAAATTGAAACTAGAATTTCGACCTACGGCTCTAAATTTCTATATTCAAGAACACTTCAATAAAACCTATCTTTACCATGAATCTACCTTCATTTATACTTCAAATCTCAACTTAAATCATCCATACAATAGTCCATAGACTATCATTTTCGTATATGTAAAAACAAACCAGAAAAGTTTCCTTTCATTCTTCATTTTCCTGTACATCTTCAACATCAATATCATACACAATCTATCCCAATTCAATCATCATAATCTTTATATTATAACATGCCATAAAGGACAACACTTTACTTACTTATTTAGCTTCCAATTATAGCTCAGTTCATCAAGTTAACCTAGCCCTCCATGCATGTAAGATTATCACAAATTCAAGGTGGGATTAGACGACTTTCGGCTATGATAAAATAACAACAATCAACTGGTTCTTTAGCTATTTTGTGAAGGGTAAAAGCATGTATTTAGTGTGGTAATTTAGCTTGGATTCAAGAAAATGCAAGAAGGGGAGATAAAATCAAGTTTTAGTGGTAGAGATGAGAAGAGAAGAAGAATGAGCTAGGCTAAAACAACACTACAGAAATGTTACTCCTAAGGTGCTAGGTGTCATCTAATTAATTTGCCATCTGTCTAAAGGTAAGTCCTCCATTTATCATGTAAATATGTTGACATATGTCACCAATAAAGCTAGGTCATACGTCATGTAATCACAGCTCCTATTATCATCAACTTGCTAATCCATTTGTCCACAATGATCAATGCCAAATGTCACTCAATTATAGGCTTAATCATTCTAATATCCATGTATCAATTTTTCTTACCACTTGCCATTTTCCTAGACCAAATGTACATTTAATTACTCAAATTTTCAATTATATCAATTAATTCCAAATTCACTACTTGTAATCAATCAAACCAAAATTCAAGGCATAAACGTTTCACAATTCACATCATGAACGTTTTAATCTTTTCATACCCCAGAATGAGTCAATTGAATGCATATGCATTCCATGCAATGTGTACAAAATCATAATTCATGATTCATAATTCATGTGTGTATGTTAAAGAGATGCATGTGAATGAAATGCAATTCATGAATTCCTAATGACAACTAAAGCTCTAACCCTCAATATGGAGAACAGGTTATTACTCACTTGGACCTATTGCCAAGATGTCTTGCATCCATTTTGGCCACTTCAATTTTTCCGAGGAGTAGCTTAGTAGAAAGATGCAACCTTTGGATACATATGTGGTCTACAATCTTTTGAAGGGTATAAGATGAACCTCTTAGCAATGATTATGAAGTTTATGGTGAACAAAGGAAGTCACAAGAACACCATTGATGGCCTACCATATAGGATGTTGTTGGCCAAGATTTTTGTTTATTTTGGAATATCTTTTGATAATCTGAATTAGTACAAACCTGCAAAGTTCGATTCTTCAATTCCCTACCAATTTGGTTACAAGCTAAAGGATACTGTGTGGGTAGACAAGAAAGTAGAAAGAGTAGCAGATCTTTTAGGTCCTACCCCATCAAAGTCAACTCTTGTTCCTCTCCAGAGCTCCAATGATCTAATCCTTCAACATTTGAAAGAAATTCTTTCCAACCAAGATCAAATGCGTAACCAAATAGACCGTATGCAAAAATAGATTCATGACTTGCAAATATTGCTTAGAAAAACGTCTGATTAATGTTTCTTTTTTTTTTTGCTTGGTCTATTCCTACAAACTTATGATCTTGTTTGTTACCTTCGTTACTCTTTCCCTCTATTTTTTTTATAATGACAAAGGGGGAGAATTAAAATCATATACTTTACCTTAATGATATTTTCAAATATTGCATTGATAATATATTTGCATTGATAATATATTTGTTATTGATGATATATTTTATTGAAATATTGCTAAACTTGTGGTGTTGGACCCTAAACTTTTCTCAAATTTATGAATTTTAATTTGACATTAAACGAGAAAATTGAGGTGACTTAGTTGTGTGTAAAAGAAGAGAAAATTCATGAATTTGAATGATTATGTTTAAGGTTTGATGTGAACAATGCTAGTTTGAACAAATTAAGATG
>JANZLD010000009.1:27053234-27063612 GCA_026413575.1 Erythroxylum carthagenense | reverse complement strand
ACACATCAAATTAAGAATAATACAAAGTATTTAAAATATTACAATAATATAATTTCATCATTTTAATAAATAATATTGCATCAAAATATTCAAAACATCCGATAAAAAAATATTACAAAAAGAGTTGATGATGAAGGAACAATCAAGTAGCAATTAAACCTGGAACAAAATTATTACAGTTACATTACATTTATAGAATTTAACATAAAAATCAAATACAACTAAAATTCAAAGAACAGGAAAAAGTGAAAAACAAAAACCTAGAATTCAATAGTCAATAGGAGGAAATCCGCTAGAACTGCACTGACCCAGTGATCATTTGGTACAAAATTCCCATCATTGAGTGGATCTTCATCATCATTATCATTTAAATTTAATGCACCAATTGACATGTCAATGCTTTCCCATCCAAGATTATCTTCCAAATTCAAATCACTCACATCAACCAAATTGGGTTCTTTAGAAACCTAATTCGCCAAAACATCAATATTATCAATGGCAATTGGATCATTTGAACAACTTGTGCTACTAAGACACCTAGTAAACAATTAAATTTAATTATTAGAAAATTATAAGAAATTATATCAAAATTAATAATGAAAATAACATACCTTTCTCGAAGTTTTAAATTGTAACGAACATAAACCAAGTCATTCAACCTCTTATGCTCCAATCTATTTATTTTCTTGTAATGGATAAATTCAAATGTGCTCCAGTTTCGTTCACACCTAGTTGCACTCACACATTGACTTAAAATTCGAATCGTAAACCTTTTTAAGTCTGGAACACCACATTCGAATTGATCCCACCAAGAAACTGCAAGTTATAAGATAACAAAAGTAGTGTTATAAACAAAATAAAGTGATAAATAATTTTCAACAAATAAGAAATAGAAAATAAGTAATACCTGGAGAAAGTCTTCCTATTTGTCGAATCGCAAGCGACATTTCAAAATCCCCATTACACTACTTATAAAGCTCCATTTGTTCACTTAAATGCATTGTCTCTGTTGGGTCCCAAACTTTTATTGGAAGTTAGAACTATTAAATAAGAAATTATTGACGATTATTCATGCTTCAAGAATCACCTCATTTGGAGGTCGAATGAGGGAGTTATGATCAAAAGAATCAAACATGTTCATAACCTCAATTATGCAGTGATATGTCTTGGCGCGATTGTCATAACTTTCACCACAAATGTCGGATTGCTTTCGCTTTTAGACCATTAGAAATTATACTTCAAGAGTTACAACTTTCATGAAGACTACAAAACCTGATTCAGCCTCTAACAGTGTCAAAAAATCGCTATCTTTCCCGTGAATGTCCGTTAAACGGACATGTATTAGGTAAACTGCACCATTTCACCCGAGAAAGTCCGTTAAAGGGACTTCCATATCTGTTTAACGGACATGGGCGATGCAAAGGGTCCTTTTTGACCCGTAAAGGTCCATTAAACGGACTCTACGTCTGTTAAACGGACATGGGGCTTCCCAAAACCCCTCCAAACTCTCTCTAATGCTTCTTACATCCTTCCTAACATCATATACACTTATAATCTTCCAAAATTCAATTCTTCTAGTGTCAATTCACTTCATACTCACTCAAACATCAAACTTATTTCATCAAACTATCATTTCTTAATCAATTTGGTTCATCAAAACCACAAATTCTCGTCAATTACCATAGCTATCATCACGCACCAAACCTATGCAACATCATAACTTGTAACGATCATATCTCTTTATCCTGAAGTCCAACAATTACAAACTTTATAGCGTCGGAAAGCTAAAACAATCATCTACAACTTCAAAGCAGATAACTTTTGATAATTCTTTCTAAATCATTCCAGATTTACCCTGGAAGTCACAAACATCTTATCTTTGTGAAAACTTGAAATTGTCCCAACTTCCCTTCCTTAACTAATGTAACCTCATTCTTAACCATTCATAGTTCCTATTTTCTTTTCCCCAATATCTCACTTATATACATATACATATCACAACAATTCAAGCTCAAAATCATCTATTCAATTTGATAACTTCTTTAAGTGAGCTTAATTCCAACTTAACCTCATCCACAGTTAAGTCATTTTTCCACTTCACCTCATTTTATAGCATCATGCATAACCCATTCAAATATCAATTGGCACTCATCAAATCATCAAATTCAATTCATTTTACTCTTCATATTTAACCACAACTCCTCATTCATAACATTCTTATCTTTCTTGTCCATAGCACCTCACTTATATATATAGCAATAGGTCATTCATTAGCTCAAGTGGATAGCCTCATTCAATTATATATAATTTCAACCCACATCATCATACACAATTTATATCCCAATTTGACAATCGTCCATACACAAATTCATATTCCAAACCATACACAATTCCATATTTCATCATCATCATAAATTTAGAGTTTACAAACTTTAATGGCATTCTAAGCCACAATACATCTCAATATCAAAATCCAAATTACAAAACATACTAAATCCAATAATTCTCAAAATACATCTTAAGCCTTGTTTTACAACAATTATCCCAAACGAAACAAATCATACAAATTCGGATTGATGTCTTGACACTTTCACTTGATTTCTTGTTCAATACCTGGAGATGGGAAAAGAGAGGGGGTAAGCTTGAAAGCTCTATGGGTAACATGCTTATAACAAATAACAAGAAAAAACCGTTCAAAAGCTCTTTATCATGAAAAATTCTCTTGAATAATAAAACAAATGTTTCTTTCAAAATTCTTGTCATATAATCAAAATCACCAACAACACAATTCATGCATTTTTCAACTTGTTCATAAATCATGAATGCATAACACATCAAAAATGGTTTGGTAGGTCCAAATTCATGACGCACTACCCATTCCCATATAATGGTCCTATGTAGCCGTAAACTTGAGGAGTCCTTGAAGGAGCTCCGTGTCACTAGTGACCAGGCAGGAGAAGCCTTTTTTGGGTCAATGTGCACGTGACGGTTCTTGAGGGACTACCACAAACCCACATAACATGTAATCATAACTTGCAAAATGATTGCCCAAATGGCAAAATTTTTGGAAACTTGATTTTCATAATCATGCAATTTTTCGAAAATCCTTTCATGTAGCAATGTATAATTCATCAACCACAATTCACATAATTCAAAAACAATGTAAGCAGCAATTGTAACAATTTCTCACATCAATCACAAACAATAAAAGCAATATTTATGAAGCCATTGAAAACATTTTATTTTCTTAATTTTGAAAACACATTAAAGGCTCATTACTTAAATTATAAGCATAGAACCCACCTTAAATCCTTGCTTATAGACTTGTTCAACATGCTTCCCCTCTTGCTCCTCTTGATTCCTCTAATGTCCTTCATCAACATTCACAAAAACCCCAAATCAATAGGCATCCAAAATTGAACAACCCATAAGACACAATCACCAAAATTGATCTTAGAATTCATAAACCCATACCATTCTTAAGCTATATGAACCAAGAAACTTTCAAAAATTCAAAATCTTAAAATCTCAATTACCTTGGATCTTCACCAAATGAAGAGTTTCTTGGATCAAAAGAAGGCTCTCATCTTCTTCCACGTTTTTCCTTCATGAATCCACTCAAAATCACTCTTGAAGGCTTAAAAAAGTGGAACCCTAGCTTGATCTTCTTCTTTTTCTCCTCTTCTTTCTTCTCCTCTACGACTCTTTCTCTCTCTCATTTCTCTCTTCTTTGTTTTCTCCTCTCAATTTCGTGCATCTCTTCCCTTACATGTAAGCCCACTTGCCTTATTTACCAAATTGCCATTAATGAATGAGTAAAGTCCAAATTGCCCTTACATGTAAGCCTTGTATCTTAAAAGCTTAAGTGGCTTGACCAATTTATCCCTCATGCAATCTTACCACCTTAATTCAATTAACTTATGCCATATGATCTTACTCAAATTAACATGTTAATTAACTCCATTAACATGCTAATTAATTCCACAAAATACTCTATTAAGACTTCAAAATTCATTTAAATCCTTGCCTAACTCTTTCAAAAAATCAAGGCATTTTCTAATCATGAAATTGAAGGAATTTCATAAAACTTCCTTCTAAACAAATGTTCCTCATTGTCTTAATTTTCTAATGACACCAAAATCATTCAATTTGGATCAATATTCTGACAGTTATACTCCAAAAATTTCAAACTGTTCTTATACTAAAACATTATCTTGTACTTGACTTCCATCCAAAAATTGACTTTCTTAGAGATTGAATTAGAACTGGATTCCATTAAACAATTTGTAGCCTTATCTCTCTAGTTTAATCCAAGTCAAGAATCATCTCATTTGGATAACTAAAGATCAAGTTATGGCTAAAACACCAAAGCATACTCAATGAACATTTTTCAACTGCACTTTCCAGCTTTTAACTTCCAATATTTCACATACAATAGTTCTAACTTCCAAGAAAAGTTTAGGGTCCAACAATTCCTCCCCCCTCAAAGAATTTTATCCTCAAAATTCATATCTTACTGATCTAGTGGCAAGGGTTTGCTTCCTTTTGTACTCCCTTGTTTTTCCATTTTACTCCGTCACTCAAATGCTTTCTTTCCAATGACCTTAGTTAACGGATTCAATCAATCCCTCCATAACTTGTTCAGATATCACACCATCATGACCCTGCTTGTTTGCTCTTAAGCACACCTTGACATGATTGTACTCATAAACATGTACTCATGTGAGAGTATCACAGAGGTAATTTGTCTTGCGCTTGATGAGTCACATCAGGGTAGTGCTAAGTGACTGTGTGCTAACACACTTAACTCTCATGCCTATTCTTACTAAATTTCATGCCCTTGACGTTGATCCTTCTAATTCATTCATCTTTCTTGATTCACTTAATTCTTATCATTCATCCCTTTCACCTGTCCATAACATCTCTAATTCTAGCCTTCAATGACGTGTAGACCTTACTCATCATAATACAAAAACGATGACTCTTTCTATCATCTAACTCCTCATACAGTGTTTAACTGAACTCACTAGGACTGTGATTGTCGTACTTAAAGTCAAATAGAACTATACTTGGATCTCATGGTCCTATGAACTTCAAACTATAAGCCTTAAGCATATTCTTGATAGTTAAAACCATCAATTCAAACATTCACTTGCTTACTTTGACATTCTTAGTCACTGAAAAATCTTTCGATGTATTCTTACTAGCATGCATAACTTATGTCACCCATTTGTACTTTGCTAGCAATCTCTTTACTTAATCATCTTTATTGATTTCACATACCTCTTGTTTTAATCACCATGTATCATTCTTCCTATTCAAACTCAAAGTTCAGATCTGTTTTCAATCCATGAATAAAATTCACAATCTTTTACTCCTCGATTTGGGATATACCAAGCCCCACATGCTATGCTTCTTTTTGCTCTAGTTCTGGTAATCATAATGTTGAATTTATGCTTAATGTATATGGTATAACACTTAGTCTTACTTGGAATCTCTTACTTGTGCAATCGTAGACTTTCGGTATTTATCAATGTTTTAAAAACCGGACCGGACATCGAACCGGTCGAAAGAAAGGTTTAAGGTTTAGAGGTTCAACCGGTAGTGAACCGCTATCAAACCGGAATATAATAAATAAGATGAAAATTTTATTTATTAAATACATGGGGTGTGTGCGAGGGCTCCATACGTGTGACCGTATCTTGTTGACTATTAGTCTGAAATCAATCCAATCCGCCCATTTGCAAGGATCCAATGTCCTTGAAGCCTCGGATTATGATGCTGTTGACTAATAGTTTGTGTGCACGTAATCTTAAGTCACAGTTTTCTTCTTGTTCTGAGTCATTTTTCCTAAATACCATTAGAAACTTACACATTCCGTTGTAAGTTACCATCCTCCGTTTCTTATTGTTAATTCACCGCATATTCGACTTGATTGAAAATTAGTTTAAGTGTGAATGATTTAAAACTTAAAAGTATCTTTTTATAATTGGAACCCATCTAAAATATTTGGAAAGTAATAAAAAAAGATATTAATGATTATTTTTATTACTTTGTTGTTTATTTATTTCAAACTTTCTTGATCTAATCACATAGCTTTTACAAGTAAGATTGAACAGAACATAATAAATGTAATGATAAACTTGACAAGGAAGTTAATCGGAAACCGATTCTTGGAAAGGACTAGAAAATAACCTTTTAAGACTTAAGAGTGGTCTGGAGTTAAAAATTTATTTCTAGAGCCAGTATTAATCAATTATTTGGAAAAAAAAACTAGGAATTTGGAGGAGGCTCTGACTGGCACGCGTCATAAAAAGTTAAAATCCCTACATACCCTCCCTCTAGAAATTTTTGATCAGTCTACTTTTAGACTTTGAGAGTCCTGACTCAAATTCCCACGGTTCAAAAACACTTCGCCTCTGTTGTTCGTTCCCCTTCACATAATTCACATTTTACTTCTCTCTGCTGCCCCAACCACTCTTCTATGCAACTTACGACACGCACCACTCTTCATCTCTCGTAGCACCAAACAGCTAGAGATGTCGGTTTCCGCTCAGCCAAGTCTTTGCAACAGAGGCAGAAAAAGCTGCAAGTGCTAATGTTACGATGGGACTCAACCATTTTGAGAATCCATCGCAAATCAGCTCTCTTTTTTCCATCTTCTCTAGATCTGGCAGTACTCTTTTTCTTTCTTTCTCCACAGTCTTTGCGTTTCTTCTGTTTTTTTTTTAAGGTTTCTGGTGTAATAAGATCTGGTTGACGGTGAAGCAGTATTTGGTGACTCCCGAGTGAGATCTAGTGTTGGCTTGTGTTTTCAACTTCTAGGTTTTCTTCTGGGTTTTCTGATACGGGTTTACTTGCTTGAGTTTTGTGGTGAAGGAATCAAATAAAGAAGAAATGGTCCGGTTATCAAATAACCGGTTTGTTAGAAAACCGGCCGGTTCTATGATAAACCGGCCGGTTTTCATATACAAAGGTTATTAAATAAAACCGAACCGGACACATGGCCGGTTCAGACAAATTCCGGTCGGACCGGCCGGTCCGGTCCGGTTTTAAAACCCTTGGTATTTATATCAATCTCCTGGGTCTCATATTTAATTTTCCCAATTCAGTGATTACCTCAAACTTCTTATGACCTGTACTTGCATATGTATATCTAAGATGTTCCCATATATATATACTGTCTCCAAACTTTCAACACCATTATTAATGTAACTATTTTAAATCATGTATCAAATAATCAACTTATAGGACTTTAGTTGTCTCCCTACATATGAAATCACTTTGTTACGCTGCATTGGATTTTAGCCAAATGTCTTATACAACATCAGTGCTATAGTAGAATCTCCAAATTCATATGATATAGTTTGCATCAATACAGTTCTTTCAAAATTCTCTTTACTTACATTACTCATACGCTTTATACATTTTTCTTCATGTATTCAACTATTCTTCTCAATACTTCGAATACCTTTAATACATCATCAAATTTTGCTTGGATCGCTTTCATCTCCAATACCATAGTACTGTTAGGGAATTGTTAACTCAAACAATTATTATCAAATTTCATGTGTCTCTTGATTAGCCCTCGTGATTCCTTAAATAAATGATTCCTCAATGAGGTACATTGTCTCACTTTCTTTTCAATTTCCCAATGGACTTATTCTCATGTTTGCTCATTCATACCAATTTCTCCATACATTGCAATTTATTGGTAGACTTAGCTTCTTGTGCTTGTACTACATTCATCAAGGCAGATTTGTATCTCCCGAACATACTTACGTAGAATATAACGTGAACTTATATATTCCTCATACTAGCAATTCATGTCTCCTCAAATTTAGGGATCCACTCATATGGTCATTTACATCAAACAAAATACATACTTTTCAATAACAGGTTCTACCTCTCTGCTTGAGTCTCTGTTAGGGAGTGTACTCACTTTCGAATCATTACATACTCCTTCCTGATCAGTTCTTTCATTGATCATCCTTAATATAAACTATTTGATCTATTTAACCTAACTTAATAAAATTCTTGTTCGAAAGAGGCTTTCTTGCTACCATCATCTATACTATTCATGCAAACTTGATCAATCACCTATTATCATCATCACATTATCACCTATTTTTAATACCTCGAGAAGACCAATTTCTGTCGTCCTCACAAGATCATAATGTTCAAATCACTCAAACTCAATGGAGTAATGAACATACTTATTGTCGCATATACTTTGGTGGCATCATCAATATCACCCTATTTTGTCCACTTACAAATTCTGTTTCACATACTTGCTACTTTGGTCTCCATTAATCCTAGACAATATTCTTCTCTTGATCTTCAAATTTATTCCTTATTGTAACATTTTTAACAAATCTCAATCTATCCCCGCATGATCATTATGAGCACCTTTACATGTTACTCTAGTTCCCCTTAGACTTTAAACTATGGGAACTATGACTGACAAATATTCAATAAGTCATAGGTTTCTTCCTCTATCATATCCACACATATAATACCTATGTGCTTAATATACTCACTTGAGTATGATTATGGATCATCATATAGATACTCAAAATAACAATCAATTTAACCTTCTTGGACTTGTACAAATATCACTATCATTCATCTCATCTTCCCATCATCCTTCACATTACATCTTACATATGCATATTCACCAATGATTTAAACTTATAGATGTAAAAATCATCACACAATTTACATATCAAACATGTAGCCATTTCGCAATGCATTCAAGGCAAAATTGATGCAATAATTATGATGCAATTTAAAACATTAATTTTCTTGATTTAAAGAAAGAAAAAATGGCTTATTTAATCTATTATAAACATGTATCCACTTAGGTTCTGATTTCATCTTCTTAAGACCATAAGAATTTCTGTTTTCAAAACATTCCGCATGTTCACTTTAAGTTCAACATTTCCACTTATATACTTGTCTTCCTCAAACAAGCCATGATCATACATTTACATCTAAATCAGTTTCAGGGATATATCACCATAGTGCCATATAATGCATCCCCCACTATAAATACATTGAATCATTATCTGTCATATTTACCCATATATTGTTTCTCATTTCCATTTATCCAATGATAGAATATCATTTTGCCAACTAATTCGATCAACTCAAACTCTTAACAATTTCTCACGCGTGCAACTTATACACATGCGCCTATGTAAGATCCTAATACTGACTCTCTGATACCATAAATGTTGGATCTCATTTCCGGAACCCAACCTTCTTGCGAAAACATGAACGCGTGCCTATTACTTTGAAGGTTTTTTTTCATTGAACCCTTATTAGACATCATCCGTTACATGTTCATTCTCATTACATCCCAAAATTCACTCACAATTTGTTCAATGGTGTGCCCACACAAAGTAGTCACCATGCTTGAACTCAATTCTCTTGCTTGTGAATAGAATTTGGAAAACTTTAAACCATAATTTCAATTTGATTTCTTCATAGAACTTATGGCTCTAAGTCTCTAGTTTGTTTTGAATCAAGAACCAACTCAATCGGAGTTCTATAGCTCAAGATATCAACAAAATACCAAAATATGCTCATACACCATTCATGCTCTCTCAACCGGCCTCTCACTTACTTTAATTCAAAATTCCTCAAATCAAATCCAAATGATACAAATTTTTATAGAGAGAAAGATTCATGTCTTAGGAATCTATTTCTTCAAGAATCACCTCATTTTGAGGTCGGATGAGGGAGTTATGATCAAAAGAATCAAACATGTTCATAACCTCAATTTTGCAGTGACATGTCTTGGCGCGATTGTCATAACTTTCACCACAAATGTCAGATTGCTTTTGTTTTTAGACCATTAGAAATTATACTTCAAGAGATACAACTTTTATGAAGACCACAAAACCTGATTCGTCCTCTAACAATGCCAAAAAATTGCTATCTTTCCCGTGAATGTCCGTTAAACGGACATGCATGTCCATTTAACGGACATGTATCGGGTAAACAGCACCATTTCACCGGAGAAAGTCCGTTAAACGGACTTCCATGTCTGTTTAACAGACATGGGCGATGTAAAGGGTCCTTTTTGATCCGTAAAGGTCTGTTAAATGGACTCTACATCCGTTAAACGGGCATGGGGCTTCCCAAAACCCCTCCAAACCCTCTCTAATGCTTCTTACAACCTTCCTAACATCATATATACTTATAATCTTCCAAAATTCAACTCTTCTAATGTCAATTCACTTCATACTCACTCAAACATCAAACTTATTTCATCAAACTATCAATTCTTAATCAATTTGGTTCATCAAAACCACAAATTCTCGTCAATTACGATAGCTATCATCATGCACCAAACCTATGCAACATCATAACT
>JANZLD010000009.1:26986565-27002033 GCA_026413575.1 Erythroxylum carthagenense | reverse complement strand
TTTGGTTGGCCCGCTGAGCATGTCATCATGGAGCATATTTCATGTATTTTGGATTTCGACTTATTTGTATTATGTATGACCAAGTATGCTTGTTAAATTTCATTTTGGATTATTATGGCATGAAGCCCCGAGTTTTGGGGTGTTTAATTCGAATGATAGTGTGAATGATATTGTGTATGAATTGCATGTGTGACTGGATCTTTGTATGGATGTTGGGATTGGGTTCGACGTTTTGGGCCGCCCATCACGGCGCAGTCCGAGGGGCCGCCTCAGGAATAGGGTTCCGGGGCCCGGGCCCAACAAATTTAATTGTCACGACCTGATATCACATTGGGCACATGACAAACACTCGCGATTTCCTTAATCCAACTATGCAAAGCTAATTGAATACCTTTTTGAAAACATATGGGCTGCATAACAACTGTATTTTAAAAATGCTAAAACTCAATCAAAACACTTACAAGTCATTTTTAAACACATTTCTATATTCACATTAAAATTTTACCATAACTTCTGGACTTTTAAGTCCACTCAAAGGCAATCTCAATAACATTACCAAAGGTTTCTATATAAGGTCTTCCACAAACAAGACAGTCAATAGTTAATATATAAAATCATAAAGCATATCAACATAACCAACCTAATAAAAATAATTTATGAGCCATTATGTAACAAAAGTACAAAATAGAAACTACCCACATACGGTAAAGTCCCAAAAATGTCGAAAGACCACACGGTCCACTCAGAGCTTAAAGCTCACTAAATTAACCTGCAAGGTTGTAAAGCGGAGGGGGTGAGTACACTATGTACTCAGTGAGCTAGAAAAACAGATATCGCAAATAAAACTCGATACACACCAAGACAGTATAAACAATAAATTAAGTGAACATACATGACATAAAATTATAAAGGCTTGGCCTATGACTCAACGTATACTGGTTAGGAACCACATAGGCATAGCCTATTAATCACTCATCCAGTGAATATAGGTTCTAGTTCCAGTACACAAAAGCAGAAAAACATCACATGTATAAATTAAACCTCTTCAGAAAACAAATCTCAAAATAAGCCAAAATAATCATGTGTGTCACCACTAGTTAGCCAATCTAGTGTGAACACCCACCGATTCCCGATGTTTTCTTGACATTCATCTATGTTAAGTTCGGACTATAATCAGAAAGAGTGTCATGACCCTAAGTGATTATCTCGTCAGGGTCCAGACCCTAGACATGGAATCAACCACATGTCTCGTAGAAGGTGTCAATACGAGGACTTGACTTTTATGTATCAGTGTCAAGGGTATGGGGGTTGCTTAATCTGTTATGCCTAGCACACGATTGGCCAATCGTTACCTCACCAATCATAAAAATCATATAAAAAAATTCAGTACAATAATGAAGTAAGACACTATGCTTTTATTTATCGATTCAATCGATGAGATGGAACTTTTCCATAACTCTAAGCTAAAAGAGAACACATACATGCAACATATATGACTTCGTTATGCATATGTAAGTTCAAAAAAATTATTTCATGCAATAAATGCCATCTTTTGCACTCTAAGTGCAAAGTTATTCAAAAATGTAGTTTCAGGAAATAAAACGTTTTCCTTTACACTTTAAGTGCAGGTTTGTTGAAAATAATAACATTTCTCAAAAAACTTAATACAAACATCAGTTGCATTCCAAGTACAAAGAGTTATTTAAAATAATGTACTATACATTATCTAGGTTCAAAATTCACATACAAGTCATCATACATGTCTTAGGATGTTCTAATCTCATTTGAGAGATATGGTTTCACCAACTCACCTCAAAATAAGGTGTACACTCCTTTGACTGCAACAATCCTCAGTATGAGCTCCTTGATTCACACCTCCCGAGCTTTTATACATAAAAATATACTATGTATTTACTACCTAAACATGTATCTCATATTTATACACCATCACGTAAGTCTATAAATCATAATATCAGTATTCTTAAGCTATAGGATTCGGCCATTAAACTTCTCACATGGTTACTCCTTACTATTCACATTAGTTTTCTTTTGCATTTTCTAAGGCATTTAATGCCCTTAATACAATACTTACTAATTTCAAAACATAATTAAACACATTTTTATCTAATCACATTAGGCTATTACTCATCAATCTAAGCAACAATTCAAGTTTACTCAACGTAAACATGAAAGCCGCTTTCAATGGATATCATTATAAATCCTTAAATTCTAAGCCAAGCACACTTAGGCATTTTGTCAAACACCTAAAGTGCATGACTATTAAGTCACATTTTCAAGACTTTATCATAGTAATTCATGCTATATCTTGTTATATAACAAACACTTCCAAACAATAACACATTTTACCACTCCATCCAATCCAATTCCTTTCATTTAAGTCATGTTCATTATAATTATACAACTCATTACATTAATCCACTTCTTCTCCGATCATTTCTACCAAGCCTTATCCAATATACATCTTCTTCAACTTTTTTCGTCAATTCACATTACATTTACAATTAACATCATAGAATTCATTTAAATCATCAATTTCAAAAGATATTTAAAAATTCACAAGCTTTCACCAAAAAGAGAACATTTCAGTTTTGGCTAAAGAGAACTTCTCCGTGACTCATTTCATTCATCCAAACAATGTTTCATACATATTCAAGCATAGATGACATGTCTTAACACCAAACTCAAAATCATAATATAGAGAGAGATGAGACAAATTGTACTTAAACCTTCCTTTAGTGATATCTTAAAATCCTTTGAGAATTTCTCAAAATCTAATGATAGATTTGAGTTCCTTGATCCTAAGTTAACTTACAACATCTTGATTTGGGTTAGAGAATCAAAAAGAAGGGTAGAATTTTAGTGATAGCTAAAAATGGGTTCTTCTCCTCCTCTCTTCCCTTTTCTTCTCCTTTCTTCTTTTTTTTAAATTAAAAAAAATTGTTTCAAGTCTTTAATGGTGGGGTGCACGGTCATACAAGAAGAAGGGTCTAGAATATTGACTTTTCTCTGACCAAATATGGTGAAATTACCTTTCTACCCTTAGCTTATGTGAAATTACCATTATACCCTCCAAACTTTTCCTAAATTTGCAATTAAGCCCAAAAAATTTAGGAATGACCAAAAATTTTATTTTTATTTTGGTCCCTGAATTTTTAAAAATAATAATTAAGACCCTTAACTTTATAAAATTACATATTGGTCCTCTAAGAATTGAAAAATTACAATTAAGTCCTTTAACTTTTAACAATTGGCAAATAAGCCCTTGTGTACATCAACTTTTCCAATTATGCTTTCTAAGTGTCCAATAAATCTATAAATCATTTCTAATCACCTCTAAGGTATTAGAACACATTTAACCATGGTCATATCCATCAAATGGACTTGGTTTTACACACTTAGAAGCTTATATGTCAGAAATCTCCAAGATTTCGCATACCAAGGAACTCTAAGTTCATATAAGAGCATATAATATTATAAATCACTAACAGATATACCCAAAAGGATTTAAATACATATTTGAACTCATATACAACCATGTATATATCAATATACAGTAGCATCTCCAAGTACAAACTAGTACAAAAGGGCTCAGAGAGTCTGATATTACACAAAATGTAAAGGTACAAAAAAGTCCATAAATGAAGATACTTATAGCAGATGGTATATACAAAAACTTCAGGACATGCTAATTTCTATAATTTATTCCACACATGTGGAAATGAACAAAAGAGAAAGAAAGTGCAAATTATGAAACAACCAAACTGTTAAGAAATAAAGAACACTAGTTTAAGCAATATCATTACATATCAAACCAGTATCTAGGTTTCAAAATAATAATGAAAACCATAAATGCAATATAGGAAGGGAAGCATCTCAAACTTAAACATATAAAGCAAATTGGGATTCTTACCCTTACTCTTTTACTTAAAACGAAGATTCAACTTTTTCCTTGACCTTGAAACACTTCTATATGAAGACAAGTGGGAAGAAATCACAAACATGATCAATGCCTTTTAAAGTGAGACTACACAACTAAACATCAAGCTTTATAAAAGAAGGAATTGTAAGGAAAACGATGCATCTTCAATCCTTTTAAAATGAAGAGGGACTTAAAGAAAAACTTGCCACTACATGAAAGACCCTTCTTTTTTAAAACCAAAACCAAAATTTATTTGGGAGACCTCTCATCAAATAGATTATAGACAATTTGTTACTCCTTTATAAATCATCAATTCTTGCCAAATATGTTTCTTTAACGGACTTCATCTAAAATAAAAACAAAATTAAACTAATTAAAATGACTCTTTTCCAATTCCCTATCTTACATTTGAATAATTTAGCTAAGGATTCCTACGACTTTATTAATTGAGGCATGAATAAAAATTAGTTTGTTTATAAATTCATCTCCCATAAGCTTCTTCCCTTAAGAAAATAAGCATGTATCCATCATATCCATATGGTATCTTTTGCTTTTTGTTATCTTTATGCTATTTTTTTTAAATAACTCCCAAAGATGCAAATTATGTAGAAAAACCAAACAAAGACATGAACTATAACACTTCATCCCTATAGTTCATTTAGTAATCTTTAACAGAAATTTTATCAAAGACATAATAGGCAGTAGTCAAACAACCTTCATATTTGATTTTAAGCTTCAATCAACCCATTTTGGACACACTACCCATCTTACCATCTTTATTATTATGACAACACACATTAATCATCAAGAAAACCACAATACACATGACTTGACACAAAACACAACAGAAAACAACAACATCGCCATTAGAAGAAAAACTAGAGTGAAAAGGATGGAATACATATCTCAACTAATAATGACAAAGATGGCAGACAATGGAAGAAGATGACGACGATGGCAGATATAAGGAGAGCACAAAATGCAGAGGAAGACAACGATAGAAGAAAAGAAATGAAGAGTTTTTGTTTAAAATGAAATGAAAATGACTTTCGTTTAATTCTTAAAACTTTCAAACATTTGGCGACGATTTGAGAAAACATAGCCAAAAGTTATTTTTTCACGGTGAATTTTTCAAATTGTCACTAAATGCTCGACATTTGGCAATGAAATCTTTAAACCGTCACAAAATGTTGTTTCTTTTGTGATGATTAGTGAAATGTCACAAAAGGCTGGACTTTTGACCATGAATTAAAAAATTGTCGCCAAATTTGGCCAAAAATGTAGATAAAAATTTCTTGTTGTAATGATAATATTTTATGAAAGGACAAAAGGGTTGAATATTGATTGTCATTTACTTTGTGAAAAACTAATGAAAAGCTTTCTCAATCCTTTATTTGTTCCTTCATTAACTCAACTTTTAGATGTTTTTACTAGGCCTCGTTTAAGAGTTTTATATTAACAAATATCTCAAGTTAGGTTGGTTATATCCTCTAAAAGCTCAAACTTGAGGGGGTTATAAGTATAAAGAACTTCATTAGTCTTTAGTGTATAAGCTGGAGTTAGATGCTGTTAACACTCACTTTACCTAAAATTCACCAAATATAAATTTTTATTCACCAAAAGCATCACAAGAGCCAAGAGGATTCCAACTACTATAATAGTTCATAAAAGCAAGAGTAAAGGATCTCATTGTTCACCATCTAAAAAATATTTTTGTAACTTAGCTTAGTTCTAGTAAATAAGATCTTTTTTCTAATAATGGCATCTACTTACTTAAGAATGTAGGAGCTAAAGGTTTTGAGTCTACTTGTTCCTCAAATCAAATAATCCATACCTAGTGTTATCTAGTCAATTCTTATTTCCTATTTTTCTTACGTTCACATAAAGCTTGTAGCTCTCATGTTAACAAGTATTTATTGGAAAGTATCTTAGGTATTTCCATAATCATGCATAATAAAGCATAAGTGATAGGTGGAGACCTTAATACATATGTTATGAATCTTTAAAGATAACAAAATGTGGGACCAAAGTATTTTTGACCTAGCTACTACTTTCAAATAAACTAGAATGATTTATCTTCCAAAGGTAGATAATGTACTTAGAGAAACACATAATCAAAAGGGCCTTTGAATCAAAGAAAAAAAAATTCCATTTAGTTTCTTTAGTTTCATAGTAGGTTATGATGGTTTAAAAGTAATAGTTAAATTTTCCAAACAAGAACTTTAGGAAATTTAGTAATAAGCCAAAGTGTCCGCCAATATCCAATTCCTTAATGATAAAAAGAAGTGCAAACTATAAACATTTCTTACTTTTTTATGTATAAAGAAAAAATATTCAACCAAAAGTTCGTAATAAAGTGGCTCAGGGATAAAGACAACTGAATGTTAGTTATTTAATGGATTAAGAATTGAAATATATTAGAAAGATTTCAGAGATTATAGGAAACTATTATATCTAATACTAAGTAAGTACTAGTGTATCTTGGTCACATATAGTTGGAAGTGGGAAGTGGGAAGTGGGAAGTGGGAAGTGGGAAGTGGGAAGTGGGAATTGGTATATCTTGGTAACAAAATGATACTTCATTTTGAATGCATGATAGGGATGATCTTCGCATCCACCTTCTTAGTGATTAGAATTCTCTAGTCCATTTATATGTTATGTCAAAAGGTAATATCTTTCATTTTGTGATTCTCGAAAATTCTTGAGTTCCTCTTACTCAAGATGATACGAATAAAGCAATTTAAGACAATTTTAAATAAATTGTAGTCAACCTTTCAATTCATTTGAACATTAGCTACCTATTTGATTATTTCTAGAGAATGGTTTAAATTATAGCATAGGTTATAGTAAGATAAATTGTTTAACTAGTGACATTTCGTTACACCTTGAGAGAGGGTAGCTAGAATTTTAGCAAATCTTAGGCCAAGCATAAATTGAATCAATTAGTCAAAGGGAGAAAATAGGGATACTGACAAGTACTAATGTTTAATCTTTTCTCTAAGTCTTAGTTTACAATTTTGGTTTAGGTTGCATTGTTCCCTGTTACTTTTAGTTTGTCTTTATTTTACTTATCTTCTCAAATTCGATTAAAACAATTTATTAAACAAAGAAAAACTAAAATTAAGTGTTGCCTAAGCATAATCCTTGTGGGATCAATATCTACTTTCAACTACAAGTATGACTTGTATACTTGCAGTTTTGAGCATAAGACTAGTAGTGTGTTTTGCATTCAACAAGTTTTTAGTATCGTTGTCCAGAATTGATTGTTTATCATCTTGTTTAGTTTGGGTTACTTTGATTTAAGATTTTTTGATATTTTTCCTTATGTCTTTACAGGTGCATGAACATAAGGAACACATGAATGAATACTAAATTTCATAACAAAGAGTTAGTAAATATCACAAGCCATGAACAATAGTTAAGAAGAGTGAAGCGCCAAGACATTATACAAAGAAATATGGTGGAAGAAGGAGATCAGGGAGGGGTTGAAAGGACATTGATGGATTTTATGAGACTAGGATTCAATCTTCAAGGAGTCGCAAAGCCAACGATTCATGTTAACAATTTCGAGATCAAGCTGGCACTCCTCAACATTCTTCAGTACTGTGCAGTTCTATAGGTTGTCTAATTAAGATCCTAATGCCCATCTCACCAATTTTTTGGAGATATACGACATTTTTTGGTTTAATGGGATGTCTAATGTTACTATGAGGTTACGATTATTTTCTTTCACATTGAGAGATCGGGCGAAGGCGTGGCACAATTCATTCAGCTCAGGGCTGATTATTACTTGGGAACAGCTAGCCTAGGCATTTCTTACCAAATTCTTTGCATCACCCAAGACAATAAGGATCATTAAGGAAATCACAAATTCTCAACAAAACAATAGGGAGTCTTTGTATGAAGCTTGGTAGAGATTTAAAGAACTACTGAGAAGTTATCCCCACCATAACCTTCTAAGGGAATTCCTCATGCAAACATTTTACAATGGTGTAAATCAAAGCACAAGAGGGACTATAGATGTAGCTGTGGGAAGATCTTTGATAGGGAAAACTATTGATGCAGTGCATGACCTTTTGAAAGAGTTGGTGAGCAACAGTTATATATGGTTAAGCGACAATAGTAAATAGGGACAGAAGGAGCAAAATTGTGTGATCCTAATTGACTTCGTTATGCTTTGTAGGCACAATTCATAGCCCTGACTAAGCAATTGAGCAACATGCAGGGAGTATCTTCATCTGCAACCAAAGCTATACAATCATAGTGTGAGTTATGCTGACAGGACAACCATTACATAATAGAATGCTTTGTTTGGGAGCTAGTAGCACTGAATAGGTAAGTTACTTGGGCCAACCACAGTGAGGTAACATTCTGTACTCGAATTCTTATAATCCGTGGTAGAAAAATCACCCAAATTTCTTTTATAATAATAAAAATGCAAGTGGCCAAGCAAGACCACAAGGACCTTTAGGATTTTAGCAAGACCGACTTGGATCTTTGGAGAACAAAATGGACAAGTTGATGGATGTTTTGGGGTCCAAAATGGCAAATCAAGAAGAGAACCAAAAGAGAATATTTTCGAGCCATAAAAAAAGTCAAAAGAGGATGGAGGCAAAGTTTCATCAAATAGTGAAGAACCATGCCTCATCCATCCATAATTAGAGGTATAGGTAGGTCAACTTGCTAATGTTATGTCTTCTAGAAGTGTAGATAGCTTACCAAGCAATACCAAGGCTAACCCAAGGAGATAATTGAAGGCTATCACACTTTAAAGTGGCAAGTAGATGGAGGAACCAAGTGTGGAAAAGGATAGCCAAAAAAAGGGAAAAGGTAAGGAGATTCAAGAAGAGAAAGAAGAAGACAAGTTGTATGTGCCACCACCACCATCTAAGCCCAAACTTTCATATCCACAAAGGGTGAGGAAACATCAAGTGGACACTCAGTTTTCCAAGTTTCGGGAGAAACTAAAGAGGCTTCAAATCAACTTGTCATTGGTGGAAGCTTTGGAGTGCATGCCTAAGTATCCAAAGTTTCTAAAGGACATGATGACACACAAATGTACTTCGGAGGGCAATCAAACGATCACTTTGACAAAGAATTGTAGTTCCATTATCTCAAGCATGGTGCCTTGAAAATTACAAAATCCAGGGAGTTTTATGATTCCTGTTGTTCGTGATTTTGAACTTTCTAACTTTTATGATTTATGTGTAAGCATTCACTTTATGCCTTTTCTGTTTTAAGGAAATTAGGACTAAGAGAGGTCAAGCTAACATCCATGCTGATTTAACTTGCGGATCAATCCATCAAAAGGCCATATTGAGTTGTAGAAGATATGTTGGTAAAACTAGATAAATTTATTATTCCTGTTGATTTTGTGGTATTGGATTTTGAAGATGATAAAAAATTTACATTGATTTTGGGTAGGCCCTTTATGAATACTGGTAGGGTATTAGTTAATGTGCATGAGGGAAAACTTGTTTTAAGGAATGGCGATGAGCAAGTTGAGTTTAATTTTTCTAAATCTTTGAAGAAACTGATAGATGGTAATGTATGTATAAAGAATGATGTTATGGATGAACGTGTGAAGGAGGTTGAAGAGGAAGTTATTGAAGTGCACAAGGATGAGAGTGTGGGAGAAGAGGATTTATGTAAAGAAGTTGAGTTAGAGAAGTTGGAGAGAACAAATAAACCTACACCATTAGAAGGGAGGCATGACAGTGATGGAAAATGAAAAGGTGAAAAGATTTCCACTAGGACCATCACAGGTTAGGGAGCATACTTTGATTACCAAAAGCTCAATTTGGCCACCAAGAAAGATGACTTTACTTTACCTTTTATGGACCAAATGATTGAAAGGGTAGTTGGCCATGCATTTTATTGTTTTCTTGATGGATATTCAAGGTATAATTAGGTGGTTATATACCCACAGGATCAGGAGAAAACCACTTTCACTTATCCTTATGGGACTTTTGCTTATCGAAGGATGCCATTCGGTTTATGCAATGCACCTACCACATTCTAAATGTGCATAATGGTCATATTTGCAGACATGAATAAGAACTTCATAGAGGTATTTATGGATGATTGCTCTATCTTTGGAGATTCTTTTGATCATTATTTATCTAATTTAGATATAGTACTTCAAAGATGTGAGGAGTCTCATCTAGTCTTGAACTAGGAAAAGTGTCACCTCATGTTCTATGAGGAAATTGTATTGGGCCATAAGATCTCATGTAAGGGGATTGAGGTGGATCGAGCTAAGACCGAAGTAATTGAAAAATTACCACCTCCCACCAACATCAAAGGCATCCAAGCCTTCCTTGGTCATGGAGGGATCTACAGATGGTTCATCAAGGATATTTCTTTTATCGCTAGACCCTTAACTCATTTATTAGTCAAAAATGTGCCTTTAATTTTTAATGATGCTTGTTTAGACACTTCTAACAGGTTAAAGAAGGCACTTATATCAGCACCCATTCTGATGTTGCCATATTGGTCCCTTCCTTTTGAGATCATGTGTGATGCATGTGATCATGCCATTGGTTGTGTCCCTAGTCAGTTGAAGGAAAAGAGGCTACACACCATCTATCACATAAGCAAGACCTTGACGGGAACATAACTAAATTACACAACTATGAAAAAGGAGTTGCTTGCTGTGGTATTTGCATGTGAGAAATTTTGTTCCTATCTTTTAGGTTCATAAGTCATTGTTTTTATAGATCATACAACATTGCAATATCTTTTTGCAAAGAACGATGTCAAGGCTAGGCTTCTCCAATTGGCACTTCTACTCCAAGAATTTGACATTGAGGTTATAGACAAGAAGGGAGTAAAAAATGTTGTAGCTGACCATCTCTCGAGACTTGAAGGAGGGCACCATAAAGAAGAAGAGGAAATTCAGGACATCTTTCCTTATGAGGCTTTAATGATGGTAGATAATCCTTTTCGTCTTGGTTTGTAGATATTGCAAACTACTCTCAGGTGGTATTCTTTCTTCCAATCTTTCTTAACAACAAAGGAAGCTTTTTATAATTCAATGTTCTCATTATATTTGGGATGAACCTATATTTTATAAGATATATGCTGGCAGTGTGATTCACAGGTGTAACCCTAAAGATGAAATGCTTGAAATTTTGATACAATGTCATAGTTCACTTTATACAGGGCATTATGGAACTAACAAGACTACAACCTGAATCTTAGAGTGTGGATTCTATTGTCCAACCTTATTCAAGGATGCTCGAGATTTTGTGCTAAAGTGTTATAGGTGTCAAAGAGTGGGTAACATATCGAAGAAGGATGAGATGCCACTTTTAAACATCATAGAGGTGGAGATATTCGTTGTGTAGGGATTGGAATTTATGGGTCCATTCCCATCCTCTTCAGGTAACACTTACATATTAGTTGGAGTTGATTTTTTTTTCAAGTGGATTGAGGTTGTAGCTACTCCAACTAATGATGGCAAAGTGGTTTAAAAGTTCATCAAGAAGACCTTTTATGAGATTTAGGGTGACCAAAGCAATTATAAATGATGGAGGGAATCATTTTTTCAGCAAATCATTTGAGACTCTTTCGAAAAGATACAATGTTCATCATATAGTGGTGACTCCTTGCTAACCCTAAACTAGTGATCAAGTGGAGGTAGTGAATAGAGAGCTGAAGAAGATTTTGGAGAAGGTAGTGAGCACCTCAAGAAAGGATTAGGCGTTGAAGCTGGATGACATCTTATGGGCTTACAGGACAGCTTTCAAGACACCCATAAGAGTTATTCCATATAGACTTGTGTATGGCAAGGCGTGCCATTTACCTTTGGAGTTGAAGCATCAGCCGTATTGATCCGTAAGGAAGTTGAACATGGACGGAAGCTTGCGAGAGAGAAAAGATTGTTACAACTTGATGAATTAGAAGAATTGAGGTTTGAAACTTATGAAAATGCCAATTTGTATAAGGAAAGGACAAAGAAGTGGCATGATGCTCACATTAAGAAGAAGGAGTTTAAGAGTGGGGACTTGGTGCTTTTGTTTAATTCAAGACTTCAATTATTTCCTAAAAAGCTCAATTCAAGATGGAGTGCAACCTTCAGGGTTATTCAGGCATTTCCCTGTAGAGCTTTGGAGTTAAAAATTGACAAGGGTAAAGCATTCAAGGCCAATGGGCATAGATGCAAGCCATACTATGGAGGGTTGTAAGCCATACTATGGAGGGTCATATTCATAAGAAAGGGAAGTCATCTCTTTCCTTTCTTCCACTTCTTCATGAAAGCATATGAACTGGTCAAGCTAATGGCCTTCACTTAGCATGTTTACCTTTCTTTTGCTTGCTTTTATGTACTTGTAAGTTTGATTTGTTTGGTTTTGATTATGTTTGGTTTGAGATTTGTTTGAGTTTGTGTTCTTTTCAAATTTCTTATTGGATAGTTGATTTTGATATGTTGGTAGGTTGATTGAATGTTGGGAATGCATATCAAGCTTATAAGAAGAATAAGAAGTTGGAAAAAATTGGATAATCCATGACCATGGGAATTGGCTTGATTCCCACGAACATGTGAAGGCTTTCCATAAACTTTCTGGAGCCTTAACCTATGATCGTGGAAATGGACCTATTTTCTATGATCGTGAGAAGGCTATCCAAAAAATTTCTGTAGCCTTAACCCATGATCGTGGAAATCACTATGATTTCCACAATCGTGGGATCCTTTGATAGAAACTTTTTAAAAACCCTCTTTTCTTCTTCTTTCTTCACTTTCCCTCATTTTCTCTCTTTGCATCCAACTCTCTCATTAACCTTAGCTTTGAAAGTCTTTCATTTTTCTCCCAGACTTTGATTTTTCTTCTTCAATGTTTCCAAATAAGCTTGTCTCTTAGAAACCCATCAACCAATTGCGTCAACAAGTCTCGAGTGAAGGTAAAATCAATATGGTGGTAAATCTTTGTACCCCATTTCCATATTTTTGGAAGACAAGGGTATGCAATTTTGAGACTTTAAAGATAGAGAATTACTGCCTCCATGATACTTTGATTTTGAATTATTAGTTATGTTATTTATGTTCTTGGTTGAGTTGTGTTTGATGTTTTGATTTCATTTTATGGTTACCTTGTCACATTGAGGACAATATGCTATCTAAGTATGGGGAGGTGACATTTGCTTTGTCAATTGCATCGTTTAAATTTATTTTATTTACTGTTTATGATATATGGTTTAGGCATATTAGTTTGTTGTTTGATGTTGTGTTGTGCTAAGCAATGGAACCACACTTGAATCATTTTTCATATGTTTTTCAATAAGATTCTATCTTGCTAGTTGGAATAAGATTGAATGCTTGCTTGAACTTTGATTAGGCTACTTGAGTAGAGAGTAAATCATGTTGAGTGATGAAAAGAAGTTGGTTTCATAAACTTACTCAAAATGTGACACTTAAGTAATGAGGTAGTGTAGAGATGCATAATGAATTTTCATTTGAGCCAGTGTGAGGATTAAGCTTATTTGACTCCATCTATAGTCATCCTATTTCTTTAAGTGTGTGATACCCCTTTAGGTTACTACCTTCAGAACTTGCTTTGAATCGGTTTGAGTCTACCGGATATATGATTAATAAAAATGATTAAGGCCTTTTTTGTGATAACCCTTGACTTAAATGATTTACCCTTGTTCGCCCTGTTAAGCCTTAACCCTTTTATTTCTTAAAAACACCTCATATTTCAAAACTCGAAACCTCATTAGCCTACCTATTCATAAGCTTAGTTAAGTATTAAGTGATGCGCTAGTTTAGGATTTTTGGTAAAAATTTTTTCTTTTTGAGATGAATTGAGTTATACTTGTACTCTTCGATCGCATTATATCTAATTTCTATTTTGTTTGTTGGTTCTTCAATTATATAAAAATAAAAAATATAAAAAGAAGAAAAGAAAAAGAGAAAAGAGAAAAAGGAAAGAAAAAGGAAGAACATTTTGGTAGCAACAATAAGTGTGGAGTATTAGTATATTTACATTTGTATATCTCAAAATATGTTTTGTATCCTTTTGTTCACTTATTACTTTATATATGCTTGTGTTAAACCCTTTACCTCTTTTGACCCACCTTAACCCTTACCACGTTATAACTCGAAACAAGCCCTTTTGATCTATTTATGCATGTAATCATTATAAAGGAGCATTGGTGTATTAGCAAGCCTATGATAGTGTAGTTTCCTATAGGAAGTTTGAGCGAAACACTAACCATCAAACAATTGAGAAAAATGAGTGAAACCATGAAGAAGATTCATTATGTGTTTATACTTATCTTTAAGTGATGGTGCCATAAATTGATTTTGCTTATGTACACTAATAAAAAGTAGTCATGATATGTGTAATAGCTTGATATTTGAGTTGGCCAAACTTTGAGGGATTGCATGCTTTGATCTTTGTGAAAGTGGAATGATGGAATTGATTGGCTGTATTCAATTTTGTTTAAGGAAAAGCAAAGATTTATGCATGGGGAAGTTGATAGATGTGCATTAGTGTTTGTTTTTCTAAGTATTTAGCATGCGTTTCTTGCATAATAAGTTAGTATTATTGTGTTTTAGGACTTGTTTTGTCTATTTTTGTGCAGTTTGATCTTAACGGTTGTTCTATTGTGTTTAATGTTGGTTTAGGGTAAGAATTGATCATTTTGGTGTGGGAATGGAGGGTGGACACCTTTGTGATTGAGCTACAAACCAAGAGAAGAGAAGTGAAGTGGAGCTGCTGAAGAATAAGAACCTATGACTGTGGAAAAGGGCATATTTCCCACAATCATGGTAAATGTATGGAGAAAGTTTCTATCACATTAACCTATGATCATAGGAATCATAAGGATAATTCCCACGATCGTGGGATACTTAGCCCGAGTAGTCATATGGGTTTTTCTTATTTTTTTAAGGTTTTATGATATATAATGAGATAGAACCCAGAAAGTCATCAGAGGGTTATAGAAATTGCTTTCTAGAGCTAAAAGAGATATTGAAAGCCTAGAAATAGGGGAGATTCAAGGTTTCGTGTTGGGCCCGGGCCCCGATTCCCTATTCCCGAGGTGGCCCCTTAGGCTGTGCCCGCGACGGGCGCCCAAAACGTCAAACCCGATCCCAACATCCATACATAAGTCGATTCATACATACATTTCACACCAAAATATCATACACACAATCATTCGAACTATGAATTAAAGACCCCATAAGCCCAAGGGCTACATGCCATTACAATCCAAAGAAATTAAACAAGTGTTATAATTCAAAATAAGTCCAAATCCAAATACATGAAATATGCTCCATGATGACATGCTCAGCGGGCCAACCAAAATACTAACTTAATGCAAAGCTCCTAACTATCTTGGAGTTTCCGATGCCTTACAAGATCAACGATCGTCTCGTTCTGCACCTAAGGAGGAAAATAATGGGTTGAGCTACACAGCTCAGTGGCTAATGTAATTATAGCCATTGGCAACTAGCACAAATTCAGGCATATGTACGTCTATATATTATACATATATACTTGCATCAATTCTAGCACTCACAT
>JANZLD010000009.1:26965760-26977804 GCA_026413575.1 Erythroxylum carthagenense | reverse complement strand
TCTTATTTATTTAGCAATCAAATTCTCTACAATTCTCTTTCAAAGACTCATAGCTTAAGGTATTAACACACAAAGCTTATCATGAAACACATAACCATCAACTTAACATTTCATTATGCGTCATGTTCAATAAATCAAAATGCAATGCATAAACAAATGGCTCGAGAGTCCCAGGGAATGAAACGGAGAAACCAAGGTTTACACCATGAACAAAACGAGTATAATTCTTAGGATCTCATGTGCCACAAGTAGGCAGCCGGGAGAAGGCGTTAGTCAATGTGTACATGACGAACAAAATGGTTCCCCTCTTGCCCAATCACAACCAAATTGTCATGCATTTCCATATCAATCACAACAATCCAATTCAAACAATTCAAGTACTCAAGCAAACAAGTATTGATTCATTATCACAACAACCATAAACATATTACCCACCTACCTTGGTTGAAATCCCAAATTCAAGATTGCCCTTCCTCTTACTCTTTCCTTAGGATTCCTTGGTTTCCTTTAATAAACCAAATTCTCATTTAATCAAACACATTTTCCATTCAATCCAATGTACAAAAAGAAAACCCATAAGGCTTTGATAATCAAGAACAAAATTAGACTTAAACCTAATCCACCTATGGATTATCTAAGCTAGAAAACCAAAACCTAGTTGAAAATCCTTAACCATCCAACTAGGGTTTCTATTCTTTCTTCCTTCACAAACCCATTTCACTTTATAATCCCTTTTTCTAACCAAACAAGAGGAAAAGTAATGGAGTTTACCTTAACAAGATGATTTCCTCTTCTTTTTCTTCTTCTCTCTTCCTCTCCCACGATTCTCTCTTCTTCTTCCCTAGCTTCCTCAATTTTTCTTCTTCTTTTCTCTTCTCTCACGTTTTTCTTCTTCTCAATTTTTCTTCTTCTTCCCTAGCTTCCAACACTGCCAGGATTCTCCTTATGATTTGAATAGATGGATAGGAATGCTCTTTCCTCTCTTTAATATGCCAAAAACTTGAGTTTTTAAGATAATATTTATTAATTCATTTGGTCTAAAGAGCCTCCTTATTAGTAATTAATCTCCATATTCATTTTGAAATTAGGATTTATTAGGTCATCTGCACAAAAATCAACCCTTGTCCACCTTAGTTTTTTCTCTACCCAATTTGTTCCCACTTCATTTTTGCACCTTTAAAGTTATTAGCATTTCCACTCAATAGAAAATTCTTAATACATTTTTCCAGCTCTTTGTTGATTTTCTTTGGAAGAAAGAGATGGGTGCTCCAGTGAATGTGTAGATTCCTAAGCACATAAGAGATAAGTTGACGCCTCCCTACATGTGACAAAGTCCTATGCTGTTAGGCATTGATTATTCTCTTGCAAGTTTCCATAATAAGAAGATAGTATTAGTTTCTTAGAGTATTGGAAGAGATAGGAACTCTAATATATTTAAATGGAAGGCATTGATTTTTTAATCCAATAATCAGCCTCAGCCTAGAAGTGTTTTTTCACATCGGAAGAGAAATAGATATTGTTTTTATGTTGATTGACATTTAACCATGAAAGTCTGCAGAACTTCTCAAGAGAATTATGTAATATTATTATAGAATGTATATGAGCTCAACATAGCATAATTAGACTATTTGCAAAGCTTAAGTGGGTGAGATTTAACACCTTTCATTTAGGATGAAACTTTAACGTGAGGCTTTTTTTAGTATTCCTTATAGTCAACCTCGTGAGAATTTCCATTGAAATAACAAAAGATATGAGGAAAGACGATCCCCTTTCCTTATCCAATTAGTTTGCTTAGTTTTTTTGCTAGCAATGCTATTTATAAAAATGCTAAATGAAGTTTTAGAAATGCAAGAGTTAATCTAGGAGATGAATCTGCAAGGAAATCTAAACCATTCAGGGCAATATAGGATAAACTTCCAATTGATAATATCAAAAGGTTTTTAAATGTTCACTTTGATGGATATGTTTATATCATAATCTCTCAACAATTCCTAAATCAAGAAAATATTATCATAGATGGATCTACCTAGAATGAAGGCACCCTAAGATTGGTGGATAAAATGCTTTAAGATACCATTCAACTTTTAGGCTAGAAGCTTGGAAAGCAATTTCTAAATAGTGTTGCTGGAAGAAATAAGGCAAAACTCCTTAAGATTATTAGAATTTGGGAGTTTTGGAACTAGACAAATGTGAGCGGTGTTAATTTTATTAAGCATTCTTCTAGTAGACATGAACTCTTAAATAACCTACATCGAAAAAACTTTTGTAATATCCCATACAGATTGAAAGAAGAAGGCATTGAAGCCATCCAGACTTGAATTTTTTCTTTGGATTTAAATTAAATGAAGTAGTTTTAAATTTCAGTTAAGAAGTAGGTTTTTGTAATTCTTCCAGCAGATCCTCATAAATAGTATTTGAAAGATCAATCAAATCCACTAAATATTGTAAGTTTAGTTGGCCTAGAGTACTAAAACCAAGAATCTTCTTGTAGTAATCAATCACATCCCTTCTATTGAACTTTTGTATTTTGCTAGCTAGTTATCTTCATCAAGAAAACAATGGATTTTATTGAGGTTTCTTCTAGTAAGTATAGAATTATGAAAGAACTTGGTGTTAGAATCTCCCACTTTCAAGCAATTTAACTTGGATTTTTGTAGCAGAAGGGATCTATGATCTTGTAGAGGCTTGTACTTTGGTAACCTAAATTCCTTATGTTTCAACTGGTGATTATTTGGATCCTAGTAACATTCCTCTTGAAATGCTTTTAGCTCTACCTTGGCAATATGTAAACTTTGAATTTTTTCTTGAGCTTAACTTGCAAAATTTTGGGTTTTTTCTTGAGCTGATAAGACTTACAACTTGCATAGTAAAAATCTCAAACTTCTTTCACTAATCCTTATAAATTAAGTGAGATTTAAGATGTGAATTCATTAACTTCTATGATGGAGTGATTAGAATGCAAAGGAGGACCAAAATTAGCAAATAAATTAGGACATAAACCTATCTATACGTCATTAACCATAATTCTATCATTTTTTTCCTTGTAAGGAACATGCTTGTTTTTCATTACTCTAGGTAAAATGAAAGCCTACATACTTTAAGTCAAACACTTCCAGTTTGCTTACTATAACCTTTAGCTCTTTACTTATAATTCTAAAGCTGACCACCCTACCACTTTGCGCTTCAGAGGAATGGAGTACACAATTAAAATCACTAGCTAATATCTATGGACTAGCCATTAAAGATTGAATGGAACTAAGTTTTCCCCAAATTTTGGCTCTTTGGAAAGTAATATTTGAAGCATAAATGATGGAAAATTTAAAGAAGACTGAGGAATCCACTTTTTTGCACACTAAAAGGATAAATTGATCAGAGCTATTTCATATAGTGACCTGAATTTTTCCTTATTGTAAGCATACAAATTTTTCCATTATAATGATGCTCATGATTAGACCTTAAGATCTAATTAGTGCCTAGAAATTTCATAAAATCTTGAAATTTTGAAGTATTAATTCTAGTTTTAATAAATCCTAGAATGATAGGCTTTTTTTTTCAATAGTAATTCCCTAACAGCTTGTCTTTTATGGGATTCATTCATACCCTTAATATTCCAAAACATCATATTCATACAAAAAAGATAAGAGGAATTACCAACCCCTTATGGGCTTTTTTTCTTCCTACCTAATTTTCTATTAGACGTTGGAAAGGTTTTCCCCCATTAGCCCCTTGATCTAGTTAAGTCCTTGGACCTCCTGTACTTGATCATCCTCATGATGATCTTTAGTACTGGGGACCTTATCAGTATCCTTGTTTCTATTTTCCCTTCAATTGTAGAAACTCCTTCAACATATTTAACTCCACCTAACCTACATTCAAGATCTTCATTTACTTTTATTACTTCTGTTACTTCTGTTATTTTTGTTACTTATCTTAACTTTGAGCCGCATTACCAGAAGAGCTTATGTTAGTTCCTCTTTGATCTTGACTTTTACACAAATTTTGGAAAAACATATTCTCTTAATTCAAGCTAATGTTGGATCAAAAGCTAAAGATTTACCTACTAATCTAGCAAGAAAACTCAAGCCATCTAAAGTCCATTATTATAGTGGAATGGTTTTTATTCTATTTCTATTTAGTTCCATTCTTAGAAACCATTTCTACATAAGCATTGGATGGCCTCCAATATGCTAGGGACTCTATTCCATAACTAAATTCAAGCTATCCTCATCTTTGAATTTGAATGGGAAAGAATCCTCTTCAGTTAACAGGATCTTTTCTAACCATTTGCTTCCCTTGTAACACTCCACTACTATAGAGTATATAATTGAACATCCTGAGGACATTCAAGTCCATAACCTATGATAATGACATATTAGAGCAGTTACGTTCTCTTATAAGGCATCATAAAGAATAACGCAATAATTAAAAACCCAAAATTCCTCATTTCATAGCATAAAACTGAGTATAAATTGTAGCTTTACAATAATACCCATATAAGTACATTAACAAAAACTAATTAGAGTGTACATCTCTGTATACCGAACATGATACATATATGAGAAATTATACAAAATTTCTATCTAGATCCTTCAGTCTCAACTGACTGACCTTTGAGCCATGTCTTTAATCCAAAAGTACAAAAACTATACTTCTTCTAGAGTCTCTCTGTCACTAGTATCCTCTCTTGAACCTGAAATGTCAACATTACAATTTTAATGAGTTTTGTCAACTCAATGAGCTACCTATCATCGATGGCTCACTCATAACACATAACACATACAGTTCATGTAATCACGTAATTTACATCATTTCACTAATAATCATATAGCATCACATATCACTTTGTTCAATTCACATTCATGTTCAGAGAAGTCATACAGTTTATTTTTTATCATTTAAAACATGTATATTAATTATATATGTAATTCACATGAGACTCACTTTTAATTGTTAATGTTATGACCGAGTGCCTTTTTACTGGCCCATATCCTTTGTGGATACTAGGCTTGTTTTAGATATTGTCCCATATCCCTTAGTGGATACTGGGTAAATTAACAACTAAGCTAGAGGCCATTATCACATTATGGGCTTTAAGTTCTTTTTTGGTGGCTACTCCAGTCACAACAACCTTTATGTTGTCATGCATTCATGTAACTAAATGCATCACATTCACATATTTTCAACCAGTCACATAATTTCACTTTCACTTTCACATTCATATTTATCATCAGACTTTAGTCTGGCATTCAACCAAAATGTTGAGTATCACTTATTTCCTCAAATTCACAAACAAGGAGCACTTATAATATAATATTCATGCATCAAACACCTCAGGCATTCAATGTTCAAAATCAATATAATCACATTGACATAATCATTTAATACATAATTTAAAACAAACAATTAATCGAGCGAGACCATCCAGATAGCTATTGCCTTAAAGTCCCAGAAACGTCTAGATGTTGACGCTTTAAATGCTCTTCTATATCATGCAATATACACTAACACATATCATAACTTTGCACAATTATATAAGTACTCATTTATGCACAAATGTGTATATGGATTGTGTACAATGCATGCTTAATGACAATCTCAGGTATATTTCATTTATTCTCATCACATGATCATTCATATTCAAAACTTGTATAAGTCTAATTTTAACTTAGGTTTACACCTCAATAATACAAAATTTATTCTAAGTTGATCACTCAATCAATCATTCCAGCTTTTTCTCAAAATAGATTTTCGGGTCAATTTTGCATGATCATTATGACAAGGAAAATGAAGTATTTGGGCATCACCTTCTTCTAAAATAATGTTCTTCTATGTCTTAAGTTTCTAATAAACTAAAGTTCATACAATTTAGTTAAGTATTCTACAAGTTATAAAAAAAATAATTTAGACTATTCTCACACCATGACAGTACACAATACTTAACTTCAATCCAAATTTTGAAACTCTTAAAGACATAATTAAAAATAGATTCCTTCATTAAATTTGTATCCATGTGTCTATAGTTTAATCTAAACTTAAAATCATTCCATTTTGATATCTACATATTAATATATGGCGAAAATATAGATGCCTATTTAGTAAAAACACTCCATTTAACAAATTCCAACACACTTCATTATTTTTCATCCTAAACTCATCAGTCAATCATTATCAATCCTTTCCTAATGAATTGAGATGACCATGAAATTTGGTGGAGAGGAAGGACGATGTATGAGGAATTCTTGGCCCAAGTTTCAAGTCAATTGGAGGTCTGAAGAAGAACTTATGGGCGAAAGAGTGAAGGGTGTCGAAAATTGTCTAAAAGTATAGCACCTTCATTATCACGATCGTGCATGATCGTGCACTGCCTGCTGAATCCTCTCTGTCACAATCATGCACTGCCTAATTTTTCCCTTCTAACATAATAATGCATTGCCTGATTTCTCCCTTCTATCAAGCACGATCGTGTAACTCCTCTAGGGTTTCCTCTCTGTCATGATTGTGCACAAACACAATCGTGATAGATGATCTTTCCCAGATTTTACGAAACAACATTTTTTTCATCACTAGTTCATCTCTTTTGCTTAGTCTAACATTTCTAACTTATGTCCTCATTATTTCCTCTTCATTCCTACTTCCATTTCATCTCAATGCATTCACTCACAAATTCAAATCTATGATTGATCATAAACATCAAAAACAAAACATCTCAAATACACACATTCATCATATTTTTTGCATATGTTCATCTTTGTTAACACCTTCATTTCATCTCTAACTTATCACCTTAACTCTTCCCATTTCAACACATCACATTACTTCCTTTCTTTAGCTCTAGACTTATTTTAGTTCATCTCTATAACACCCAAAGAGATCCACGTAAAAAAAATAGTGAAAACAGAGCATAAGCATATCATTCTTTCGTTCACATTTCTACAATCCTTCTATACACAATAATTAAGTCATAAACTCATCCCCATATTCATCAACTTTAAATTCTCATTAAAACATCATTTTCATAACCAACCTATCTCAAAAAAATCTTTAACACAACTCATGATCCATTGTTCATCATATATTCACAAATATTACATAATCCTACTTACTACCTCATCCATGTATCATCACTCTTCAGCTCCTTTTTCACTATCATTCAATCTCAAGATATCATCATAAATTCTTTTTATTAACCATGGCTCAATGGTAAGAGGTGTGCACTTAAAGTACAACAAAACCTTGAAGTCTTGCGTTCGAGTCGTGACTCACGCAAGTACCAAAGAGGACAATACCTGGAGTGATGGCGGTAGAGGCCGGGCTCTACATTAACCCATTCATAAAATTAATATACTAAAAATAGAAAATTAACTAATTTATTTTTACAAGCAATTACAACATATATAAAACATCATTTTCTGAACATTCAACCTCTAAGTATCATTATGCATGTTTCATTTTACAAATCATGAAGAACTATATGATACTTATTTTTTTAAAACTGTAAAATCTTCAAATCACGTGAACCCTAGCTTTCCGTTATAACCTATTTAATCATGGGTCAGTCAAATGGTAATCATTGTATGTAGCATGAATTATATGGAGATAGTTGTGTGATCAAAATAAGATTCATCACCCTAAAGTAATTAGGGAGAATGTTCGATTGTTCTCGATTAGTATTGATTCAGGAAATCCCTGGCCAATGCATAATGACTTTTTGTAAATAGTTTACAAATGTCATTAATTGAATCGATAGCTAATGGCGAAGAACTAATATGATGAGACTCAAAATAGAGTAAACATTAATTTCATGCTCTATGTCTAACATTGTATAATGAAAGGATTAAATTATATGGAAAAAATCATGCATAGAAAGGTTATCAAAACCACTTTGAAATTTCTAAATATTAGGTAGTCATGATGCGTTGCTAGATGCCGATCTTGATTTATGATTATAAATATTTTAATTAGATAATTAAAGATAAATTAAAAGAAGTTTTAATTTATCTAATTCTAATTATTAATTAGAATTTTAATTTATAATCATTGCCAACATATTTGGGAACTTAATGGGAAAACATATAAAATGGGTTAAAGAGAGCAAATTTAATTTAATCCAGTTAGACTTGATTATAAAATTTGAGAAATTTTATAATTAAATATGAGATATTTAATAAACAAGGATTAATATGAGATATTGAATCTTATTTGGGCATAATTGGTATTTAATAAGAATTATTTGTAATTCTAATTAAATTTTAATTGAAATTAGAATATAATTTCAATTAAATTACTAAAACATCCAAAGCTTATTATAAATATAATTAAGCTCTATAGAGCTAGCACTTCTTACTTAATGCACTCTATAAGAGTTATAGAGTTCGACCATTTGTGTGACTATGGTGGTTGAGACGGATTGGTTTCAGAAATAGTTCAAAGGATACTACACGATAAAGATCAAGCTTCATAATAAGGTACAAATTAAGTTTACAATTTATTATGATTTATGTTTATCATTTTATAGGATAAAAGAGATCTTGACTTTTGGGAAATCAAAAGTTACGAAAACGTTTTGTGATTATTCCGCTACGATCAGGATTAGATTCTGACTTAGTTTCCCAACACTTTTAGACCTCTCAAGATAGCCTTTTAAACTAAAAATCTCTAACAAGTAATCTTTAAACTTAAAAAGAGTATAGTTTTTAATAGTGTTCCAGTTCAGGAAAGCTTCTATAGTTAAGTGATTAGGAAATAAAGTTTTACCAAATTTTTCCCATCTAAAAGGAAGATCTATGTCTATAAAGAATTAACTGTGACTTTATCAAACTTCGTTTTTGGTAAACCATCTATTTTTTTCTTATAGGTACAAATAAAGTGATAGCCTCTATATCTCAAATTAAAAAGTTCTAACTAGTATATGAACAGATGGAAATCTCCATAGAAGGAAACTTTGTGACTTAAAAAACTACTTGTTTTATGATTGGATCTAGTGCAATTGAAATCCCTCATAATAAGCCATAAAATAGAACATTCAAATTAATCTTAGATACGTCTTCTTACAACTGCTACCTTAGAGTTATATTACCATAAACACAAATAAAAGTGACATCCATTTTAGGTCAAGCGAAGGAGGAGAAGAATATTTATATAAAAGTTAATTTGAATTCCAAAAGGACTTATTAGGGTTATAGGTAACTCTAATCTTACTATTGATGTTGGAACCCCACCTTGGTGAGTCACGAGCCCGACGTCCTACGTGACATCTGGAAGTGCATCCCATGAGGGAGGAACTCCTCACCACAGAAGAAAACTCAAATCGAACTTATTTCACTTACTCCCGAACGGATCTTGAAAAATTCACCCTAATCTCTCTCAATAAAATTGATATGCATAGGGCCCAAAATAAAATCCCATTTCTAAGCTAAAATGAAATTCCACATCTCTAGATTATTCAGAGCCAAAAATCTCCTCAATCGAATCTCTATAAGTCAAGAAATCACCCAAATACGGAATCATATTCACTATCTACACACAATTAACTCATTTTGATTTAAGCTGTAAATTTCCGTTTAATCCTGAAAGCTCTAATTTTTCATGAAAGGGGTAGAAAAATTTTTTAGAAAACCAATGCTTCGAAAACCGAGTAAATCGGAGGTCAAACGAAAAAGTTACAAGCGAAAGAGTGGGAGGAGGCTTAATTTGAAAAAAAGAAAATGAAAGAAAAATAAAACCGCGCGAAACGGCATCGCCTCTCACGCGAGCGCTCACGATCAAACAAGTCATCTATCCGGGGCAAAGGACACTTGTTTTTCACTGTCACTTTATTGATCCTCCTGTAGTCAATACACATTCTCTAGGTTCCATCTTTCTTTTTAACAAATAAGACCGGTGCTCCCCAAGGTGAGGAACTCGGCCTAAATAACTCCTCCAACTGCTCCTTAAGCTCCCTCAACTCAGCTGGAGCCATCCTGTAATGTGGAATAAAAATAGGAGTCGTCCTGGGAGCCAAGTCAATAGCAAACTCGATCTCTCTCTCCGGTGGCAAACCGGGCAACTCCTCTGGAAACACATCAGTAAATTCCCTCACAATGGGAATATCCTCCACCCTGCTCTCCTTCACACTGGTAACCATAACACACGCCAAGAAAGCTTCACACCCTCTTCCCAACAATTTATCAGCTAACAAAGCTAAAACAAGCCTTGGCGGTGATATCTTTCTGTCCCCTCTGAATATTACCTTCTGACCATCACCTAGATCAAACTCCACTACCTTTAGGCCACAATCAAGCTTCACCTGATATTTCTCCATCACATCCATTCCCACAATATCATCCAACCCCTTCAGACCTAGAGGTAGCAGATCTACTACAAAACTAGATCCCTCGATAACAAGCTCACAATCCCTATAGATTCGGCTCACAATGACATTCCTCCCTAATGGAGTGCTAACAAGCAGAAAATTATCCAACAGAACTGAATGCATACCAGGTAAGACTATACTAGAAGAAACAAAGGAATGAATGGAACTAGAGTCAAATAGAACATATACATCAGAATGAAAGAGCTGAGCTATACCACTAACAACTTTCGACACGGCTACAGCTTCCTCCCGTGTCATAGCAAACACTCTAGCCTGTGCTTGCCCTCTCGGTCTCCCTAAAGGAATAGGCTTCTTAACTGATCCAAAAATGCCCACCCCAGCAACTAGCCTGGTTCCCACTGTTTCTGCTCTCCTCGGTGCTTGTGGATGAGATACTTCCCCTATGGCCATCTGAGGATAGTCTTTAATCTGGTGTCCCTTCTCTCCACACTTGAAGCAGGCACCCAATAGCTTGTAGCACTCACCCCAATGTAGCTTCCCACAATGCTCACATTGGGGGTTCTAGTTTCTACCTCTCTCAGTTCTGCTATTTCCTCCCACTGAGGAGGCCTGTACTGACCCTGCCCTGAATTGCTTGCTCTGCTGAGGGGCACTACTGCCACCCTGACTCTGAGTACGGGCACTCTTCTCACCCCTGACAGCTGTCTGAACACTACTTCCCTTCCTAGAAGACTGCTCTCTACTCTTTCTCTTCCTGCTCACCTCCTGTTTAATATTCTCCAACTTTTCAGCCTAGATTGCAGCATCCACCAGCTGTTGATAATCAGAGAAGTTGTGAATAATAAACTTCTTTTTGATACCTAGACGGAGACCTCCCTCAACCTTGCAGCACTTGTCTTCTTCATTGGCCACAATGTGAGCTGCATATAGAGATAGCTGGGTAAACTTCAGCTTATACTCGCTAACAGTCATCTCCCTCTGAGTTAGATTTAAGAACTCCCTGGCATTTTCCTGGATATAGACCTGGGAGAGATACTTCTTCCTGAACACCTTCCCAAAATCCCTTCATGTCAGCACTGGAGGCACAACCTGACTCTGTGGCACTGACTCCCACCAGTGGAGAGCATCTCCCTGCAATAAACTAACTGCATACTCTAGCTTCTATTCATCTGAACACTTCATCTGCACCAGGACCCTCTCTGTCCTCTTCATCCAAGATTCAGCTTCCTCTGGATTGGTGGTAGCATTAAATTCCACCGCTCCATACTTCCGCAGCTTGTCATACTGCCCACCCCTGACAACTGGAGCTGGCACCTGAGCCTGAGACCCTTGATCGATGGCATAGTTGAAAGCCCGGACAAAGGCCTGGAAGAACTGCGGATCCATTGCAGGCATAGTAGGAGGAGGAGGAGGCGACAGCTCCACAGGCTGCACATTAGGTGCCTCTGAGCCAGGAGTAGAGTGTGTCCCCGCATCTTGTGGGACATGCAACTCATACGTGCTCCCCTGGTGAGAGCTAGAGCGAGGCAAAGCTCCTCAACTTCTACTCCGAGGCGGCATATTTACTCCTTCGAGAGAAAACCATTGAAAATCTTCAATTCATGCAAAAACAATTTTTGAAGTGTTTAGTACGACGTAAATCATGCAAAATCAAAATTTAATCATGTAAAATAATTTAAAACAATGCAAAACAATGTAAATAATGCAAATAATGCAATTTTAAAAGAATGCA
>JANZLD010000009.1:26948809-26965660 GCA_026413575.1 Erythroxylum carthagenense | reverse complement strand
AAAACAATATTTATGAAGTAGTTGAAATCATTTTTGATTTGGGAGAACACTTTAGTGGCTCATTACTAAATTATAAACATGAAACCCACCTGAATTTCCTTGCATGAATACATGCTCAAAAGAAGCCTCTCCTCAATCCTCATGCCTTCCTTGATTTCCTTTATCAACAAGTAAAAATCCCAATCAATAGGAATACAATTTCTAAAGACTTCCCAAAATCATTCAATTCGTTTCAGAAATCCGAAAGTGGTACTCCAAACATAAAGGGACTATCCTTATGTTGAGACTAAAATCTATACTCAACTTCTCTCCAAAATTTTAGACTCTTAGAGACTGAATTTCAATTTCATTTCTCCACCAAACATGTAGCTCTAAACCTCTAGTTCACAACGAATCAAACATCACGTCATTTTGATGTCTACATCAAAAGTTATGTTCAAAACACCAAACTATAATTGTTCTGGAAGACTGGAGCTCGTCGCGGCGAAGGCCACGCTCGCCGCTGCGAAAGCTACCCTCGTTGCGACGAAGGCCACGCTCGTTGCGACGGATGGCCCGTGCACGTCACAACGAACGGTCCAAGCTCGCTGCGACGAATCTGCCCATGCACGTCGCGACGAATCAGTCCATGCATGTCGCGACGAACATTAATTCGCACGTCGTGACGTGTGGGCCTGGAGAACACCTTCGAACCCGATTTCTTCCAGATCTCAACCAAAAATCCTTCCCATCTTTCACAACAACTCATTTAAACCCTAAATCATCATTCCTACTTCATTTCTATCTCATTCCAACCCAAAAATCATTTACAAACATAACAAAATCACTAACCCTATGTTACCCTCTACCGAAAACTCATTTCTTACATTTCACTCCATTTTTCACTTTAATCAAACCCTAAACACAAGCATTCAACAAATCAAGAAGGGATGATGCTTCTACTTACTTGTTTTGGCTTCAAATCTTCAAGGATCAACAAACCCTAGCTTCCCTCTTCTCTCTTCTTCCTCCTCCACGACTTCCTCTTCTTTATTCTTTCTTATTTCCTTCTTTTTACTTCTTTTATCTCATATTCTTAACTTAATAAGTGGGGAAAGTCCAAATTGCCCTCCCACATAAGTCTTATAACTCTTAGACTTAAGTAACATACCCAAATTACCCTTATATATTCTTATAACTGTAATACCTCAATTCCTTCAAATAATTTGCAGTCCCATGTCTCTAACTCAGGAACAGTAATCAGCTTAATTAGATCTCTACAGTTCAAGATACCATCACAATACTGAACCATTCTCAGAAAATATTGAAATCACTTCAACTCAAACAATCTCTAAACAATCATAATTTCTCATCATGATGTAGGTCATTGCCTTAGGAGTCCAATGCTTCAAAAATCATATTAATCGGAGGTCGGACAGAAAAATTAGAAGCAAACGAATGAAAGAGGGCTGGTCACCCAGACAGTAACAAAAGTTCTAAAATTTCTATCTTTACATGCCAAGGTCCAAAAATGGCATACTTTATAACAATGAAAAGATCAGAATATAATCGAAACGTTCATGAAGAACTCAAAAGCAATAGAACCCTCTAATTAGGTCAACTTGTCGATCAAAGCTTCTGCCTAGGAATGTCTCATCCTATACTTCATCCAAACTAATAACATTTCATATCTCCCAATTTCATAACCAAAGATATCATATTATACATCATTGACAAGCTAGGATCATCTTCTATACCTTTCATATAGATCACTGAACTTAATTCAAAACACATCTGTACATAACTTGTCTCAAAGTACCGCATATACAATCCTACACTTAAGAACATTTACAAAAGCAAAGTCAAATGACCGTAACTTTGACTGATCATAACTTCCACTCCCGATATTGAAACATATCATACTTTATGGCGACAGAAAGTTCTCAACAAAAGCTACAATTTTCATTAAGATCATTTTCTCAAAATCTACCCAAATCCAAAAAGTAAACTCCCTATGACCCAAAAGTCAAACTTTCTCAATTCTTCAAATTCTCACTCTTTCACTCTTCATTTCATATTCTTCAACTCCATTCCAATCAGCTCATTCACTTAACTTTCTCTAACAAATTTCATAATACAACACCAAATTTACTCAAACCTCATATCAAGTTCATTAAACTCAAAACACTCATTTCAAGTACTAACCTCAAAATATCATCTTAATCTGTTCAAACTAGCATTGTCCACATCAAACCTTAAACATAATCATTCAAATTCATAACTTTTCTCTTCCTTTACACATGACTAAGTCATCTCAATTTCTTATTTAATGCCAAATTAGAATTTACAAACCTGAGAAAAGTTCGAGGTCCAACAATGGCAGCAACCACACTCCTATATATCTAATCATTTTCAAACTATCAAGTAACACATTTCAAAGTAATATATACAAGAATACTTTACAACTCAATTCTCTTGCATTTACATGAAAAACATAGGTTGATACAAATCTTTAGAGGGCATTTTAGCCCTAATACATCAAAATATCAAAAGTGCAAATTACAAAGAAAGATAATTGATCCAAAATGCATCTAAAGCTTTGTTTCCAAGTAAAGCTTCAAAAGTAAAATGCATAGGAGTAACACCTCAATCCCGATGTGCTCGTTTTCTCGCTCGTCGCCTATGGAGGGGAAAAGGGGTATGAGCTCGACGACTCAGTGGGTAACAATTTAATAACTAAGAGCAAGCATGCAAAAGTTCTTTAACAATTCTTTTCAAAGCAATTTTACCAAAAGCACTTTTGCCATAAAGAATTCCTCATCATTTTCAATTAATTTAAAAACATTCACAAAAATCAACAAATTATACAGCAATGTCACATAAACACAAAGAAGATGGTTTGGGTGGATCCAAACAGAACGTACTACACATTCCCGCGAAGCGGTCATGTGTAGCCGTGAAACTTATGGAAATCCGTGAGGAACTCCAATACCACTAGCGGGCAGGCGGGAGAAGCCTATGAAATAGACAAGTGCACTTGACTCTTAAGGGATCACCATAAATCCATATAAACATGCATTTCACATAATTCACACATAAATGCCCAAAACGGCATTTTTCCAAAATCACATATTCTAAGTTTTTCACTTAACAAACAATTTTTCAAATGTTTCCACAATGTGTTTACATACAAAAGACATCTCATACAAGTTTAAATCATCACAAAGAGTAATTAATTCAAAATTTGAAAGTCATAGGAAAGCATTAAATGACATTTATTTAAGGAAATTAAGTAGCTTATTAACTCAATTATTAAAAAGTCACCCACCTTAATTCCTTTAGCTTTAATCTTAGTCAATTTGCCTTTCCTCCAACTCCAATTGCCTCTCTTGACCTTCATCAAGCACAATAATCCCATGTTAATATGAGATATCAAAATTGAAAATTTCTAAGGAAAGGAAAACATGAATTAAAACTCACATAACCTTACCCATGAATTTCCTAAGCTATTAAAACCAAAAACCATCTATAATTCCAAAAGAAATTTCGAAATTCTCTTACCTTAAAGCCACCCATGAATCTCTCTTCTTGCCTTTAATGGAAGTTTAATCCTTCCCTTTCCTTTTTCCTTCTTAAAGAACTCTCCAATTTTCTTTTCTAAAGCAAGATAAGCTAAAGCCCTAACCTCTCTTCTTCTTCTTCTTCTTCTCTCCACTCAACCGAAACTCTCCCTTTCCTTTCTCTTCTTTGAAATGTTCGTATGCTTCTTACAAATGACTTAGCAAATTTTTCTCTCTTAACTTAAAAGCCTAAAGCCAAAACTACGTAGTTTCATCTAATCCCTTTTTACACGGAAAAATTCGTAGCTTCCTTCACACCAACGACTACTCCAAGCCTTTAGATTCCTTCCTTCTTCTTTTAATGATACTAAAAGACTAAAATGCCCCTCCTTATTAGCCTTGAACTTTAAAAACATAAGTAAACTTCCTAAATTACCCTCCATATCTTCTTATTCCTTTAATTTCTAACTCCATACAAACTCTAATTTTTTTAACTTAACCCCTCCATTTAATTTCATTAATTTAAGAACTAAAACCCTCAAATTATTCTAATCAAAGGAAATTTGACAAACTAAACCCAAAATAAATTAAACATGCTTATTTAATAAGGACGAGAAATCGGGACCCAACAATTGAAGTAAGATGGATGGTTACTAATTAGATTTCAATTATTGTCAAAATTTTTTAGGCATTTATTTTCACCTAAAGCATATTAAATATAATAGGCTTCTTAAGTTAAGGTATGAGGAAAGTTGATTTTTTTCGTTCTTGCTCCAGCTCAACTAGTATTGAAGTTTAAGGTGAGGAGGTCATATTAACATCATTTGTTTGAGTGTTAATAGCACCAGCTTCTAATCTTGATCCGTTTGGGGAGTTAAAAGAGTTATTTCCAACAAGTTTATTACGATCTCCATTAGTGAACTATTTCCTAGTAGGTCTTTACACTTTTGATTGATTAACATTTGTAGGCCTCCATTGGTAGCTCATTATCATATTTATTTGGACATGGTTACCTTCATCATCAAGCTTAAAATTTTGTGGTGTTTCTAGCCCTCCCTTCTTAAGTTTACTTTACATATATTCTTGAATACTCTATTATCTTTAAAGTCCTATGTTTTCTTCCAAGCATGTAGGTATTCCCAATGTTATTGAGACTCCCTTTATAGACCAACACTCCATCTAAACATTATAAAATTTCACTTAAACAATACCATGTTGTTATTTCACTTTTTCCATCTCCAATCACATCTCCCATTCTTGTAAAAATAGGAGTTTTCCCTATTATGGCATAGTTCCGTTTCTAATAGCTTTATCAAATTCACATTGATATTAAATTTGAAAAAAAAATCTTCATCTTCATTATTAGTGTATTTTCTAATCCAAATTGACCATAGTTTGTCATTGGTTATTTTTATATTAAAGAAAACAATTGATGTCTAGCAATAAATACCCAACCAAGGTAGAGCGCCATTTTGAGGTTCCTCCTCTGAGCACCTCGATAGGAGAAGATATATAGGTGACCTTTTTTTATTATGGGAATAATGAATCTAAGAAACTCAAAATGCTAGACATCCCCGGAAATCTTAGACTAAAGATGCTTTAGCAAAGAGGGAGAGGAGACAAAACAAAAGGAACAACCTAAGACAATGAAGGTAGGGGAGGACATAGGCAAACAAGTTGAGAAGCAACCACCTAATCTATTTGATGGAGATGAGGAGAATTAAGGAGACAAGGGAGAAAGACTAGAAGAAGAAATAGGCTCATTGGAAAACAATGAGAATAGTGGCAAGAAGCCATCACTGTAAAGAGTCAATGACTAACATAAGCTTATTTTAGTAAAATAAGCTTACCTCTTACATAAAGGTGTCCAATGCATGAATGATCTATTTATGTTTTACTCTGGCTTGCATGGAGAACAAAGGAAACTAAGAGGAAGAGAACAAGGTTGGTAATGGGGAAGTGAGATAAGCAACAACAAGAGGAGCTCAAGGTTGGGAGAAAAACAAAGTTTAATATAGATGTATGTCTTTGAGCTTTTGATCAAGTCATGAGCTATTAGGCTTGCTTTAAATTTGGTTCTATTTTTTTAAAGTGGCAAGGCTCTATGACTCAAAAATGTCAGCCAACAAAACTTAACGATATTATTTAAGAAAAATAATTTTAGATAATATAAGAATTTTCATGAAATATTTAAATTTTAAGAAGTTTTGGTGAAATTGATAATAACCTAAAAGATATTAGTATATTTTATTGATTTTTTTACCATTATAAGGTTCAAAAATAAATTAAGTTATATTATACTGCATGACATATTATAATTCAAAAAAATTTTAAATAGTATTGAATAAGTTGTTAACCCAATTTAGGATAACTTAATACTTTTAATTTTTGCATAATATCAAAAATTTTAATTTTATTTAAATCATAATTTTTCAAATATAACTCATCAATATAAAATTTTTAATTTTAATTTTTTAAATATAAATAATCAATATAAATTTTTATTTGACAAAAATGATGTAATAAACAAAAAAGAACATCTAGTTTCCCTTTTAGTTTAGTTATTATCTTATTTTTATTTTAAAAACTATTTTAAATTATTAAGTTACATCTTAAACGGATATAAAATTTACTTTAAAATTCTTAAATTTTGACATTAACCCTAATTTTAAACAAAAATTTTAAAATTGAACTCTATTATACTTAAAAGTAGGTTAATTTTTTTAATTTGAGCACTATTAATATTGATTTTGATATGAGATTGTTCAGTTTAAACCTCTTCACTTATTTAGGAATGTTTGATTAGATGATGAGCATCGTAGAAACAATTTGGCATTGAGGCAAAATATATCCGTAAAACTGGTAACTCATAGCCTCAGAAAATCTAACAAATTTCCACGTGCGACTACTTATATGCCCTTTAGGCTCTAGGATAGACGACGAGTTCACTGACGAAGGGGTGATGATTAATGGGCACGAGTCGCTTTGGTAGAATGAAAAGAAAAATAGGAATTATAGTGTAAATAGAAGAGACCTAAATGGTTTCATCTTCTTATTTAAAACTCTCCTTTTTAGGAAGTTTTGAGTTCAAGTCATTTGAAATGAGGAGAAATAGGAATTGTACATTGGTTGGAGTCTACGCGTTCACATTTCCAATTTTCGTGATTTCTAGAACCTGGAGTGGCTTTTACAATTCTCGGTGCCTAAATTTAGTTCCTGAACTTGAATGTCAAAGTTTTAGCTACTTCCTGGTACTTACGTTAGTCTCATGTCATTGGACCGCAGCTGGTCAAGCGTGATTGGATTGGATGCGGATAGTCTTTGGCGAAATGTCAATGAAAGATTAATATAATCACCATGATTATAAGCAATATAGTAGCTCATATAAATTAATCATCAGTCTTATTACATTTATCTGATTTCTTGTCAAACACTCAAGATGCAATATTGATTAAATTCAGGTCAGCTCAACCCATTTTTACAAGGCTGTTTTTATCTCTTAAACAAACGAATATTCATCAAATTAATTTAAACTTGTATTTAATTCATAGAGGCTAAGTTAAAATAATCTATTATTTAATTAGTAACAATCGCATCTCGTCCTAATTCAAACTTATTTGCCTTTTGTTGTCTGTGTAACTTTCCCTGACGTCACGGCTTGCGTGTATTCAACGCTCCGTAGGCCCCTTATAGTCTCAGTCGTGTAAAAGCAGCAACAATTGTTTACTTTTAAGATGGATCCAGCAAATGGTTATTTTATTCAATTGTTCAAATGTTATTGATTTTTCCACCTTTGATCGTAGCTTCGAAGAACCTACGCTGCACACACAATTTATCCAGTGTCACTAAAGTTAATTGAGCATATAATATCAATTTTCAGACATTCTTTTAAAATGTTTTTTGTTAAATTTTTGCTTAAATTTTGGTATCAAAGGTTGGTAGTCAAATGTAGAAATATGATATGGATATATATGAGCAAAAGGTGGTCAAAATTTTTTTAAAGAGTTTGACCAGGAAGTATGATCGCTATTAATGAAACTAATGATTCAAGAAATTTATATGTTGATTAATTGATAGGATTCTTACAATCCTATGAAGACAAATTGAAGCATTAATGTAAGGATTTGATTAGTTTGGACTAGGAGGGGAGATGAGAGGTGATAGGAGGTCCAAAAAGCGTAAAAATAAGCTAGTATTGAACTTAGACATCTATTAGTTAGTAAACATCTATTAGTTAGTAAGCCCATGGATGGAGACAATTTCTTCTTGGAATATATTCAAATTTGATGACATCATATGATAATCAAGGCATAGTGAGAATGTCTTTTATTCAATATTACAATTTTCAAAGGCAGTTATATAATGGTAACAATAATTCAAGTGATACAAGTAATAACAGAATATCAAGTAATGTAAAGGTTGTTGTGAAAATTCGTATTATAGGAAATCAAGAGGCATAGGTGGTGGAAGATTTGGTAATCAAAATCAAAATCATAAAAAGAAAGAGAAGGTTGGTAAACCTCACAAATCTCAACGCTATGACTATAATAAATTTCGCCATATTGAAAGATTTTTCAAGTTGAAAGAAAAGAACGAAAAGTATACTAAATTTGTTAAACAAGATGCAAATGACGAAGGTAAGAGTCCATTTCTTACTTACTAGTTTAAAATAATATGTTTTCCAATTGTTTGGTTCATAGATTACAAGAGCAATAATCACATGATAGCAAATTTAACAGCCTTTATCAATCTAGATGAATCAGTAAGGATCATAATGACAATGGAAGATGGTGTAGTTTCTGAAGTATAGAAAAGATGACGTAACAAATACATAACAAAAACGTAAAAAAATGTTCTTTATATTCCTCTTTTTTACTCTAGTTTGTTAAATGTAGGTCAATTTTTAAGAGAAGGTTATTCTTTTGTCTTTGAGAATTTGTTCTTTTGTCTTTGATAATTTGTCTTGTACTTTTTTAATTCAAGCAAGAAGAACCTATTTTTCAAACTACCAATGTCTAAAAATAACATTTTTCCTCTTCATCTTAATGGTGATAAACATACTTTCAAACAAGAATTGGCTATGACATCATCAATATAGGCATTTAAATTTTAGAAGTTTACATTATTTGTGTAATCAAAATTTAGTTGATAAAATTTCTCTAAGTTTAAGGAGATGACGAAATTTGTGAAAGTAGTATTTTCAGGAAGAAACATCAAAAGCTTTTTCTAAAGGAAAGGCTAGAAAGGCATCCAACCTTACTTAAATAGTACGGGTGGATGTGTGAACCAATGAAAATCCCATCTGTCAATAATAACACTTACTTTATTGCGTTTATTGATGATTATAGCATGCTCATATTGGTATATTTTGTTAATGAAAAATCATAAGTTTTGCGATCATTAAGAAGTTTAATAGTTATATTGAAAAGCAAAACATAAATTCTTTAGTGGTTTTTAAGACAAATTGTGGTGGTGAAATGATTTTGATAGTTTCTGTGTTTCATTTAGAATTATAAGAAAAAAACAGCCAGCTAAATATTATAGTAAAATATTGTAATATTAAAAAAATAAAAGCTTTATAGAGATAGCCAAAAGTATGATTAAAGCAAAACGTTTATAAAAATGTTTTTGGGTTCAGAAGACAACCTATATAGTCAATCGGAGTCCTATAATAGCACTACACCATCAAATACCTTTTGAAGCATGATATAGTAGAAACTAAAGATAACATATTTAAAAGTTCTTTATTGTATTTCATATGTTCATATTCCTTATTGAAAGGCATAATCTTGGTACAACAGTATCACATGCATATTTGTTAGTCATAATCCAAAACCCAAAGGGTATCACTTTTTATAATCTTTAAGTCAATAAACTTATTCTTGGTCGTGATGTCATGTTTGAAGAGAAGAATGCATAGGATTAGTGTAACACCCTACTACTATAAGGTATATACCATAACATCCTGAGGACATGCAAGTACAAAATCTATAATAATGGCATGTTAGAACAATCACATCACTAACTTAATCATGACATCATCATTTAATGCATAAATATCAAAATATTAAAAAAAACAAAATTTCTCATTTCAATTCTTAAAAACCAAATATGTACATTGTAGCTTTACAAAACATCCATATATGTACATCATCAAAAACTAATCAGAGTTTACATCTCTATATACCTAACACACTACATAAATGAGGAATCAAACAAAATTTTATCTAAGTCCTTCTGTCTCAACTGACTAACCTTTGAGTCATGACTTCAATCTAAAAATCAATGCTAGCTCTCTTCTAAATTAACTTGGAAGCTATATCATTTCTCTCGAAACTGAAATATCAACGTTGCAATTTCGGTGAGTTTTGTGAAATCAGTGAGTTAACCATCCTCAATAGTTCACTTATAGCATATAACACATCAACTCATACAATCACATAATTCACATCATTTCAGTTATCATCATGTAGCATCACAAAGCTCTCTTATTCACAATTTCCACATTTCTCATTCAACACAATACAACAGTACATTTCAATCATTCAAAACATACATATTGAATATATATGCAATGCTCATGAGACTCATTTCTGATTATTACGTTGTTATAACTGAGTGCCTAAAACTATTCCGTATTTATTGTGGATACTGGACTCATTGATAATTGTCCCTTATCCATTGGAGATACAGGGCTTATTATATATAGCGAGCCTTTGGCTCTTAATCACATTATGAGCTTTTAACTCTTTTTTGGTGGTTACTCAAGTTATAACTTCCATTATTTGTTTATGCATTCATGCAATGAAATGCATTAATTCAATAGTTATATTGAGTACACTTATTTCAGTCAATTTCACATACAAGGAAAACTTCCAATATCTTATTCATGCATCAAATCTGGACACAATCACAATCATATAATAATTCAATATAAAAGTTAAAACAAACAATTTATTAAGTGAGACCATCTAGGTTACTCACAGTTTGCTCTAGATAGCTATTGCCTCGAAGTCCTAACAGCATCTAGATGTTGGCGCTCTAAATGCTCTTCTATAACATGCAACTTACACTTACACATATCACAACTTAGCACAATTATATAAGTACTCATTTATCCATATATGTATATATGGATTATGTATAATGCATGCTCAATGACAATCCCAAGTATATTTCCTTTATTCTTATAGCATGGTCATTCATATTTCAAAACTCATATAATTCTAATTTGAACTTAGGTTTACATGTCAATGACATAAATTCATTCAAAGTTCATCACTCACTTAATCATTCCAGCTTTTTCTCAAAACATATTTTAGAGGCAATTTTTCATGGTCATTATGATAAGGAAAATGAAGTATTTAACCATCATCTTCTTCTAAAAAATGTTCCTATATGTCTTAAGTTTCTAACGACTTTCATACAATTCGGTTCAGTATTATGCAAGTTATACCCAAAATACTTCAGACCGTACTCAAACTGTAGTAGCACTCAACACTTAACTTTGAGCCAAAATTTGAAACTCTTAGAGACAGAATTAAAATTCGATTCCTTCATGAAATTTGTAGCCATATATCCCTAGTTTAATATAAATCAAAATTAATCCAATTTTTATAGCTACAGATCAAGATATGGTCAAAATACAGATGCCTATTCAGTGAAAACATTCTATTTAACAAATTCCAGCACACTTCATCATTTTCATCCTAAATTCATCAATCAATCATTATCAATCTTTTCCTAATAAATTCAGATGGCCATGAAATTTGGTGGAGAGGAAATCCAATGTGTGAAGAGTTTGTGGTCCAAATTTTAAGTCAATAAGAGGTCCAGAGTAGAAGGTATGGTCAAAAGAGTGAAGGGTGTCGAAATCTATCAAATGGCATAGCACCTTCACTATCACGGTTGTGCATTTCTTGTTGATTCCCCTCTATCATGATTGTACTTGTGCATGATCGTGCACTATCTAATGCTTCCCCTCTGTCATGATTGTGCTTATGCCTAATTGTGAACTGTCTGTTTTCTCCCTTCTAAGCATGATCGTGCAACTTTTCTGGGTCTCCTCTCTGTCACGATTGTGCTTCTGTCACAATCATGCAAGTCCCCTGAGGTTTCCTCTCTTTCATAATCGTACTTCTGCATAATCGTGTAGCTCCTCTAAGGTTTCCTCTCTTTCACGATTGTGCTTGTGCACAATCTTGACGGACAAAACTTACCTAGATTTATGAAACTATACATTTTTCATCACTTCTTCGTCTCTTTTGCTTAATTTGTCATTTCTAACTTATTTCCTCTTCATTCCTACTTCCATTTCCACTTAACTCAATCACAAACAAATCAAAATCTATGATTGACCACAAACATAAGTCGAACATATCAAATATGCATTCATCATATTTTCTGCACTTCTTCATCTTCATCAACACCTTCATTTCATCTCTAACTTATCATTTTATTTCTTCCCATATCCCGACATCACGTTACTCCTTTTTCCTTAACTCTAGACTCATTTTAGTTCATCTCTAAAACACCCAAAGAGATTCACATTAATAACAGTGAAAACAGAGCATACGCATATCATCTTTTCATGAAATTTCTGCACTCTTTTTACATCATCATAATGATCTTTCTATCTCAAAAATCATCTCAACAACACTTATGAAAGGTTAATCATCTCATATGTAGAAATAAGACATTTATATGCATTGTTTATCACTCATGATGTACATGAATAATGACCACTACTCTCATTATCATTTAATCACCATATTTGTTTCATATTCATACAACCCATGAGAATTTACACATTACTTACTTGGTAAAACTCCAAACTCTTCAAAATCACGTGAACCCTAGATTTTCATGATACACAATCATCAATAGGAAAAGGTTGTATGGTTAGGTCTTCTAGTGACAGTGACTAAGATAACAAAATGAAAGTTACAAGCAAGGGTGAGAATAAAGCTTGCATTGTGAGGGTGAGAAAATGAATATCGTAGGTGAAGAAGATGAAGAACAAAATGAAGAGAAATAAACAAGAGATTAGAACAAATGAACACAATGAAAGACAATAAAAATGAAGATGGTCTTTCACTTGGGAGAGTTTTGTGGGTTATAGTCACTTGCCACGTGTCACTTTCCTATAATGCCTCCTTGGTCTTTTATTTAATTAGTCCATTTGTCTCAATTTTCTAATCCAATTGTCTCCCAATTTTCAGTGTCATATTCTCAACAAATTATAGTACCATTAGCCAATTATTTCAACTACCATTTGACACTTATTTCTACTACCATAAATTAATTGCCTTGCCACTTGATATTTTTTCTAGTCTAAAAATACTCCTAATTTTGAAAATTTCCTAAGTTTTACCAAAAATTCCAAATCAATAATTATACTCTCCAAAAAAAATTCAACACATGGAATCCATAATTCTTAATAAAATTACATTTATAAATCATTTATACCTGAAAAATGTCAATGAATGCATGCACATTCATTTTAATGTGTGCAATGAGTAATAATCACATGTATGTGTCTGCTATATTATGCATGAGCATGAAATGTACATTCTACCTTCTCAGTAAACTCTCATGTACACTATTCTAAGGTTCTAACCCTTAACATGGGATAACGGGATGTTACAATTAGATTAATGAAAAGGACTACTAAACTATTCTTCTTGAGGATCATGACTTACTTCTAACTAATTAAACTAATAATGGAGCTAACAATTCTCTCTTATTAACATTAGCTCTGGTTAGCTCATCAACTTCTTTAAATTCAAATGTTTCCTATAAATCTACACATTCAACTCGATTACACTTCTCAAGGTCTTCATTAACTTCTTAAAAAATTGGCACTTATTGAAGAATATTTAAGAAGAAACCAAAAGGTGTCAATTTACATTAATTCAAGAGTGACATTATTATGAAGATGATATCTAGAACAAGGAATATTGCATTGTCATGTATGAAGAAATAACAAGTCATAAAGAAGTATGACATTTAGGAGCTTATTAATTTTCCAAATAGAAAAGAGAAGGTTGGATAAAAATGAGTTTAGAAGTTAAAATTCAGATTTGATGGTCTAATACAAAACATAAAGCATGGATAGTTACTTGAGGGCATATGTTGTAAGAAGGTGTTGACTTAAAAAAATCAACTGTAGATGGATTTAACGTAGTTTAAAATTTTTTAGCTATTGATGAATATTTTGAGCAACATGTCTGCATTTGATTTCAAATCTACATTTTTAAATAAGGTTTTGAATTATAAAGTATTTATAGCACAACTAGAAGATTATAAAATTAAAAAGGTAAAAGAAAAGTTGTTAGCCCAAGAGCATATATGACCTTAAGTAAGCACCAAAGGTGTGGTACTTAAAAATTGATAAATATTTCAATAAGATTGGACTTTTAAAATGTTCAAGTTAGCCAAATTTTTATGTTAAAATCAAAAACCTATATGGATGATGAGGCAATTATTATGTGTTTATATATAGATAATTCTATTTATACTACTAATAGTATGCTTTCAATAGAGGTTTTTGAAAAGAATGATGATCAATGAGTTTGAGATAAATAATTGTAGATTAATAAGTTAATTTTTAAGATTGTAAATAATTTAATGATTTTTTCTTTCGAGAGAAATATGTCAAACATATACTTATGAAGTTATAAATGCATAATTGTATTTATGTGAAGACTCCATTCAACACTAATTAAAAGTTCCCTTGGAAGATGGGAATGAAAAAGCTAATGGACAAATTTATTGAAGGTTGCTTAGAAGCTTATTGCATCAATCCAAAAACAAGTCTAACATCATATAAGTAACAATTTGTTATCATGATTCATACAAATTCCATCCATCACAAAATTGTTAAAAGTGTGTTTAGATATTTGAAAGAGACGAACTCCTTCAGGATTTTATACTCTAATATGAACAATATTGAGTTGGTAAATGAAATTTGGATGCAGCAATGTCCCAACAACTTAGCAAATCTTGAGAAACTTACTACCTCTAATGGAGAACCCCAAGTTCAAAGAGGTTTTAAGAGAAGGAATGCAATTAAGTTTAACAGGAACAAAAGAATATCAGTTGAGCATGAAACTAAAGGCAATAAGGGACAAATTGAATAGTAGGTAGAGAGCAATAATTGGGCATGATGAGAAGATCAAAGCATTGATGAAATTATAGAATGTTAAAGGACTATTATAAAAAAAACTAGAAGACCAGATGATGAGAAAAAAAGAAGTAGAATTGATAATAGGTTGGAATTCAACCCTGGAAAACAATCACAATCTGCTCAGACAAAAATCTAAGATGTTATGGTTAAAGGATGAGGACAAATGTACTAGGTATTATCTGAATTCTATAAAAGCAAGAAGGAACAAGAATAATATCAGGCACTTGGTAGATGAGAAAGGTCAGAAAATACAGGATCAAGAGGAAATTAAAGAGCACATATTACAATATGAGAGAAAAATAGATGTACAGGAAATCCTAGAAGCAATTTTAAAAGGAATAAAGCAAATAACAAACATAGATATAATTGAAATTATAAAATAGATAAGGGAAGAGAAAATAAGAAGTATAGTATTCTCTATACATCCAGATAAATCACCTAGACCAAATTGGTTTAATGGAAGGTTTTATCAACAAAATTAGGATATCCTAGGGAAAGAAGTAATAAGACAGTGAGGGACTTCTTTCAAAGTGGAAAAGTAATGAAAGAATGGAGTAAAACATATGTAAGCCTCATTCCAAAGTAGACCAATGCAAGTAAGTTGGAGGAATTTAGACCAATTGCCAGTTGTAATTTCCTTTACAAGACTATTATTAAGATATTAGACAAAAGGTTGAAGAACACCATCAGGAATATCATTAATTCAGCATAAATTGCATTCATAAAGGGAAGATTAATAGGCAACAATATCCTATTATGCCAGGAACTTCTCAAAGGATACAACACAAATTCAAATGGGAAGAATTGCATAATTAAAATTGATCTGGTAAAGGCTTTTGACTCTGTGAATTGGAGTTTCATTGCATTAATCCTCGAATGAGCAAGATACCCTCTCAAATTTAGGAAATGGACTAAATAGTGCATTCCTTCTTCCATTTTAGCAATCTTAGTGAATGGAGAACCAACTAAGCTTATCAAAGCTATAAAAAAGCTAAGGCAAGGGAATCCTCTATCCCTTTACCTATTTGTACTATGTATGGAGGTTTTGTCAATCATTGCAGAGGAGAAAATAAGGAATAACCCTAGATTCCAATATCACCATAAATGCAAAGGTGCCAAAATAACATACCTTACATTTGTAGATGACATTTTACTTTTTTACAAGGTTTATAAACAATCCATTAATCTTCTCTTGTAAGCTATTGAAGCAATTTTAGGATTTAGAAGCAATCCCAACAAAAGTTGTTACTATCTATTAAAGGATACTAGAGGGGATGTAGCCTCGAAAGCAAAGGAGATGGGACTCAAACAATAAGCTAAGAGAATTTTTATGGGAGGGATAAAACAAAGCAAAAGTCAATTGCAGTAAGATATGTCAACAAAAGAACCAAAGAGGCTTGGGGATCTATTCATCCAAATTACTCAATAAAATCAATATGGCTAAGAAGTTATGGTGGCTATGTAGTCAAAAAGAGGAGCTATGGGTAAAATAGGTCCATAATGTTTACATCAAAGAGAACAATTTATGAAGTCTCAAATCAATGTAGAACATCTCGTGGAATTTAAGGTAAATATTGGAATAAAGACAATGGATGCAGAACTTAGTCCAGCACAGAATTGAAAATAGGGAATCAACCCTATTTTGGTATGATAACTAACATTGTTGACCCCTGGAATTTTTCTCTAATTAAGCATGATTTAAAAGGATTTTAAGGTGTTGATAGATTAATTTTTGGAGTTAATTTGTTATGACAAGGTTAGTAAGATTTTATGATATAGGTTAATTGAATGGAAGTATTAATGTTATAAGAATGAATGAAAGGCTTTATTGGAATTTCACTTAAGGGTACAAAACATAAGGCATGAAAAGAAGGGCCAAATGGACATTTAACATTCATTAAGAATATAAAAAGAAGAAGAAGAAGATGTGTCTTGCATTTGAGAGAAGAAAGAAATGAAAATAAGAAACAAAGGGAGAGGAAGAAAATGTGGAAGAAAGAAGAAGGAAGAGGATTTGTTAAGGTAATCATCTTTCCTTCTTGCTTTATTAGAAAAGGGTTTAGAGAAATGGATTTGTGTAGGGTTTGTGTGGGAAGAAAGAAAGAACTAAAGAATCATTTTTTA
>JANZLD010000009.1:26918089-26928571 GCA_026413575.1 Erythroxylum carthagenense | reverse complement strand
CACTAAACTAAAAAGTGTGTAGTAAAGTGGTTTGCCAAATCCTAAGTGGGAGCTTAGGTAGAAGACGTAGGTCTTAGTACCGAACCTCTATAAAAACAGTGTTTGCTCTTCTTCCCTACTCTTTACATCTAATTTTGTTTAAACTATTTTTTTGTGAATTAACTTATGATTTTATTGTAGAATTTTACAAAAAGCTTTAAACATCTATTCAACCCCCCTTCTAGATCGTTTACACAAAACAGATACAGAAATTAGATGCAAGCTGAAGACAAAAATGAGACGATAGAAAAATGAGACGTAAGCAGAAAATGAGACGATAGAAATGAGACGCAAGCGGAAAGCTGAATATGAGACAGAAGAAATGAGACGATAGAAATGAGACGAAAGAATCAAAGATGAAGACCCGGTATCACGTCAGATGAACAATCAGTTTGAGTTAGTTACAGAACTCAACTGAATAACTGTTTCTTCAAAAATCAAGAAACAAGAAGAAAGAAGCAGTTATCAAAAAGCGGTTGAAGATAAAGACTGTAAATAAGAGTCGGAGTCGAAGATTGCAAGAGTTAGTGATTTTTTCAGTGATTTTCAAAAAGGCTAGAAATTTTATTGTGCTAAACTTAGAGCTACTATTTTCTGTAACAAAGCTCAAAACATCTTTCAGTAGAAGGAAGAAAGCTGATAGCCTGAAGAGGCTAAGTCTGAAAAGAATACTTGTTGTAAGAGACCTAAAGAGGCTTGGAGAAAAGAATACTTGTATCTTTGAGAAGTATAGTGAAATCTCAGAAAAGATTATGAGGACTGGACGTAACCCCAAACCACAGTTTGGGGTGAACCATTATAAAATTGCTGTGTCGATTCTCATCTCTCAACTCTCAACTTTTAATTTTTGTTTTTGATATAAATACTTAGAAGCAGATTGCAATACTTTATAATACTATTTTTCAATTATTTGAGAAAACAAGTTTTGTTTTTTAAAAGAAGTTTTTTAAAGGGGATTGTTTTCAAAAACGAATACACAATTCAACCCCCCCTTTTTGTGCGTTTTGTATATCATATATTAAGTCTATACTGACGTGTGATTCACTTCATGTTTCCTTACTCTAAGCTTAGAGCTGAAACACTCGATAAAAGATTCGTAGAAAACTCGGTAAAGCTATGATCAAAACACTAAAGATATAGGTATGAAAGTATAATAGACCCTTTAGTTTGGAAATGGAAAACTATTATGAATATAATTATATTATGAATTCTTATTTTTTAGAAAAAATTTATATATGGATTATCCAAAATAGATTTAGATTTTGTAAAATCGATAAATGAAATAATTACATCCCTTTTCGAAGAAGTTATTAATATTATAACAAATAGTGATAACATAGAGAATGAAGATTTGTTTCTAATCTTTTTAATCTTTAATGTTATGAAAAGTTTAAGTATGCTAAAATCTTTTATTTCTTCTCGTGATTAAGGTATTTATGTTCGATATTTTGTTGCAAAAATTTTATTTCAGATGAAAAAATTGTATCAAGGTTCGGGACAAAATAGGATGGGTGCATATCATATCTATACAAATGATAATTAAACCTATTTTTAAACAAGGAATTGATAGTCCTATAAATTTAACACTACTAGATGATCGAATTCATAATGGAAAAGTGGCCTGCATAAGAATTTTAAGACACATTCTTTGATATTAAAAACTTTTATTTAATAGCTATCCTAAGATCTCTTATAATGTACAAGATAAAGACTTTGATATCACACTTTCTTTAATCCAAAACTTTGAAAGAAAAAATTCAATTAAGATGGAAATAGACCATATTCTATTACATACTTGACATCTTATGCCTTATCAAATACTCATCATACGGAAGTTGAAAGAGTGTATCTTCCTTTTGAAGCAAATGTAGAAGACTTTGAAGATGATTTTTCATTAGATTTATGACAAAAACCTTACTATCTTCTGACAATAAATTATTACCTAGATTATCTTATTCAAAAACTGGTGTTTCAAGTAGCAACCGATATGCTAACTCTTTAATAAGAACAAGTAGAAAGATAAGCTCTAATTATGAAATTAAAGGAGAATACTTTGACGGTACAAATTATGTTCCCTATAATATCTTAATCGATACTGAAGCTAGTGGAAGTTACATTAATCATAATCTAATAGATAATTAGTTAAGTTTGCAACTAAATGAACGTTATTAGTATATAAATTTCAATGGTGAAATACATCAAATAGATACTGCCATAGAAACCATTATAAAGATAGGAGATAGTAAAATACTTATAAAAGTATTAGTTGAAAATGAAGGATTTAATTTAGAAATAATCATAGGCACTAGTTTTCTCGAACAAGTTCAACCTTATAAAATAACTCAATATGGAATACAACTATCCTATAACAATAATATAATATATATTCCTAGATAATGATAAATCCTATTAGTATTTAAGTTCCAATCGGAATGACTTATAAAGATTATAGAGTTGAATACTTTATTGCTTATATAGACATTGAAGTAGGTTCTTGTTTATATAAAGCAAATTGTTTTCCTTTGCAATATTGTGAAACCTTAAAAAACATAATAGGATTAGATATTTCTAATAATAAGATATATTTATCCAAAGGACTTCATTAACCCCAAATCTTTAGGATCATTCTTAGTACAATGTCCACCCTTTTTTTATGACATCGAAGCTGATATTATTAAGATATTATTTGATACTATTAAACAAAAAATATATTTCAAAACTCCTTATGGTTTTTAGATCATAGTTAATTGAATAAAAAAAATGACTATACTCGATCTACCCCAATCCCCTTTAAACTTTGCATAACCCAACAAAATTTATTAAAATAGAAAATATTAAAAAATAAGTATCAATAGATTAAAATCATTAAATATGGATTAGAATTAGTAAAACAAAAAATAAAGAAAAATTATTCTGATAAATAATTACAATTTTGTGATTAAAATAGAGAATAAGCAAACTTAGAAATGATAGATAAACAAAAGGTTATTAGAGTTATTACTATAACATATAATTTAAAAGATTAAGAAGAATTTAAAAAACAACTTCTTAAACCAGAAAATCTAAAGATCATTAGACTTAGTAAATTCCCTCATTCTTCTCCAATTTTTATGATTAGAAACCAAGCATAACTAACTAGAAATAAAGCTAAAATGGTAGCAAATTATAAAAAATTAAATGACAATATAGTATTCAAATGGTACTTCCTACCCTATAAAGAAACATTAATAAACTTGACAAGAGGAAAACAAATTTTCAATTTGATTGCAATAGTGGAGTTTGGAAGATCAAGATAAATAAAGATAGCATTCGATAGATTGCTTTCTCTACTCCACGAGGTCATTATGAATGGTTAGTCTTGCCTTTTAGTTTAAAAAATGACCCAAAAATATTTCAAAGAAAAATGGATAATATCTTCAAGTATCATAATTGCATTCATTGTTATGTGGATGATATTTTAATAGCTAGTAATAATGTTGCACAACATATTATACATCTTCATAAATTTGCAAATTTGTATGAACAACATGGTTTAGCTCTTTCTGAGAAAAAAGCTAAGATATGTGATATTGAAATAGAATTTCTTGGTATGGAAATAGATGGTAGGGGAGTTAAACTTCAACCGCATATCCTCAAGAAAATTTCGCAATTTCCTAATAAGTTACAAGATAAAAAACAAGTTCAAAGTTTATTTTGGAGTATTAAACTACGCTTATGATTTTATTCAAAACGTAGCAAAAATAAGAAAAATTTTCAAAAGCTTTTAAAGAAGAATCAAAGATTTGAATTTTCACCTTACTAGGGATGATATATATCTTGGTTATCATGTTTCCTAAATGGTTATTTTTGCCTTTTGTTGTATATTTTATAGTCAAAGTTTTGATCTTAGAAGACAAAAGATCTATTTTTTTTTACATAATTAATATAAGAAGAGCAAGAAGAACATCTTAGTAGAAATCCCATTAAGATGTTTTCTCTACATAATTCTAAGAGGAAAATCCAACATATCTTCTAAAGCTTGTATGCAAAAGCAGGGATCCATAATTTTCATTAATACGGACAAACTAAATGTCTGTTAAGAAGTAACTTAGTTTTTAATAAATAAAATGTTAATTATAAAAAATATTAAATTTTATTGACACTGTAGTTTTAGACAAGAATCACCAATTATAAAAAAATATCATTATAGCATAATAGATGCATATTAGCTTTTGTGAAAAAACTATACACATATTAAAGATACATTATACCACGTGTTTAATTTAATTTGATGTAATAATTTCACATCAAATGTACAAACAAAGTTATTTAATGGTTTTTAAATGGTGAAAATTAAAATTTAAATCACAACACCTATCACAGAATACAACTTAAGCCTTAACGTATTGAAGTGATTAAATTAAAATTTAATTTTTTTAAAATGTTCAAAACAGATCCTAAGTAGACGAAAAATTTGATGAAATTAAGTTCTTGTTAATTAATGATATATCAATACTGACATGACATTTTTTATTTTCTAAATAGAAAGTGAACCTACAATCACATGATTAAGTGGGACCACTAACATACAAAATAAGATACTTTGCCACGTGGCAGTAGAGCCCACCTTTTGATTAATTAAAAAATATAATTACATTAATTTTATTAATCATTATTTGGGTTAATTAAAATATTTAAGTAGATAATTAGTAAATTAATTATTATTATTCATAATTAAGAAAATTAACCTAACAAAAATATGAAATCTCAAATAATAAAGTACAAAAGGCCATAAATGCATTTTGAATTTTGACGTTTATAATAGAATATAATTTGAATTCTAATGTTTTAAAGAATTCAAACTAAATCCTAACATTTTCAAAACATTTTAAACAAACCCTAAATGGATGAAAAAATTGATGGGATTAACTCTCTATCAATTAAATGTCATGTCAATATTAACATGAGATTATTTTTATATTCTAAAATAGAAAGTGGGTTCCACTATCGTAAAATTGGCTTCTTTTAAATTAATTAGAAAGTGGTCTTCATTGCCATTTGGCAATGGAGGTACACTGTTATACATTTCAGGTAGTGAGTCTCACTTATCAAATGGTAGTAGGGTTTACTATTATATATTTTAAGAAATGGATCCCAATTGCCATGTGGCAATATAACCCACTATTATATATTTTAGACTGCGAGTTCCACTAGTTATGTGGTAATGGGACTTACTGTTTTTTAAAAGAATAAACTAATATCATATCAGCATTGATGTGATATTTAACTAATGAGGAGTTAATCCTATTAAAATTTTCATACACTTAAGGCCTATTTTGAATGTATTAGGTTAAATTTGAATGCTTCAAAATGTTAGAGTCTGTTTTATTTTTTGATGTAAACATTAAGGTTTGAAATTCATTTTAACCAAATATAAAAGGTCATTGTTTCCTAATCTAACCACTTTCTCTTTATCCAAATACTTAATCTCTCTCCTATTTGTTAGAGAATTTTCATTTTCAACAATGGGACAGAGGTTTAGTCAATAGTTTTCATTTAGATTTTCACTATTTTTATCTTTCTCTGTTTGTTTTTATTTAATACCAAATACTGAATTTTTCTGCTGTTTGTCAAAGAATTCTCATTGTTGACAATGGGACGAAGGTTTAGCTAATAGTTTTCATTAAGATTTCCTCTATTTTTATCTTTCTCTATTTGTTTTTATGCAATACCTCTATAATGTATATATATACACACACACACATCTGCTACAAGTTGTTAGTAAGTTTGGTGTTATTTCACTTGGCTTGCAATCTTTTGGTGGTTGAATGGATGACATCCATTATAGAGGTGTTGCATTAAGTGTATGGAAATTTTAGCTCCAATGGTGGCAAAGGAAGCTGCAACAACCATAACCACTATAAGAGGCCATATTCATGAGGTGGGAAATGATTTCATGGACAATAATGCAGGAAAATAGAACTTATTCAGATAGGTGTTGAAAGAACCAAGAATGTGTTGATACTTATGAGTGACACTGATGGTGGTCATTGTGCCTCTACAAAAGCCATTCACGATGCTTTTAATCTAGAGTTTGGTGACAAGTATAGGGTGTATATAAATGATGGTTGTTAAGGATTATGGATTTGGACGAAGAGGAAACTATAAGACTAGGAAACGATGATGTTTCATATCTTATTATGTTAATTATGATTAACAATAATTAATTAACTAATTAAGTATTTAAATATTTTAGTTAAACTCAAATAAGGACTAATAAAAATTAATGTAGTTATTGTTTTAATTTATTAGAAAGTAGGTTCCACTATCATATGAAAATGCCTCACTTTTATACATTTAAGTTAGTGAGCCCCATTTAGTCATGTGACATTAGCAGTTCACTAGCTATATGTGGGTCGGGCTGATAGAAACCATCATGAAACTTCATGCCTAGAAATTCTATATAGACTTAACCAATTTGGTTTTTGTGGGTTGAGAGTATGATCCCATACTTCTTTGTAAGATCCAAAACATAATAGGGCTTGATGCTCTTGCTATGTCTGAGAGTAAATTAGGGCATCACTAATGTAAATTAAAGCACTTGATAGGATACCATCATAGATCCTTGTCATAGCTCTTTGAAACAATGATGGGGCAAATTTTAGCTCAAATGGAATGATTGTCCATTGCTACTGGGCATTAGGAATCTAGAATGCTATTTTATGCCAATCCATTAGGTCAATTCATAATTGCCAAAATCCAACTTTTAAGTGAATCTTTGAGAATATTTTGGCCTCTTTCAAAAATAACACTTGCGTATTTGTCTTAGGTAGAAGAAATTTATCATCTTGAAGAAAATGATTTAGAGGATTGTAATCAATAACTAACTTCATTTTTCTCTAAAAAGGAAAGAGAACTTCAAAAAGTTCGAGAAGAGCTTAAAAGAATTTAATCAGATATGACTAAAGAATAATCCAACGCTATATATGAATCATACCCTCTATATTTCTAGCTATAAGACCTACTTATAACACCTTATCCTATCTTGAAACTACTGATTATAGAAAGACCTTCCCTAAAAACAACAAAAGAACCCATACCTAACCAAGAATTCATAGAGCCAGTTCCAGATAGCTCTAAAGGTCACACAGTACTAGATAGCTCTGACAGTCACACTAATAGTCAAAACTATAATTTTTTTACAGAAAACTCAGAAAGCTCAAAACAAATTAAAAAGCTCACTTAAATATCTTAAATAATGATAGGTGTTCCACACTCTTCTCAACCACACACAAAAGTTGAACATGAGGTTGACAATGCTGAGTTAATGACTAAACTAGTTAGATCATAAGTAACTCTTATCTACAATCCTACTTTAGGTTGATAGTTCATTTTTTCTAATATCCCACTAACAAAATAGAGAAATCGACAATATGAATTTAGTGCTTCGATAGATCTTTAAATAAGAAGCCCAAATATGTCTTTTAAAGACTTCTTAATAGAATTTGTGTTCAAAATGACGAACACATTAAGGGAGTGGCTCTAAAGCCTTGTTGAATACAAGCGTATGTAAGTCTTGCAATTATTAAAAGCCAGTTTCTTGTTAGGAATGATCTATAAATAATTTATTGGAGATTTCCAACTCACTGATCGACAAAGCATACATGAATACTTTGAAAAGAAGTGGCTCTCTATGAATAGAAAAGATTTGCATAAGCATTTTCAATGAATGCCTGAAAAATATTATATGCTTCACGGATTCAATGATGCTGATCTATGATACAGATTCATTGCTTCAATTCCTGATGAGCTGTAGCTTGAATTAAAAAGAATAAGTCACTCTCTTTACAAAGATATGTCTAAAATCTCTCTCCAAGAAATCTACCAATTAACTCTGGTAATGCTAGACAAATTATGTGAACAACATAAATCCTTCAAAGTTATGCTAGATGGACAAATTATGTGAACAACATAAAGCCACGCTAAAAGATTAAATGAAAAAATATGGAGAATGTGCATGCAACATAAAGAAGGAGAAACATTTTGGAAGAAAATCATTAAGAGTTCACCTTTTCAATAGAAGGAAGAAAAAGAGAATAAGATTCTTCATGCAATGTGCTTTTGACACTAGAAAGCCAAATATATGTTACTTTTGTGGACAACTAGGTCATTATAATAAAAAAAGGTGCTTAAAAAGTCCAAAAAGGATATAAATATCTTATAGTCCATTGAAGATATGATGCCCCTAAGAGATGACGAGGACATCAAATTTCTTTTTGAAGAACATTCTAAGGAAAATGAAGAGATACTGTTCACATTACCTAACTATGAATATATTGATGATGAAGTCTCTTCTCCTAAAGAAAAAGATGACAATCCAATGTATATGATGAAACAATCTTGTTTCAAGCTAGAACCTAGGAAGCTAGTAGTACTATGACCATATGTCAAGCTCCAGTTTCTTTTAGAGCAGTATCATAAACCAATTCTAGTTATTGATTACTTAGATACAAGCTTTTTTAGAAGTATAATAAAACCATATATTCTTCCAACAAAAGAATGGCAAGCATATAAAGAATGCTTTTTTGCATCTGACGACATATCCTTCAAGATAAACCTTATCATTAAAAGAAGGATTTAGATAAAGTTCTTTCCAAGTTATATCATTTGGAAAAAAAAACCATTAGGAAGCAATCTTCTTGATCCTGGCATGCTTATTGGGATGGATGCCTATTTTTAAGTAGAAAAATATAGATCTTGTCAAAAGGGATTCGGTACAAATAAGATTTTTATGAGTACACTAAAGACCAAAAAATCTTTGAGTACAAAATGTTCCTACTAGATATGAAGACATCTATAACATCCCACTCTTATAGGACACATACCTAATATTTTGGAGAATATCCAAGTACATACCCTACAAAGGTGGCAGGTTAGAGCAATCATATCACTAACTTAATCATGAAATCATACATACATAAATATCATAGAACTAGATTGCCTCATCTCAATCTTAGCCAAAAGCTCACACTGTCGTTTCATTCATAACATAATTTACACTGTAGCAATACATACTTCATCCTTATATACAATATCAAAGAACTATCAAAGTCTAAAGCTCTATTACAAAATATGCTACATACTACACGAATGAGGAAGTATACAAAATTCTATCTAAATCCTTCAGTCTCGGCTGACTAACCTTTAAGCCATTTCTTCTATCCAAAAGTAGTACTAGATCTCTTTTAAGTTATCTTAGAAGCTAAGCCCACTCTTTCACACTTGCAAAGTCAACATTACAATTTTGATGAGTTTTATGAACTCAGTGAGTTACTCGTCATTGATAGCTCACTCATAACACATAACACATACAGTTCATGTTTCAACTTCATAAACAATGTATGTCATCATATAATGCACATCTTTCACAAATTATCAAAAAGCATCATATAACACTTGGCTCACTTATTCACCCTTTCCATTCATAACGGTTCATACAATTCAATTCAATCATTCATATAATATGTAATAAATTATATTTGCAATATTCATGAGACTCACTTTTATTTATTAGTTTGTTGTGACCGACTGCCTTTTTCACTGTCCCATATCCATTGTGGATACCAAGCTCATTAATAACTATCCCTTATCTGTTAAGGATACAGGGCTCATTATATATAGTGAGCCAAAGACTCTTACGACATTTTAAGCTTTAAGCTCTTTTTCATTGACGAGTCCGGTCACAATTGCCTTTATGTTATCATGCATTCATGTAGTGAAATGCATCATATGTATTCAATCATTCACTTGTGCCCAAATTTTTTCGCATTCACATGGTCCAACATTTAACAATTAAGTTGAGTATCACATATTCTATCAAATTTACATACAATGAGCACTTCCAATATATTATTCATGCATCAATTGCCTCTAATATTAAGTGTTCGGAATCAACACATTCACAACACATAATAATTCAATTCAAAATTTAAACAAAATAATAAATCAATGTGACACCATCTAGGTTACTCACAGTATGCTCCAGATAGCTATTGCATCAACGTCCCAGCAATGTCTGGATGTTGTCTCTCTAATTGCTCTTCTATATCATACAATACATACATATTTACATATTACTAATTTGTACATTTTCATGAATACTCAATCATATACATATATATATATGTGATATGTATAATGCATGCTTAATGACAATCTCGGGTGTATATAACACCCCACACCTGCGTGACCCGAACTTGACATCGATGGTGATGTTCGAATCCGTGCCCCGCGAGGGTAGCGTGCTACATCACTCAGTAAGCTCAGTATTAAATTTTTTTTTATAAAGACATTCATACGGGGGAAAAACAGTAGACAATTGAGCCCGCGTTAATTTGTATACCATTCCAGTCATTCCCAATCATTACAAACACTCAACAATAATTTAAAAATAGCCATTTAATG
>JANZLD010000009.1:26844334-26877877 GCA_026413575.1 Erythroxylum carthagenense | reverse complement strand
ATGGTCGTAAATCCTCTTCTCCTCCTCTCTTCTCCTTTCTTCTTCTTTCTTTTAATAAAACTAAGTGTTTTAATGCCAATTTAATGGGTTGCATGGACACCACATGTAGAAGAGTCTAGAATTTGTCTCTTCTTTGACCAAACAAGATGAATTTACCAATTTGTCCTTACTTATGTGAAATTACCATTATACTCTCCAAACTTTTCCCAAATTTGCAATTACAATTAAGTCCAAAATTTGGGAATGACCAAAAATGTTATTTTCATTTTGATCCTTGAACTTTTGAAAATTATAATTAGGCCCCTCAAATTTATAAAATTACAAATTGGTTCTCAAAGAATTGAAAAATTACAATTAAGTCCTTAACTTTTACAAATTTTGCAATTAAGTCCATATGTACACCAATTTCTCCAATTTAACTTTGTAAGTGTCTAATAAGTCTATAAATCATGTATAATCACCTCTAAGGCATTAGAACACATTTAATTTTATCACCATGGTCATATCCATCCAATGGACTCGGTTTTACATACTTAAAAGCTCATATGTCGGAAATCTCCAAGATTCTGCTTACCGATGAACTCTAAGTTCAGGTAAGGGCACATAACATTAAATATCACTGGTATATGTACCAAAAAGATTCAAATACATATTTAAACTTATATACAATCATGTATATATCAATATACAGTAGTATCTCTAAATACAGAATAACACAGAAGGGCTCAGAAAGTTCGGTGTTACAAGTCCTCCCCTCCTCAAAAGAGTTTTGTCCTCGAAACTCCTAAGTTGTGGACACAAATAAATAGGGGTACTAACGTCTCATAGTATCCTCAAGCTCCCATGTCATTTTCTCGACCTTATCGCTCTTCCAAAGAACCTTAACTGTGGGTACCTCCTTGCTGCGTAATTTCTTTATCTGTTGATCCAAAATCTGCACTGGTTTCACCTCAAAACTCAAGTCTTCTCTCAGTTCTGTTGGAGGTGCCTCCAAAACATGAGATGGATATGGTAAGTACTTTTTAAGCATAGAAACATGGAATACATTATGGATCCTATCCAAGTCCCATGGCCATTCCAACCGATACGCCACAGTCCCGACATGCTCCAGGATGCGGAAAGGTCCGATATATTGAAGGTTTAGCTTCCCTCGACTCTAAAATCTGATGACACCTTTCCATGGCGATATCTGAACAAAAACCCTGTCACCAACTGCAAATTCTAACTGTTGTAGCCTATTATCTGCATAACTCTTTTATCGACCCTGGGTGATCTTCATCTCTTCTCGAATGATTTTTATCTCTGAGTGGTGACTTCTATCAATTCAATTTCTTCTATTTTGGCTGTACCAATCTCATCTCAACATAGTGGTGTCCTACACTTCCTTCCATAAAGTGCTTCATAATGTGGCATACCAATACTTGTCTGATAACTATTGTTATAAGCGAACTCAATCAAAGATAAATGTCGATCCTAACTCCCTTGAAATTCCATCACATATGCTCTCAACATATCCTCCAGTGTTTGAATGGTCCTCTCTGACTGACCATCGATCTAGGGATGGAAGGTAGTACTAAATTTCAGTTTAGTCCCTAAAGATTCCTGAAATTTTGGCCAAAATCGTGAGGTAAATCTCGGATCCCTATCTGATATTATAGAAACTGGCACCCCATAAAGATAGTGTCTCTAAATCTTGAGTGCAAATACTACTGTTGCAACTCCAAATCCTATGTAGGATAATTTAGCTTATGCTTCTTCAGCTATCTAGAAGCATATGTGATTACTCGTCTGGCCTGCATAAGTACACAATCAAGTCTCTAGTGACTGACATCACTGTATACCTCATACCCTACTCCCTGGGTAGGTAGGGCAATCACTAGTGCTGAAGTCAATCGATTCTTCAACTTCTAGAAACTCACCTTGCATTTGTCATCCCACTGAAATACTTTTCCCTTCCGGGTCAGCCTCAACAAAGGAGTTGTGTAACACCGGACTTTCTGAGCCCTTCTGTGTTGTTCTGTATTTGGAGATACTCCTATATATTGATATATACATGATTGTATATAAGTTCAAAGATGTATTTGAATCCTTTTGATACATATGCCAGTGATATATAATGTTATGTGCCCTTACCTGAACTTAGAGTTCATCGGTAAGCAGAATCTTGGAGATTTCCAACATATGAGCTTTTAAGTGTGTAAAACTGAGTCCATTGGATGGATATGACCATGGTGGTAAAATTAAATGTGTTCTAATGCCTTATAGGTGATTAGACATGATTTATAGACTTATTATACACTTAGAAAGCTAAATTGGAGAAATTGGTGTACAAATTGGTCCTCAAAGAATTGAAAAATTACAATTAAGTCCTTAACTTTTACAAATTTTATACAGTAGTATCTCCAAATATAGAACAACACAAAAGGGCTCAGAAATTCCGGTGTTACAAAATCTCACTTTGATATCTCATAAAAGTTGTAAATGTATGAGTCATCTCCAAAACCGTACAAAGAACTCCTTAATCTGATATCTCTAATGAAAATTATGCTAGTTGTTCCGAAATAAGTTCAATATGATTGAGGACAAAATATTGTTTAATTCTTTGGATCATAACTTTGTTGTCCGACATCTAAACAAAGTGATTCTTAGACCAATAGATTTCTAACACATTTTCCTACCTCTTCATAAAAGTTTATAGCCTTTCATACTAAATTGAAAAAGATTAATTGAATCAAATTAAGGGTATCGGATGGAAGAGTATGAATTGGATATTTTACTGAAAATATTTCAGTATTTTGATGGCTTCTTAATCTATAAAGCTCTCAATGAGATGATTTTTGTTTCTAAACAAACTAGAGACATAGATCTTCCAATTATCTGGAGGAATAGAATTCTAATTCAGTCCCTAAGACTTTCAATATCTAGATGGAAGTTGAGCACAGAATATTTGTTTCAATATAAGAATAATTCAGAAATGGGGCCCGATAGTTGTGGTATCAAAGCAAGAAGATAAATCGATGATGGTTAAAGAGATTACATTGGAATAAGCTCACGTGTTTGGTTTCGATGTTGGGCTCTGAAATCGGGGTCCAACATATTGGATCAAAGGAGACTTATGCTTAACATAAATGGCAAGAATGAAAAATTGGATAATCGAGACAATCCTTTTACATTATATTGGTTAAATCAACAAAACGAGAATCATAAAGTTACATATAAAGACACATGTATCCTTTTGATTATGAATCATTTGAAACTTGTAAAACTTGTTAAGTTGAAGAATAACCAAGTCGATCTTTGGTGAAAGGATGATGATGGTACTGAATTGCTAAATCTTATACATATGATGTATTGGATAGAATAATAATTCATAAAAGGATAATACTTATATTTCATTAGATTACTAATGACTTTATATAATATAGTCATAGTATTAAATGAAATAATGATTTAAAATTTTGAAAAATTCAAATTGTTTTAATCTAAGAAGAAATTAAGCATTGAGAATGCTGAAGCATTTCGATGAGATTGATTTAGTGAGTTTTAAATTTTTATATCTAAATGGAATGAGATTTTCTAGTAAATACCTTCATAACTAAATTCATAAGATTATGAATTTATGTAAGGAGTAAAATACAATATGAGATATTATATGAAGCAACAATATTTCTTTTATAGCAATGCCTAGTATAAAGACTTACCTTTTATAGTTTCAATTGAATCAATTAGCAAGATTTCATATTAGATATCAAACGTTAAGCCTTTGAAAGACTCAAAGTTAATGATTCAAGAATGTGATGCTTGGTTGAAGCATACATTATCCATTAAGTTAAAAACTAAATTAGATAATAAAAGGTTATGAGATATCTAAAAGATTGGATATAATCTTATAGATTCATTGAACAAATTGTTTGATTCAATGTATACTTATAGGCGAATGGTTCTCAAGAAAACTAGTAGGAGTAAGAAGGGATTTGAACTGTTTAAATATCATAACATTACATCTAATTAGAACTAATGCCTTTAATGATACATTTTATGTATAGTTGAAAGGCTACGAGACACTGAAAGATTCACTTTCACGATAAATTCGAAGAGTTTATTTTGGAGATGATTATGAATTTATCACGTCTACAAAATGGTAAATGGGAATATTGTTGTTCTCTTCAGTGGGACTATGTGTAGACATATTGCTCACAGAGAACAAAAGTTCTAACTTTTAATTGTCAAACATATAATTTTCGAAGAACAACTCTTATTGGATATAAAAGGGTAACAGCTTAATTATGGGAATTAGATCTATAGAGATAGATTGGACATTGTTAACTTATTATAAGTACAAGTGCATAGATAATGTACTAAAGATGTTTAGTATTTAAGATATTGGATACTTGAGAAGTATTAAAGATATTCATTACTTTATGTGTGAGTTGATATTTGAGTTCAAGATGATAAGGATATAACTTTAGAAGTAAATCCTAATTAAGGTTTATTTACTTAAAACAATATTATTTAGGATTGGAAAGGTTCCAATGTAGCAATTGATTGCTAACTAAGCCATAATATATTTTTTGTTTAGTGGAAATGATTAATTGGATCAACAATTTCTTTAGTGAACTTGATATAGTTTCTTTGCATTGTTCAAGATAGTAATGTACTGTAACAGTTGAGTCATTGGGCATGCATAAGGAGCTAATGTCTCGTCAAAGATCCAAGAATTTGTTTAGGCAAATTTTCTTAATTATGATGATAATTAAGATAGGAGTTGTAAGATTTAATCAAGTGCTCACTATAGAGAATCTTGTAAAATCTCTCATTAAGTCACTGCTCAAGTAGTAAAATAATCGTCATATGGTGATATGGTATGAGATACTTAAACGATTAGCTTAGTGCAAGTGAGAGATTGTTGTTTTAGGCCCTACAGCCAATCACTTTGGTTGTAGTTTAGTGACAAATTATTTAAAGGCATTATTTATCTTGTACATAATTAGACATATATGATAAAGTCCATAGGATAATTGTACATTGCAAATGAAATTATAATGAGATTATAATTATGATATTCATATTGCATTTATGTATTATTCCTAAATTAATGTTCCTAGTAACTGTTCTATTAAGACTGAACATTAATAGAATGTAAAAAGACTAGCACATGTTTTATTTTTCCTTATGAAAGAAATAGTCGATCTTATAGGCTAAAGTATAGAGATACTTAAAGAAACTTATGGGTGCTTGCTAAAGAACAAGTTCGTTGAACAGACCCGATATGAGAAATTCATTTGAAACATTACTTGTATGTCTATGGAATCCTCATTGTGATGATTGTATAAGTGATCCTTTGACTTAGGCCATCAAAGTTATCAGGTATGGGAATTGTTATATTTTGATACTACTTATGATATATTTAATCTTAGGTCGTTTAATCGGTAGTCATTAGATGTAGCATGAACTATATAGAGATAGTTGAGTGATCAAGATAGGATTCATCACCTTAAAGTAATTAGGGAGAATGTTTTGTTGTTCTCAATTAGTATTAATTCAAGAAATCGTTGGCCAAGGTGAAATGATGCTTTGTAAATAGTTTACAAATTTCATTAATTAAAACGATAACTAATAGCGGAGAACTAATATAATTAGACTCAAAATAGAATAGATATTAATTTCATACTCTATGTCTAACCAGAACATTGTATGATGAAAGGATTGAATTATACGAAAAAATTATGCATGGAAAGGATAGTCAAAACTGCTTTGACATTTCTAAATATTTGGGTAGTCATGATGCATTGCTAGACTCAAATCTTGATCTATGATTATAAATTGTTTAATTTGAGAATTAAAGATAAATTAATGGGAGTTTTAATTTATCTAATTTTAGTTATGAATTAAATTTAGATTTTATAATCATTGCCTAACATATTTGGAAATCTAATGGGTCTCACATATAGAATGGGTTAAAAAGAGTTTAATCAAGTTGGACTTAATTGTAAAGTTTGATAAGCTTTATGATTAGCTATGAGATATTTAATAAATATGAATGAGATATTGAATCTTATATGAGCATAGTTGGTATTTAATTAGAATTATTTGTAATTCTAATTAAAGTTTAATTGAAATTAGAATTTAATTTCAATTAAATTACTAAAACGTTCAATGCTTATCTTAAGATCTATGGAGCTAACACTTCTTACTTGACCCTCTTTGTAAGAGTTACAGAGTTCTCTCAACTCATTATGTGGATATCGTTAGAGGCCGGACATTTGTACGGCTATGGTGGTTGAAACGGATCGGTTTCAGGAACGGTTCAAAGGATACAACAAGATAAAAATTAAGCTTCGAAATGTAGTACGAACTAAGTTTCTGCTTTATTACAATTTTTGTTACTTGTTTTATAGAATTAAATGAATCTTGATTTTCAGGAAATCAAAAGTTACGAAAAAATTTCGTAATTATTCCACTGCAATCGAGATTAGATCTCAACCTAATTTTCTAAGTGTATATTCACCGGTTAGTCCTCTAAGACGTACTATATCTGTAAGTGAAACCATCGTTTTATTGTAATTGCAGAATGAAAACACAGTTGATATGACCATTATAATTTTCTTTTGAAGGTTAATTACTGATAATAAGTTCAACATTGTTTGTTGTTATCAAATACATTCGATAGTCAACTGAATTAAGTCAAATTCCTCGTGATTAGTCCGTCTCTTACGTCAACTTGTACATTCGAGTATCTCTTAATATGCGTCGCCGGTCACACCAATCGATTATGAAGCTCATAGTCGTAGCTTAAGAAAGACAAAATAAAAGAAGGATCGTATATATCACAGCATATAGGTATCATATGACATGTAAAGCAATATCTGGTTTTTTTCTTTATAGTGGGAAACTTAGAGTAAGATCAAGCCATCTTTTGCCATATTTTTGACAATTACTCCGGCCTTTACTTTTTAACATTTGACTATTTAAAGTGAAAAAGAATGTGAAAGGAAATGGGCTGAAGACCATGTACAGACGTTACCAAATCCAGCCATTTCAGTAATTATGTGAACTTGGAATTTGGAAAAGAAACATTAAGTCAAAAACCAAATGACGTTTTCAAGATTATCTTTGGTGGATAGATTCAAAGCTCCTAGAGGAAAAAGGTCTTTACAGTTAGAGGACAAAGCATTACAGATACTAATTTTGTGTTTGACAAATCCAAGTATGAAGAACAACTATGCTCTTCCACTGCCAGACAAAACAAAAACAAAATGTTATACAGTCTGACAGGATTAGGGTCTTGTGATTAGCAACACTTGAACTTGACCCATTCATGTCTATCTAATTGGCTTTTTCACGAGTTCGGTGCCCGTTTCAACTTTTATAAAGCTTTTCCTTAAAGAATTTGGGTCAACATATTCATATTTTATTTATTTTCTTCTGGGATTGTGTGAGGACGTTGGAAGTAGAGGAAACCTTTGTCAATATGATGTTCGGTTGGGACAAAGATGGTGGGAGTGGCACCAACGTCAGAGCAGCTAATAGACTTTTAATCTGATTCGACATTAGAAGACGACGAGCGATTTCATATTATGGATTGGATCTTGACGACAGCATTAAGGATTAAAAGAAGAAAACCTACAATATTTCACAAGTGAGGTGGGCGTCAAATATTTATACTGGAAAAAAGAAATGAGGTGAAAGACTTTATAAGCATATGAAAAAATATTAATTAATTCCTAATTAGTTAGCTTTGAACTTGTGATTCTCTTAAACTTAAATTAGAGTTGTTAAATCAGTGTAGTTAGTCATTACAAGTAAGATCTTTAAAAATAATAATGTTTATGTTATTACATGTGTAAGTGAGGTGAATTAATTATCTCTATAATATTTTGAAGTCTTGATAAAATCCACAGTTTGGAGAAATTGTTTAATGCTTATGAAAGTAACTGTATTTAATGTTGAGATCTTAGTAAGGTTAAGATGAGTTGATTATAATATAGAGTCTAATATTCAGTCAAAACTTAACATTATTTAGTGTTTTAAGCATAACTTTTGATAAGAATATTAAGTTGCAATTGTTAATTTATACCCTTGCAGTCAATCAATTGGATGCAAATTAATGTATGCCATTATTTTAATTAATAATAAGGCTTTATTTGTCTTTATGTATTAATTTAATTAATGTTTTATGTTTTAATACTAAAGATAAAATCTTTGGAATAATTACTATATAATTGAAACTATGATGAGATCATAATTATGAGATTCAATTTACACTTATGTATTATTCCTAAATATTCCTAGTTGTAGTTTCATTAAAACGGGATATTGTTGAAACGATAAACTAGCATATATTATATTTCTTTCTTATGAAGAAAGTAACTGATTTCATAAATTAAAGTATGGAGATACTTAAATTAATGTGTGGGTGATTATTAGAGAATAAGTCACTAAACTAACTCGATTACGAGAATTTTAAAGGGAATATTACTTATATGTCTGTGGATTATCTCATAACGATAGTTGTATAATTGATCCTCAGATTTGAGATTATTAAGGTATCGCGTATGGGAATTATGATATTTTGATACTACTTATGAATCGTTCTAGGATAATTCAGTCGGTAGTAATTGGATACAGTATGAACGATATAAAGATAATTGAGTAAGTCAATACAGAATTGGAGGTAGTTGAGTAAGTCAATATAGGATTCGTCACTCTAAAGTAATTAGAGAAAATATTTTAGTATTCTTGATTCGTAACGATTTATAGAATTCTCTGACTAGAGTGATTAATATTTGAAATGATTTTTTAAATTTCAATTATAAATAAATTACTAATTAGCAAGAACGAACATAATTGGACCAAAAAGAGTAGACATTATATTCATACTCTATCCAATTAAAATATTGGATGACGAAATGATTAAATTATACATCATAGTCATGTATGGATAGGTTAAGTCATTCACTTTAATATTTCTGATATTTGGGTAATCATGACATGTTTTTAGATGTTAATCATGATTTATGATTATGAATTATTTAATTAGATAATTAAAATTAAATTAAAAAAAGTTTTAATTTATTTAATGTTAATTGTAAATTAGAATTGAAATTTATAATCATTTCCAATTTATTAGGAACCTAATGGGTCACACATCAAAGAGCAATTTGTGAAAGCAAGTTCAATTTAATTAAGTTGGACTTAATTATAAAGTTTGAGAAACTTTGGATATCAAATATGAGATATTTGATTTTAATTTTAATTTTAATTAAAGAAATTTAATTTTAATTAAAGACCTTAATTATTTTCTATTTAAATAAAGGAAGAACATTAAGAAGCTAGTACCTTTGTCTTCTTCCTCTCAAATAAGTCTTGAGAATTGCTCTGTGAATACTATCAAAGGTTGAACAATTGAACAGCTCCTAATTGATTAATCAAAAATGTTTTAAAGTTTTTCAATAGGAAAACGAACAAGGTATAATTTCTAATTTGTTTTTTTCATTTTATTCAAGTTTATTCAATTGTTAGGATCTGCTCGGAATTTTAAAACAAATTTGTTTTCCATTGCGTCCACGATTTGATCATGGTTGGATTCCAATAGTAGTCTCAAAACCTCCTTTAATTGTATATTTTGAATTAAAGGCTTAATTTTGATTGATTATGATATATGTTAAGGTTTTTATGCTACTCTTTTTCTGCCTTTTTCTCGACTGTTTTGACTATTTTGAAAATGGCATATGATTATTCTATAAATTGTTTCCATAATTGGTCTTTGTTTTGATATCTGGACAATTATTTCCTAGATCCTTCTGCGTATGTTTGGCCTTCTAAACTAGTTTTGCATTTATATGGGTTTTGGAAATCGTTGTTAATTCCCTCGTATGTGTTGTGACAAAATTGATTTGCTTCTGATGCCATATATACGTTCTAAAACCAAATTGACTTGCATCTAATATACATCTGCTGATTGGGTTTATGCTATGGCATAATATGTGTTTTCTGTCTGGGTTTTGTTTGGCTATGTGTTTACTGATTCTGCCCTTTTTTGCTTCTGTCTTCTGTGTTTTACTTCTACATGCTGTTTTCCTTTGCAATTTTTACTATCGATTTACTACCTTCCGTATGCACGAACTTGATAATTGTTATTATATTCTTGTTATTACAAGAAACATCATTTCCATTTCTTATTTGGATTTGAATATATTTGTCTTTGCAATCAAGAATAGTAGTTGTTCTTTTTATAAAAATAGTGTTTTTTATGGATCTAGATTTCTTACAAATGGTTTGTATGAGTTAGATCTTGAAAGGCCAATTCTCAATATAAATAGTAAGAAAAGAAAATTAAGTAACCAAAATCTATTTTATTTATGGCTTTGTAGGTTAGGTCATATCAATGAAACTATAATCACAAAATTACGTAAAGAAAGATATTTGGATCCTTTTGATTATGAATCATATGAAACTTGTTAATCTTGTTTACTAAGAAAGATGACCAAACTATCCTTTAAGAGAAAAGGACAACATGCTAGTGAGTTACTAGAATTAATACATTCAGATGTATATGAGCCTATGTCAATAAATGCTAAAGGTGGATTCCCGTTTTTCATTACATTTACAGATGACCATTCTAGATATAGTTATATGTACTTGATGAAACAAAAGTCTAAATCATTTAAAAAGTTTAAAGAATTTAGACTAGAGGTTGAGAAAAAAACTGGTAAAAGTATTAAGACACTTAGATCAGATTGAGGTAGTGAATACTTAGACCACGAGTTTCTTGGTTACTTAAAAGAGAATGGGATTCTCTCACAATGGACTCCTCCTATAACTCCACAATATAATGAAGTTTTTTAGAGTAGAAATCGTACACTATTAGATATGGTACGTTCTATGATGAGTCGTGCAGTCCTTTCTATGTCCTTTTGGGGATACACAATTGAAACAACAATATATCTTCTAAATAGAGTTCCATCTAAATCAATTGATAAGACACTATATGAGATATGGACTAGTAGAAAACCTAGATTATCATACTTAAAGATTTGGGGATGTGAACCTTATGTGAAGTGTGTTATATTTGATAAGCTTTAAGCTAAATCTAATAAATGAAAATTTGTGGGGTATCTGAAACAGAGTTTCGATTATCAATTTTATCATCCTATTATGCAACAGGTGTTTGTCTCAAGACTTGCTACATTCTTAGAAAGAGAATTTATTCTCAAAGAAAGTAGTGAGAGTGAGGTTGAACTTAGAGAAGTTCAAAAGCCACAAATTCACATCAAAATGGAACAAAAACCTCAAGTTGATACATATGATGTACAACAGAGAGTTTAAGAGACGCATAGTCAACGACAAACTAATAGAATACATCATCCGCCCATTAGATTAGATATACATATCGAGCAGGGAAAGGATAATGTGTCACTCATACATGATAAGCCTAGTACTTTTAAAGAAGCAATGTCTGACATTGATTCTTTAAAATGAAAAGAAGCTATGAGATCTAAAATGGAATCCGTGAATACTAACCAAGTATAGACTTTGGTTGATGCACCTTTTGGTATTGTACCAATTGGATGCAAGTGGGTTTCTAAGAGAAAAACTAACATAGATGGTAATGTACATACGTACAAAGCAATTTTAGTGGCTAAAGGTTACAAATAAAAATAAGGGGTTGATTTTGATGAAACCTCTTCGTCAATAGTTATGCTAAAATCCATCAAGATCTTGTTAGTCGTAGTAGCATATCATGATTATAAAATTTGGCAGATGGATTTCAAAATAGCATTTCTCAATGGGAATTTACAGGAGGATGTGTATATGACACAACTTGAAGGTTTTGAATCCACAAGATTTCCTAATCAAGTATGCAAGTTACAAAGGTCCATTTATGGACTTAAGCAAGCATTACAGAGTTGGAACATCTGTTTTGACAAGACAATCAAAGAGTTTTATTTTATTAAAAATGTGGATGAACCATGTGTTTATAAGAAGGTTAGTGGGAGTGCAATCATCTTCTTAGTACTATATATAGATGACATATTGCTAATTAGAAACGACATACCTATGTTATAGTCTGTATGAAGATCTAGTTATCCAAGAACTTCTCTATGAAGGATATAGGAGAAACAGCCTGTATTCTGGGAATCAAGATCTATAGAGATAGATAAAAAAAAGTTTGCTTAGATTGTCCCAATCTACGTTCATAGATAAAGTGCTAAAGAGGTTCGGCATGGAGAATTCTAAAAGGGGATTCTTACCCATGTCACATAGGATTTCTCTCTCGCAGAGTTTGTATCCAAAGAAACGAGCGAAAAGAGATAAAATGGATTGTATTTCATATGCTTTGGCAATTGGATCAATCATGTATGCGATGTTATGTACTAGACTAGAAGTTTCTTATGCTTTGAGCATAGCAAGCAGGTTTTAGTCTAATCCTAGTGAGGGGTCACTGGATAGCTATGAAAAATGTCTTAAAGTACTTAAGAAGAACAAAAGATGTTTTCTTGGTTGATGAGGGAGACGAACTGAGAGTTCAAGGATATTAAGATGTTAGTTTCCAGTCATATCTCAATGATAGTAGATCACAATCAAGGTACATCTTCATTCTAAATGGTGATGTGGTAAGTTGGAAGAGTTCCAAACAACCAATCACTAGAGATTTAATGACCAAAATAGAGTATATTTCAGTGTCAGAGGTGGCAAAGGCAGCGGTTTGGATCAAGAAGTTCATCACTGAACTTGGAGTGGTTCCTAGCATTGTTGAGCCTATAATATTATATTGTGACAGCAACGGTGCTATTATGTAAGCAAAAGAACCCAAGTCTCATCAACAGTCAAAACATGGACTCAAAAAGTTTCACTTGATTAGGGAGATAGTAGAGTGGAAAGACATAACACTAGAGCAAATTCTCACTGAAAAGAATCTAACAGATCCTCTTACTAAGCCATTGTCTCAAAAGAGACATGATCAATATATGGATGGATGTAGTAGTAGATTCATAGGCGATTGGCTTTAGTGCAAGTGGAAGATTGTTAGTTTACGCTCTTGCAGCCAATCAATTGGATGCAAATTAATGTATGACATTATTTTAATTAATGGAAAGACTTTATTTATCTTTATATATTAATTTAATTAATGTTTTATATTTTAATACTAAAGGTAACATTCTTGGAATAATTGCTATGTAATTGAAATTATGATGAGATCATAATTATGAAATTCACCAAGACGGGATATTGCTGAAACGTAAAATTAGCACACATTATGTTTCTTTCTTATGAAGAAAGTAATTGATTTCATAAATTAAAGTATTGAGATATTTAAACTAATGTATAGGTGATTATTTGAGAATAAGTCACTGAACTGACCCGAGTATAAGAATTCCAAATGAATATTGTATAAGTGTCTATGGATTATCTCATATTGATGGTCGTATAATTGATCCTCATATTTGAGATTATCAAGGTATCTCGTACGAGGATTACTGCATTTTAATACTACTTATGAATCGTCCTAGGATAATTCAGTCGGTAGTAATTAGATACAGTATGAACGATATAGAGATAAAGAGTAAGTCAATATAGGATTGGAGGTAATTAAGTAAGTCAATATAAGATTCGTCACTCTAAAGTAATTAGAGAGAATATTCTACTATTCTTGATTAGTAATGATTTATGGAATTCTTTGGCTAAAGTGAATTAATATTTGAAAAGACATTTTTCAAATTTCAATTATAAATCAATCACTAATTAGCAAGAACGAACATGATTGGACCAAAAAGAGTAGACACTATATTCATACTCTGTCCATTTAGAATATTGAATAACGAAAGGATTAAATTATACACCATAGTCATGCATTGATAGGTTAAGTCATTCATTTTGATAATCTTGATATTTGGGTAATCATAACATATTGCTAGACGTCAATCATGATTTATGATTATGAATTGTTTAATTGAAAAATTAAAGATAAATTAAAAAAGTTTTAATTTATCTAATTCTAATTGTGAATTAGAATTGTAATTTATAATCATCCAATTTATTAAGAACTTAATAAGTCACACATTAAAGAGCAATTTGTAAAAAAAAATTCAATTTAATTAAGTTGGAGTTAATTATAAAGTTTGAGAAACTTTGGGAATCACATATGAGATATTTGATTTTATTAAAATTAAATTATTTTGATTTTGATTTTGATTTTGATTTTAATTTTAATTTTAATTTTAATTTTAATTATTATTAAAGAAATTTAATTTTAATTAAAGACCCTAATTATTTTTCTATTTAAATGAAGGAAGAATATTAAGAACTTAGCACTTTTGTCTTCTTCCTCTCAAATCAGTCTTGAGAATTGCTCTGTGGATACTATCAAAGGCTGAATAATTAAACAGCTCGTGATTGATTAATTGAAAAAGTTTCAAAGGTTTTTTAACAAGAAGACGAATAAGGTACAATTTTTGATTCGTTTTTCCATTTTATTTAAGTTTATTCAATTATCAAATTTCGCTTAGAATCCGTAAAAAATTTTGACTTCTACTACATTCATGATTTGATCACGATTGGATTCTAACAGCAATGGCTCGAGAAGTTGTAAAAATTTGCTCATAAGAAGAAATTGTATTGAACTTAAATAGGAGAATTTAATGGAAAAAGCTTCATTTTTTATCATCTTCTAATATTATGTAATACTTTGATCATAACTTTTTATAATAATATTTAATAAAAGTGATTTAAGAGGTTATACTAATCTAAGAGAATTTTCAACAAGTCTTCTGAAGATAATAAGAGTTGATTTTGGCTAGCTGAACCCCCAAACAACAATTGCATTGGTTATTGCTTGTTTGGATGAGCTTATATTAGTAGAGTTTTTGTTAATAGAGCTTTTGTCAATACAATATTTCTGAGAAGAGCTTTTCTAAAAAAACTAGTTGACTGTTTGGTTGTCATTTAAAAAAGAATTTTTTGAAAGAGCTTCATACAATAAACTATTTGGCAACATAAAAATAAAAATTAATTTTAATTTTAACTATATTTTATTCTATAATAAAAATTATTTATGCATATAAATATTATTTAAAAATATATTAAACAACATGCAAAGCACAATATATTAATTATTATATAATTTTAAACCATATGAAGCATAAATGAAAATATATCTAACCAAATCTTTTGTATGGATTATAAAATAAGTAAAATCACTAACAAAAATAAATATTAAAACATATAAAAAAAGTCAAATAATATTATATAACTTCCAAAATAAACTTGAAGATGAGTTTGTGAGTATTATGGGAATTATATGTAAAATATAAGGACAAAAGGAACTTAAAAAATATACTCATTAATTGATCTGAAATATCTACCTGTGTTTTTTTTGAAAAGTTTCAAATTTGAACTTTTTAAAAAGTTATATTTTAGTTGTCAAAAAGCTATATCTACTAAAAAAAAGTAATTTTTCATGTTACAATCAGACATTCATTTTTCTTTTAAAAAAAGCTTTTGCGGTAAAAAAAAATGCTTGTTCACCCTCCAAAAGCTCAACCAAACAGACACTTAGTCTAGCTCTTAATTGAACTTTAACTAAATGATTGCATAAGATTTTACATAAAAGCAATCCGCTAGCTAAATGTTGAGGTTGACTAACCAAACTCTTCAGCATGAAGTTTTATAAACTAATTTTGTTACTATTTGTCGATAATTTTACACAAACTAAAAGGAAGACTCGTATCTAAGAGAAAAGTCAACTAGAAATACAGCATAGACCTTAGAAAGGGTAGTTTTAGTGACATTTAACATCAAGGATAGTAAGTTTAGTAGCATTAAATCAATTTCTATAAGAAAGAAAGGATTTAAGGTACATTCTGTATGGTTGACAAATAGCATACGTCCAATTGTGCTTTCTAGGCTATGTGATGAGTTGATCTATTGTTACTGATTGCTGATTTGTATGATTTATTTTGTTATACATGAATCAATTCCTTGAGAATAGGTTAGTTTTATTAAAATCCTAAATAAGGGTTATGATAAAAATTAGCTTTAATTTTAAGGAATTTCTAAAAAATGATTATGAATGTGAATGAGATGATAGTTGACATATAGTCTCAATTACGAGTGTAGTGAATGTTTTGAATGTTGTAAAGACACTATGATTAAATGTGTACTTATGTGCAAGGTAAGTGTCCTGTACGTGATTGGTACATGTTGTGAATGTTGGACATATGTCGTGATTGTGTCAAGGCCTATTAGAGGTGTATAATATGAGGATTGGTCGACTTCGAACTCCAAAGTTGAATTAGGGTTTAAAGCAATTTGTTGTCTTTAAAAATTTTGGGGCCAAACTGAGATATAAACTTATTTTTTCTGACAAATATCTGGATCCAAATTGGAATAAAAATCAATTCATTGATCGAGGCAATATCTAGTGCTTACCTTAGGTAGGTAAATAGGGCATTGTGTGATTGTTTTTACGACCATTGGCTATTGCATATGACACTTGGTATGGTATTGGTATTGATAATGCATGATTTTTTTCTTAAAAAGTTCTCAAACATTATATAGTGCCATATAGGCATAATTGATAAGGTTTTTTCTCATGTAATGGATGAGGAGTAGGGTTCTTAACTGATTTTATTTGTCTTTTTGTCTGTTGATGTATGCTACTCTATTTTAATGATTTCAATTGAGGAACTGGAGAGGAGTTTAAAAACATAGGCAGAGTGTAACTGCATTCTTCATAAAGTTGAATCATTAAGAGTCTTTAAATGGAGATAGATATTCACATTAGTCATTATTGAGATTATTCAGTATTATTGTAAGAATTCATATGTTAAGATTTTGGATTATTGTTTTACAAGTTATTTTTAAGATGTAGTTTATTAAGTTATTTATGGTGAAGGTAAAAGATATGAACCTCTCTTATAGTTTAAGAAATTATAGAAAACTTCCGTGATCTTTAAAATTCTAAAAAAAAACTCCTTCTAGTTTTCAATTTTCTAAACAAAGCCCTTTTTTTAACTTTGAATGAAAATCATAACCAAACATATGTTGTATGAACATCACCTATAGACTAATCAAATGTTATTTATACAATGATTCAACATAGTTTTTAAACTCGAACCAAAATAATCAAATATGATATAAACAAATAATTTATTATAATTATATTTAGTTATTAATTTAAGTTGAATTTAATTTATTCAAGCTAATTTTAAAAGCTGAAAATAATTATTATACTAGTAATATTTGATTAGTCTACGTTTGATATTTATACTATAAGTGTTTTGTCTTTATTTTTAATTGAAGTCCAAAAGAAAAGATTTTTCTAAAATCTGAAAATTAGAAAGAGTTTTTTTTTTAATTTTAAGGATTAGGAATGTTTTAAAATTTTCTTAAACTATAAAAGAGGTCTGTATCTTTTACTTGAATCCGGCCGGTTGTTAACCTTAGTTTATGGTGAGCCTTGAATGGTTAACCTTGCAATTAGCTGAAGTCCTCCACGAGTCCATTAAGGTTGACTTAGACTTAGGGTGAGACTTCTAAAGAAACTAAGTCTATTTTTAAAAATATATATTACATTCATTTTAAATTTTAAGATAATAAATATTTGTTTATAAAATTGAAATCAATTTACAAACATTAATCAATATCAATAGATTTCAATCATTTTAAAATTTGTGTATATTAATGATTACTCTATGATATGTTATAAAATTATAAATTTAGTAACTCTAAATATAAATAAAGTATTATAGAAAATAATGGATACATAAGAATGGATTGCATGTGAAAGTAAATTAACGTATATAAAAAGAATCATTCCCATTGTACCTCAATCATTTTAAAATTTTTCATTCGCCAAATTTTGATGTGGTAAGTTTGGGTGAAAACAAATATAATTTTAATAAAAATATATACTAAATTGATTTTTTAAAATAATAAATATTTATTTACAAAATTAAGATCAGTTTCCAAATATTAAAGATTGTTACTTTTAATATAATTTAATTATTTTAAATATTACGGCACTAAATATTAGTTTATAATATAATGTTAAAGTTTTACATTTAGTAATTTCTATATACATAAATAAATCATTATTCAAAATGAATGAACTACATGTGAAAATAAATTAACATATATAAAAATTAGAATAAAAAAAATATAAACCTCCTTTAAAGTTTAAAAAAACCTTAGCAACATCCGGATCTTTAAAATTCTTGAGAAAACACCCCCTTTAGTTTTTAATTCTTCAAAACAAATTTATCTTAGACTTCAATTAAAAAATAGTGACAGTACACATAAAATATGGCCATTAAATGTGGACTAATTAAATATTATTTACTTAATAGTTCAATCTAACTTTTAAACTTGAATTAATTAAATCTAACTTAAATTACTAATTTAACACAATTATTTGGGTCAGCTTTAAGAGCTTAATTAAGTTACCATATTAGTAAGATTTTATTACTTCACGTCTGATATTCATACTTATGTCTTTCATCATTATTTTTTTGAAATCCAAGAAAAAAATCTCTATAAAAACTTAAAACTGAAATGAGTTTTTCTAATAATTTGAAAAACACAAAGTTTTTATAAGATTTATTAAAATATTGGGGATGTTTATGTTTTTATCCTAAAAATTAATTATTAATATACTTCAACCATTTTAAATTTGTGTACATTAATATCACTTTAAAATATAATATAAAATTATATATTTATTAATTTTAAATATACAAATAAAGCATTATGCAAAATAACTTCATACGTGAATATCTATAAGATTTTAAATATAAATAATATTGAATATATCAATCATAAAAATGAACTAAAACATAAATTATACATCTTTCCGTTGTACTAATTAGTTATCCTTTAAAAATCAAGATGCACAAATTATGTTCATTTTTTAATATATAATGTAACTCAAATTGATATTTATTTTGAATAAATGTACTTATAGAATCAAAACATATCATTAACTATTTAAAATAAATTCATTTATGAATTTCTTATAGATTAAGTAACTTTTAAAAATCTTCTAATCTTAAAGCTCTTTTTTATTTTCAATTTTTTAGAAAAAAAACTTTTCCCATTATATTTTCATAAAAAACATAGTAGAGGATCGCGCATAACATGAACGTCATATGCGGGTAATCAAATATTGTCGACATGATGATCCACCTCAGCTTGAACTAGCTAAAATAACTTAAACCGATAATATAAGATAATCATACTAAATTGTTATTTTGGATTATCGAATTAAGTTTAAAATTTAGGTTGAGTTGTTGTATAAATAATATCGATTAATTCACATGTCATGCTTATGTTATGTATGTTTCATCATTATTTTTTACCAAAAGTCTAAGAGAAAAATTTTCTAAAAATTAAAAAATCATAAAGATTTTTTATGAGAAATTTGAAGATTACCAGTTGTTTTAAAAGTTATTTAAACCATTAGAGAGCATTATATCTTTGACCCTAGATTAAATCTATATCTATATTCTCTAAGAGTTTGACAAAAGGTACAAATTATCCCCTAAAAGGTCTAAGTTCGTCTTTATTGCTATCTTAATATCATGTTACACCTTAGTATTTTCAAAATAGTAGTGAACTAGTGATAGCACTCTAAATTAAACCAAAAAAAAGTTCAGTTTTTGGTAGTTTTTAATATATGAGCCATCAATTTATCCTACGTGATATCACAACTAGGTAATATGGACCATCAAGACATTGATATAATCTTTAAAATAAAATTTTTAAACATTTGTTAAAGGTGTAATTTTTACCTTAACATATTTCAAAAAGTTTAAAAAATTATTTGCCCCTTATTTAGGTGCAAAAAGTTACATTTTATTATTATTAGCGTTCAAAGTGGTACTAGTGATAATGATAAGAGCTTGGACACTTTGGGAAATATTAAGACACAAATCACACTTTGGCCTTAGAATTTCAAAACTAGGACAAATGATAATGATAGGAGCTTCGATATTTTGTGAAATATTAAGACACAAATCACACCTTTTGCCTTAGAATTTCAAAACTGGTAAGTGCTTAATAAAGTAGTTCTAATTTTCTATTAAATAATTCTTATAAATTACTTATATGAATTTAAATAATGACTTACAAATAATATATTATAATAATGTATTTAATCAAGGATCCATGATTATTTATTTAAATCTTGTTATATTAAAAGCTTATCTACTATTAAGTATTTGTATTTGATAAATAAAATTCAAAGTTTTTCAAGTTATCTCAATAATATAATCTTTAATGATAAAAACAAACATTTTAAAATATGTATATTTTTTTTCTTTAGATTTTTAAGATGGTTGCATATATAACTAATTTACCAAAGATTAATTTTCCAAAAAAAGAGGATGTACAATGATTTAATAAATAGAATGAATCATACCTATATGAAGGATATGATAGTTATTCTACATATATGGACTGTTAAAAGTGAATCAAATTTTAAAATTTAATAATTTAATAACAATAAATACATAATATAAAAAGTACAAGAAAATTTAAAAGTATTTTAGGGAATAAATGTGACTTCAAGCATACGTTAGATGTTAATCTAAATATATTTTAAAGTTATGTAAAAGCACATTCATAATTTTCAATATCTCATTAGTGTAATATTTAAATAAATATATTTGTATTTATCCATTTATATATCAAGCGGAATCAATGTTGTAATTGATCCCGACGTATTTAAAGTTCTTCAATTTTTTTTGATATCTATGTAATAGCTTATAAGTATGAACATGTATATATTCATTTATATAAATTTTAAAAATAATTAAACTTTTCATTAATCCTAACTTATCAAAGTTCGAAAAATAAAAATGTAACTCTTATTATAAAAATATTCATATATGGTACATTATGATGAAAGCAATAATTATTTTATTAATTCAAATTATAATAAATATAACAAAAAAATATTTAAATAATGTATAATAAAGTCATCATATTTAACTAGAGAATATGTACTCGTGAAAAAGTTATTATAACTATTTACTATGAGCAGCCTCATGTCTAGTTGTTGACAGCTCGTTGTCAACTCTTCACCTAAACTATTTTTCCAACCCAAATTCAGTTTGACATTTGATTAGGTTGGACCTTGGAGGCCAAGTTCGAGTTTAATTTCATCACTAGTCAGATAAAAAAAATTAGAAAAATATATAATCAAAGACAGGAAAACCTGAGGTTTATACCATTGCTCATGTTAAATAACTGCAAAAGCTTACCTTCAAATAAATAAATATCAACTCAAAGAGTTCACAAAAGAGAAATGAAACCATGAAAGCATTAGAAAGAAAACGACAATATGCAATGAAGAAAAGAAAAGAAACGTAAATATGTATAGAATAGTAAGATCTCAAAAATTGAAAGATGAAGTCTTGAAATCCCTTATTCAAAATGGCATTCATAAACCTCCGAAGAAAGCTTTAGGATCTAATACTTTGTAATGGTTATCATAGAAGGAATACTAAAACACGTGTAAAATCAATATAGAAGGAATGCAGAGATGTGCGTAAAGTCAATTCTAATTAAAGGTCATATGTACTATAGATATCACGGGTTGAGACCGACTAATAGACAAATTAGAGATTAAGGATTCAAAAATCAAAAATATAATCATCTCCTCCCTCCTTCTCCCTTATTTTAAAATTTTAAAGCATAGCTGCTTCATATTAAGACAAATTATGAGCGAACTTAAATTTAGTCTAAAATATGATCAATTTAGGCCCTGCGCATTGATTTCGAGTAAGTAACATTAGGTTTGGTCCGAGTAAATTTCTCATCTCTAAATATATTAGACTTTTTAAATAGATCTTTTAAGTTTATGATATAATATATTTTTAAAACTTTTCACATTTTTTTGGAAATATACATTATAATTAATAATTAAATATGATCTTTTAGCTTTTTTCTGCAACTAAAAAAAAGTATAAAAATTTTGTATTTTATGTAAAAGAATAAAATTTTTAGATTATTACTAAAAACTTTCTTTACCATATTTATTTTTAGATAATTATGGATGACTTCATGTTTTTATTAACTACATGTTGTTAAAAAGGCCCTCAAGGGGCGTGGCTAGATGGTTGAAAGCGGAGCTTGGCTTCGGTCAGGTCCTAGGTTCGATTCCATGCTAGCTCCTCTTGTAAGAGTTGAGGTAGCCAGGTAATAAACCGTAAGTGGAGCACCAGTTGGGCTCTCGATGATGAGGTGCACTTGCTTGGTCCACCTATGAGGTGGTGTGCCAGTTGAACTCTCGGAGACGTGTACCTGCTTGTCCCGCTTACAGGGTTTCCTCGAATTCAAAAAAAAAGAATGTTGTTAAAAAGTACTTAGTACTTGTTTGGTTCAGTTTTTTGAAGATAAGTAAGTACTTTTTTCACCGCAAGAACTATTTTTAAGAAAACTGAGTGTTTGGTTGTAAAATCTAAAAGCACTTTTTTTGCAGAAATTGCTTATTTGGAAACTAAAATAATAACTTTTTAAGAAGCTCAAATTTGGAACTTTTCAAAAAAGCACTTTTCAGGTAAAATTTTCGGATCAATTGATGAGTCTATTTTTTAGTCTTATTTACTTTTATGCTTTACACATAATTTTCTCAATACCTACAAATACATCTTCACATTTATTTTAAGATTTATATAATATTATTTGACTTTTTTATATATTTTAATATTAGTTTTAGTTATATTATTATCCATATAAAATGTTTGGTTAGAAATATTTTTATTTATGTTTTATATGGTTTAAAATTATATAATAATTAATATATTGTGTTTTGCATATTGTTTGATATATTTTAAATAATTTTTATATACATAAATAATTTTTATTACAAAATAGAATATATTGAATTTTTTAATATGGGCAGAGTATAGAGTCCACTTACAAGAACTGAGCTTGGGTCAACTATTGTCCAAATAACTAGAACTAGTTGTTTGGATAGTTGACCCTTACTACTTATAAACTATTTAATATTTTCATATTTAGTCAGTTTGGGACATTCTAATACTCCCCCTCAAGTGCAACTGGGAGTGGACATCCAGTTGTCACTTGAAACAACTGCAGTGGTAACCGGATCGAGCCGCTGGGACTGGACATCCAGATGGACCACCGAGAAATTAAAAATCTGGACCAAACCTGCTCTGATACCATATTGAATTTTTTAAAATAGGCAGAATGTAGAATCCACTAACAAGAATTAGGCTTGGGTCAACTATTGTCCAAATAACTAGAACTAGTTGTTTGGATAGTTGACCCTTACCACTTATAAACTCTTTAATATTTTTATATTTTGTCAATATACGACATTCTAATACTCCTCCTTAAGTACAACTGGGACTGGACATCTAATTGTCACTTGAAACAAGTGCAGTAGTAACCGGATCAAGCCGCTAGGACTGAACATCCAGAAAGACCACCGAGATATTAAGAATCTAGACCAAACCTGCTCTGATACCATATTGAATTTTTTAAAATAGGCAAAGTGTAGAGTCCACTAACAAGAATTGGGCTTGGGTCAACTATTGTCCAAATAACTAGAACTAGTTGTTTGGATAGTTGACCCTTACTACTTATAAACCCTTTAATATCTTCATATTTAGTCAATATGAGACACTCTAACACTCCCCCTCAAGTGCAACTGATACTGGACATCTAGTTGTCACTTGAAACAAGTGCAGTGGTAACCAGACCCGGCAGCTGGGACTGGACATCTAGACGGGCAATCGAGAAATTAATAATCTGGACCAAACCTGCTCTGATACCATATTGAATTTTTTAAAATGGGCAGAGTGTAGAGTCCACTAACAAGAATTGGATTTGGGTCAACTATTTTCTAAATAACTAGAACTAGTTGTTTGAATAGTTGACCCTTACCACTTATAAACCCTTTAATATTTTCATATTTAGTCAATATGGGACACTTTAGCACTCCCCTTCAAGTGTAACTGGGACTAGACATCTAGTTGTCACTTGAAACAAGTGCAGTGGTAACCGGATCGGACCGCTGGGACTGTACATCTAGACGGAAAATCGAGAAATTAATAATCTGGACCAAACCTGCTCTGATGTCATATTGAATTTTTTAAAATGGGCAGAGTGTAGAGTCCACTAACAAGAATTAGGTTTGGGTCAACCATTGTCTAAATAACTAGAACTAATTGTTTAGATAGTTAACCCTTACCACTTATAAACCCTTTAATATTTTCATATTTAGTTAATATGAGACACTCTAATAAAATATACTTAAATTTAAATGTACTTTTTATTTTTATGTTGTCAAACAGTCTATTGTATAAAACTCTTTCAAAAAACTCTTTTTAAAAGGCTTTTTTTAGAAAAACTATACTGACAAAAACTCTATTAATATAAGTCCATCTAAAGAGGCTCTTAATATAATTGAATTTCTTACAACTTAACATGAGGAGTGTTACAAGAGAAGTTAACGAGAAAATGGAGATAAGAGGCATACAACTTATACAAATATGAAAGTATTTAAAATTGTTACTTAATATTCAATTCAAATAAAACTGAAAAGGCAGTTCAGAGTCTTCAACTTAATTCTAATATTTTAATAATAATGATCTAAAATTATTAAAGTTGTGTAAGCCAAAAACTTTTCTCCTCGGAAAACTTGGTTCGTGATAATACAATAGCTATCAACAGTTTTCGTATGCTGTGTTAAATACTTCTTAACCTAGGACCTACTATGCAAATATGTACATTATGGTAATGGGTTATTTTTTTATTTTTTTATTTTAATGAAAAGGGAAAAGTACATCAAATCTTAATTAGCTGGGAATAACTGCGCCCCGACTGATCTTCTAAAAGAAGATTCTGGCACCTTAATGGTGGAACATCAAAATAAGTGATTCCAATGTCGCCAGGACAGGCCCGAGTAGCAAGCCAATCCGCGCATCTGTTGCTCTTTTAGTATACATGCCGATAAACAACAGTCCAATTGTAATGAGTTATTTATTTAGTAGTCATGATTTGCCTCGTTATAACAAGCAACTCAAGCCAAATGGAGAAGGTACCTATCCCAGTGGTATAAGCTAACATTGTCTTTCTACCAACCCTAAAACACTTGAAAATGGCATCTAACTTTAAAGTGGATCCATGCTTAAAAAAAAGGTGCAAAAAGATAATAGAAAAGGTGTCTTGACTTTAATGCATGGAGAAATAATACAAGTTAAATATGAAGAGAGCAATGATTCCCTCAGCTTTTCTTCGTTAACGGATAGGTGCGAGATTTTTCGGAAGTTATGTCATATTAACTTTATTCTATCAAGCATTTCCAAGCAAAGGGGGACCAAAATTGTCTATTCTGACTCCACATTTTTCATTTGAAGTCTGTGTCAGGTAAGTTGTTTGGTTCCACATTCTATATAGATTTTTGGCCAGGAACGGCCTGTCTGTTCATTATCTTGCTTTTACTTCAGATGGAACTGGACTGTACAGGACTGTGATGATGGGAGAAAGTACCTTAGCTGGATATCATAATTGCTGCTGTCTCAATCTAGTACTGGTACATACCCTACCCCTACCTGTTAGAACAATGATGTTTTTGTGCGAATTTAGTGTTCACCAAATCTTATGATTTACTGAATTTAACATCCAACAAAGTTAGCAAGCTTTACTTGATAGAAATACTAATTGATTAATGTAAAAGGTGCGTTAGTTAACTGAGTCAATCTTATTCCAGCATCTTTTATAGGAATAATAGTATTAATTAATATGTAAATGAAACTCCCTTATGCGCATGTAATGTACAGAGTGCAACAACTTCAGTCCCGCAGCATTGAGGTTACTTTGAAGAAGCACTCAGGCTTGAACAATCGAACCTGTGTATCGAGGAAGAGCGTAAAAAGTACATCAGTCAGCCACTTTCTAGGAATCCATTTGGCAATATTTTCCGGGGAACTAATGATGAAAATATTCTTCTTCTGCGTGTTGCGGAAGGTCGATTGCTCAAAGTGATATTGGCCCAAAAATTTAAGCTGTCGGTTGAAACACAGTTATCTTTTGTTTGTTACTTTAGCTGCAACTTTTCTGATTTGAAGGAATTCAACTTCCCCTTATAATCAAATCGCTTTCTTGTGATATTTAGGGTCAATTTTGCTGTTTTATAAGTTTATATCTATTTATTTAGTTAATGCTACAAGAATATAAAAAAGAGTAATAATTAATCTTACCAAAATAATAGAAGTTTACATACGAATTTTCAAGCAATTGAGCTGGAGTTTGTTTTCTACTTCTTTCTGTCCTTTAGCATTTATTGTTTCATGGCTACATGACAACAATCTATGATAAGCTTGGAACAAAAGACTGGGTTGTTAATTGATGAAGATTCTTCATCAGTGGCAAGCAAAAGACATATACTTTACTTGAGAACGGACACATGTAGATCAAAGCTTTGTAAACAAGAAGACTAAATCACCTCCGCTAAACCTATTGGAGGCCTGCCAAGGAGACTGTTCCCATATGTAATGCAAATTACTGTATTTAAACTGAGTCAATTGCGAGTTTATGTTCTAGAACTTTAAAATTTTAGGTTATGTAATGTTAAATTGTTAATTAGAGAGGAATGAATTAAGCCACCCTGTCATCAAACAAGGATAAGCCATGAAATGAAAATGCCATTTACTTTCAATTAAACTCCCAAGGAAAACCATCCATGTCCTTTCCTCAAAGTACATCATAGAACTTTTACAGACATGTTTTTAATAAACATGATTGCCTTTAGACCATGTTTAAGAAAAGAATGTGGTTTACTCAATCAACCCAAAACATATCTTGTTTAGACTCACATAATTAGAAACAATTTCATATACTGTCGAAAGCAAACCTAAGTGTGAAAAGCAGACATAGGGGCAGTGTAGAAAGTGGACTTCCATGTCATGTGACCCTTTAAGCAAGAATATCTTTCTCGTCCCTACGTATATAAGGACCCCATAAAGGAATAATGCATGGCCAAATCTAAACTCATAGATGCCCTCTCTCTCTCTCTCGATCTCGCTCTCTCTCTCTCTCCATCTTGTGTATAACAGTTGAGGGGAATTTCGCCTGGTTCGATGTCATTCATTTGAAGCTCATATAGCTGTTGATTAACTGAATGATTTCGGACCAGGCTTCATTCCCCCCAACCACGTGCATCTGATTGGCTTTTGCGGGGTCTAACATATGAATTTTTTATCTTTTGCTCGTGAACCGAAGAGTGTAACCATACATATGGTTGTATCAGTGACATTTCATTCATCTTCAACTCTGGTTTTTTTGCAGAACTGAGAAATGCTAGAAAGATCAGTTCATTACTATCTCCTGCTTCATAAATGTCGGCCAGCTATATATATTTCCTCTTCATTTCATGATCAAGAATAATTAGAATGAAGATAGAAAGTAAAAGAAACGGGGAGCGCCATAGATATGAAGTAACGATACTTCAAAGAGGCAGCTGCAATGTTGAGGTATAATCTGGATTCCTGTCTCTTTCAATGAGCTTAGTTTGATCAGTTAATTTAACGAATATAGTCAAGTTAATGTATATATCTGACTCTAAAACCAGGTTTTCCTTGTCTTTTCGGATTAGTTCATACAGCTTTTGATTGAAGAAATTAACAAAAAATACATGTGCAAGTTTTGCGCTACGACTACTAAACATGGCATGTGTGCGTGTGATAGGGAAGTGAGCTTTGAGTTTTACCTGTTATTTTTTCTTGTAAGGATCTTCTCATCATAGCCTTTAGTTTGTGCATGCCAAACTCTTCGCTCCAGATGGATCAGAAATTAACTATTGTGGTATTGCTCCGAACCCCAAAATTCATAGCTACCATGGAAAATAAGTTTCACCTGTGAAGCTCATAAATACAGGTGGGTCATATCTAGCGGAGGTTGTGAAAGGAACCGTACTTCCATGGCCGCAAGTATATAGAACTACTATTCCAATATCTATATATCTCTGCGCGTCAAGAAGCTTAAAGTGAACAGGCAGTTCTTTTAGTACAGACATGACATGACAACAATATAAATGTCTGTTAGTGAAATTTACCGTCAAGTATTCTTCTGGTGATTCCACGCGGAAAGTCGAGGCCAAAAGTTCGAGTCAAAGAGTACCCCCTTTGTCGGGACGAAGACTGAAGGGAGATATAGTATTGTTGCGTTTAACATTTGTATGTGAGCAAGAGTCATAATCGTAGTATTCCCAAGTATTCTATGCTTAACCTGCATATTGCTAATGTGAAAGCACAATACTTTTTACATTCACTAGATATGATAGGAAAACACTAAAAGAGATAAAGGAAGTTAAAGTCTCCCTACTTTCACCATTTTTGTTTTCCTTGTGTTGGTATTAAACTAATTTGCATACCAAACAACATGGATAAATCAAATGAAGTGGCTATAAAGACTCCTTAAATATTTCAATGTTGGGAGTTTTGAGTTTGAATTTTTATAAGAATTCATTATGCATTTTTAAATATTGGAGATTTGAATTTGCTTTACTACTTGTTTAATATTGAATTATTAATTAATTAAATAATTTATTTAGTATGCATAATAACTAAAATTTTCTAAATAATAAAGACTATGATTTGCTTTGTGTGAGAGTTGTAATAAGGATTATTTGTATCATAAATTGTTGATTCAATGAAATATATTATTATTATGTATATTTAAGAACTTATTTAATATATGCCAAAAAATCCCAGCTATAATTTCAAAGTTATTAAAAAAAAACTACACCATAAAAGCTTTAAAAAGTACAGGATATTGGAGTTTGGTACTTAAAACATGAAAAATGGGGCGTCATACAATTCCTTAAACTTCTTTAGTGGAGCAGTGATTCTGGAAATACATTCTTCTAAGATCCATAAATCTTTAAAACATGAAGAATCTATTAAGTGACCGTTTGATTTTGATGGCCTACATACATAAGATCTACAAAATATCATTTAAAAATTCTACATAATTCAATCCAAAATCTCAATGTTTGGAATTCTTGAAGGAGCTAGTCCCACTATTTGAACCTTTACCTGATGGCCAACCCTCCATGGTAGCTTAAGGAAATCCTTTAGTAGCTTAAAACCAGGCTTCATGGTAGTTAAGAATATTGAGGACGTGGGTCTCAGTGATTGGTTTAACCAGAAGTTTAATCGAGTTTAGAAAACTTAGGATCAGGAATCAATGGATTATGGGAAAGGAGGTGATACATCTATTAATAGATCCCACTCCCACTGAGTTCTTTTTTTTAATTGAATAAATACTTAAAAACCTACGTCAACCATGAAAAATCGTTTCAATTAGTCTTGTGATATGTGACAAGATGAAGGATGGTTCCTGTTGAACTTGTAGTTCTATGAGTAGAAAGGGAAAAACTGTATATGTAACACCTCACTCTCGCATGACTCGAACCCGATATCGATAGTGATATTTGAGTCCGTGTCCTGCGAGAGTGGCATGCTACATTACTCAGTCAATTACTATTTTACCATTTCCATCAATGATGGGATGTTACAGTATATACCGTCATTAAGATTTTAGTTAAATTTGTAAGCTTTTTAATTAATAAATGAGAATAAAAGACATAATTTTGAATAAATTCAAAATGAGAGGGAAAGAGCATTAAGATCATGTTATCCTGCGACTGAAGAAGGAAAAGCCCCCTTATGCTGATTTCTTTGAACATTAAACATTTTCGTAAGAAGATGATGATATATGACAAAAAGAAATTGTATCATAGTTGAGGAGAGGGCTAGTTACCCCTGAATGCCATCAACCACAGTGAACTGGACCTGCGTGATCAGCACAACTGTAGCTACGTCATTGATGTGGGACCTGGGATTGGAGTGATTTGAGTATAATAGTATTGTCTACCATATTTTTTGGTGCCCATTTCCAGACTCCTTTAAACTCTGACAAGACTATTAAAAGGTCGTGAATGATTTGGAAGAAGTGGAGAGGGTAGTTAGGTAAAGCAAAAATTCTTTTGAAGAACTGTCCGCCTCTTTTCGCATAAAGATGTCTTTCAACGGGGCATAGATTCCAAGGAACACTACTTGAATAGTTGATAACCTTACTACAGTTTGGAAGGTGATGGCTACATAAAACACAACCTCCTTATCAACTCATTACATTACATACATAGTCTACTTCTGCAACAACGAAAACCTGTTTCTATAATCTCCACCTGAATATTATCAGCCTCTCAAGTATGTTAACAGGAACTGGCTTCAGAATCTACAACTCTGCCTTATACAAGCTCTTGTCACTTGATTGTATTTCGTATCTCTGATGAAAAGCACGAGGATCCCACGACTGCAAAATATCCTAACCTAACAAATAATAGAATTACAAACTTCTTATTTCCCAATAACACTGTGCAATGTCACTAAATCAACATGCGTGTGCTATCGTGAATTTGATAAAGATATATAAGCCTGCAGCTTTACCTGAAGCTCATGCTCACGCATATTGCTTTCACTACTGACCACAGGCAGTGAACCAAGAGTTTCTGACTATGCCTATTCAGAGAAGTAGCACATCCATATGTCTGCTAGCAACTCTGAACTTCTTTTCATGCTTAAAGTAAGGTGACATTTCGCTAAACTTCATTATCTCGTCTGTACCTGAATTCGAAATCTAGTTTTTCTCAAGAGAGAGCCGCTAGCTACAGTAAGTCTCAGATACCTCTTTCAGTGAAAATAAATTAATGCTTTATGGCGATGATTCCCATACATGAACAAAATAAGCTACCCGCCTACTATCTACACAATAATCTTCATCAGATGGGAAAAGTAGCTAGCAATTGTCCACATTTCCGGTTCACAAATAATCCAGCTCGATGATATAAACGATCTAACTAGTATTAGTAGCTTATGTAAAACAGTAAACGCATTCACCTTTTAAGGTTTGGAATATAGTCCCCCATCTCACGAACAATCCTTTGGGCATAATTTTTGTTAATACGTAAACATCTCATTCCATCGGTGCAAGCAAAAGTATTGAATCATCTAAACCGTGCAAGCTGACATTTAACTAAAACACTGCCGCTAAATATATTCTCTCAAGAGACAAAAGCATTATGGTCCATTCAGATTTGAAAAGAAATCAATTACAATGTCCACATTATTGAATTACCTCTATGAATGGATAATATCTCTTCAACTTTCAATATTGCTGATTTTCACCTTGCTTCCACGAAACAAAGCTTGGATATGTGGATAATAACTCAAGGTCGAGTTCCTTGACAAGTAGAGGTAAATGATTAGACATTTGAATTCTTAAATAGATTGAGGCATTTACCATTACATGATTACATCTTATCTAATATCCTTCTCTGTGTTTTTTTTTTTTTTTTGCCAGAATAAGATATATTGACTAGTATGTGACCCTGTGTTATCCAACATTCCTCTCTGCATTTCTTTCTCTTTGGGCATAATGGGAAAATGACTAGCACATGATCACCCCTTATATAATAGCCTTCTGCGCAAGATTTTGAATAATTTTCTATTTTATTTTATTTGTATTTCCTATTTTACTCAATCTCTTTGATTCTTTTCCTATTTTATTTTAGGACTTTTTTTTAAATGAATTAGATATATCATATTTTATCTAGAACTCTTCTTAAGATGAATTATGAATTAGAGTTTCCTACTTTGTCTAGAACTCTTCCTAAGATGAATTTGGATTTATGTAAACCTAACAACGTTTGAAAGAGATTAGCATAATTCTCCAACAATGAAATTTATTTTCTTTCTAATAATTTATATCTTACATATCTTATATTGCAATTGAATTTGTTTATCTTTTCTACAGCATCAGGTGGTATCAAAGCTATGAATCTCATCAAGCTTGTTCTTTCTGACAATGACAAATAATCCTAATGACAACGTTCAAGGATTATTTGATGTTTGGAAAAGAATCGAAGAACATTGGATAACTATTCGCAATATTGAATAACAATTAGCTACAATCACAGGGCAATTGTAGATATTAATGTGAAGCAAAAATAACCTAAGATTTGGAGAAATAGTTGACATGGAAGTTACTCTTACACGACCTCAAATTTCAAACACCTTTTGTTCTTGCTGATAAACCTAGCAATGATAAGGAAACTATCTCGAGAGAAGATTGTCGTACACAAAGTAGGGGTGATCATAAGCACAGACTAAAGCTAGATATTGTATCCTTAAGTGATGACCTTGATATAGAAGCCTTTTTGGATTAGTTAGAAGAAGTAGAAGACTTCTTTAATTATACTGAATTTCTAGATGAGAGGAAGGTAAAGTTAGTTGCTTATCAGCTAAAGGGAGGTCTGTTGTTTGATGGAATCAATTGAAGGAGAATAACGAAAACAGAGGTAAGCTCCAGTGTCTTCTTAGGAAAGTATGAAGCAATTATTTAGGAGACGATTTTTGCCTCTAGATTATGAGCAATATTTGTTTGACACTTATCGCAATTGCACTCAAGGGAATAAGACTATTTATGAGTATATTGTTGAGTTTTTAAAATTGGTAGCTCGAAATAATTTGGGGAAACTCAAACCACAACAAGTTGCTCGATATTTGAGGGGATTGAAGCCAATAATTTGGGATAAAATTGGCATTCAAATGGCTTTGAATGCTTATGAATCAAGGAATTTGGCTATGAGGACTAAGATGTTGATCAATGAGAGGTTACAAGATTATAGGAGAATGGGAAATAATGAGAGACGGATAAGTGAAAAAGGAAAAGAAGTTGTTAGCTTTACTCAAGGAAATAACAATAGCGAAAATTCTTAAAGATGGAAATCAAGTCCAGGCTTGCCCCAGCCCTACCCAAAGTTAACAGGCCTGGCCCTCGATTGACCAAGCCTTAGGATCAATTTTTTAAAAAAGTTAAGACCTAGGGCCGACCTTGGACTCGGACTACCTAGGCCCATCTTGACTCAATACTTATAAACGATGTCATTTTTATTTTTTAATTTTAAAAAATAGTTCAAGCAAAGCCAAGTCGGGCTTGAGCTTAGGCTAGGTTGCTTTAGGTTTGTCTGGCTCAGGTTTAGGCCTCCTGTCTAGGGCTCGGTAGGTCATTAGGTTGGACTTAGTCCTAGGTAGACCTGGGTCAAATTGACCCATTTTCATCCCTAGAAGTTCTAGTAAACAAACTACACCAGCTACTAAACCCACCAACCTTTATATTGAACTAGCCCTTTTAAAGTGCTTTAAATGTGAAGAGATCGTCATTTTAATGAATGTCTGAATCAAAAATTTGTCAACACGGTAGAGTAGGTAGCGGGAGATTCTAAGGAAAATTTGTACAAAACATTGATATGAATATTGTATCATTATTCGTACTAAATTTAGTTCTAATATGATACAGTACTAGTACAAACATTATTGGATATCGTTTCAAGTAATTGTTAAAAATTATAAAATAGTCCTTGAATTTTATAAATTACAAAATAGTCCCTCAACAATTCATAATTTATATTTAATTTATATTTTTAGTTTTAGTTTTAGTTTTAGTTTT
>JANZLD010000009.1:26772198-26784812 GCA_026413575.1 Erythroxylum carthagenense | reverse complement strand
ATGAATGCATCTCACTATGCATATGCATGTGTAAAATGATCTATCCCTCTAAAATCAGGGGCCAAAATAATACTCAATGAATAAATGCAGTAAAAATTCCTATCCTGACACAATTACCAAAATGTCTATCGCATCGGTAACGGGATGCTACAATTAGTGTGAATCAACTAAAAATTTAGTAGGGGGATGGTAGATCTGAGAAGCTAGAGATGTTGAGCAGGGTAGATTAGAGAAACTGGAGGTTAGACCGTTAGAAACATGATGATGAAAGTTTTGGACTCTAGAGACACTGATGGCTAGTGGTTGGTGGTTAAAGGTTGGATCTTCTCTTTTTTAATGGTGGTTGTATATTCTACTTCAATCTTCTCTCTTCTACAATGTGGCATGGGTTTGTCTCCAAGTGTAAGAGGGTGAGAACAAAGCTAGGGTTGATAATTTTTTAATTTGATCTTTTATTTTTAATTTACAATTTTTTTAGTAATATACTAGTATCTCAGGTACTAATCAGTACCTAGTGAAAATACAGGTACCGATCAGTTTACAAAACAATACTTATAAGCCTAGTGTAGACCAATGCGGAAGATTGTGAATACCCAAGGCATAAGAAGATAGTTTTCTTGAAGTTATTAGGAGATTAATAATTTCTAAAAATGAGAATAAAGATTGGCAATGAGAATAATTGTTTCACATTAGAGGCATTGTCTTAAATTATAAGAGTAGCTTAGTGAGTGATGCAAATATTGAGTGATGCATATATACAAAGTTGAGATATAATGTGTCAGGCAATAGTAGCAATAGTTGATGGTGGTATTGAGGGCTGGCGATAAGGCAATGAGTGGCATAGCACGGTAGCATATCTGATGACTAGCAATGCAGCTGGGAAGGGCAGATCTGAGGAGCAGGAGATACAAGGGAGGACAAATAAGAGGAACTGGGATCTGGACTCTAGAGATGCTGGTGGCTGACGGTTGGTAGCTAATGGTTGGCTCTTCTCTCTTCTATGTTAGTTGTGTCTTATCTTTAGTGATGTTATATCTTCACTCTTTTCTCTTCTATAGTGTAGTAGTTGGGTTTGTCTATGAGTGTAAGAGGGTGAGGACGAAACTAGGGTGGGTAATTTTTTTAATTTAGTCTTTATTTATTAAATTTGTGAATTTGTTTGATAATATACAAATATCTCAGCTATTAGTTGGTATAGTGAAAATATCGGTACTAATTAATATCTATAATCAATATGGTATTGAAGGTCTACAAAATAGTACTCATAAGCCTAGTGTAGACCAGGTGGGGAAGATTATGAATACCTTAAAGAAGAAGACGATGATTCTACTAAAGTTATTCGAAGATTAATGATTTTTAAAAAGGGACATAAAGATTGGCAATGAGACCAATTATTTCACACTAAAGGCATGGTACAAGAAAATATTTGTGATTTGATTATTGATAAAGGTAGCTAAGAGAATATCATCAATAAATCAGTGGTCAAGAAGTTGAATTTACTAACTGAGCCTTACCTTTAACATTACAACAATGCATGGATTATTATCATCGATGATATTCATGTCATAGAAAGGGATAAAGTTTCATTTTCTATTGGTGAATATCTGGATGAACATTATTGTGTTGTTATTGATATGAATGTATGTCAAATTCTTTTGGGTGGATCATGGAAATATAATATTGATGCATATCACTTGGGAAGGGAGAATAGATATCAATTTATGAAGAACGGTGTGAAGTATAAGTTAGTAACCATAGGTGAAAAGAGAATGGTGAAACCTAATGGGACAAAGAAGCTATTGTTTGAATTGAAAAATAATAAGGGAAATTTTGGTAGCCAGATGAAAGATATGAGTGAGGGACACTTGTTGATAGTAAAAAGGTAAGAAGAGAGTGAAAAGAGAAAAAATGAGATTCATTTAAAAGTCGAGCCAATTTTAGAAGAATTTAAGATGTTATATCCAATGATCTACCCAATGGATTCACTCTAGTAAGAGACATCCAACACCATATTGATTCGGTTCCTAGGGCTAGTTTACCTAACTTACCTCACTACCATACGAGTCCATAGGAGAATGAAATCTTGAGTGAGAAAGTAGAATGTAAAGCTAATGGAGTTGGAATTGAAGCCGTGTTATCTCAAGAGAAAAAGACAATACCCTTCTTTAGCAAATAATTATGTGATACTAAGCAAAAATGATCTACTTATGATAAAGAATTTTATGCTATTATGAGAGTGTTGATGATGTAAGAACATTATTTAATTAAGAAATAGTTGAGTTTATACATTGATCATCAAGCTTTGAAGTATTTGCAAAGTCAAAGGCAATTGAGAACAAAGATGCATGCTAAAAGGTCAGTTTTTATTGATAAGTTCCCATATGAATTGATACACATGGTAGGGAAGAATAAAGTGATTGATGATGCAATAAGTAGAAGGGTTGATATAGTGAAGACCTTGGGTATGGAGGTTTAAGGTCTTGAGCCTTTAAAGGAGTTATATGAGAGTGATGGAGATTTTGGGGAGATATAGAACTTGTGTTTAATGAAAAAGTTTCACAATTGTTTCCATGTACATAATAGGTTTTTTATAAAAGGAAATCAACTTTGTCTTTTAGAAACTTCACTTAAGAAGAAGGTAATTAGAGAATTGTATAGGGGAGACATAGTTGGTCACCTTGGTAGAGACTAGACTCTTAAAGAGGTGAGAAAGAGATAATATTAGTCGAAAATGAGGAGAAAAATTGTTACTATTATAGAGAGGTGTCAAGTTTTTTAAGCTCATAAGGGGTATGCTTTAAATGTTAGTTTGTATATACCATTGCTAGTTTCTAATGCTATTTAGGAGGATTTGTTTATATATTTCATATTAGGCCTTCTAAGAATACAAAGAGGTATAGATTCTATCTTTGTGGTTCTAAACAAGTTTCCTAAAATGACACATTTTATCCCTTGTAAGAAGACCACGAATGCTACAGCAATTGCCAAGCTATTTTTTAGAGAAATGGTGTGACTTCATAATGTTCCTAAATCTATTACTTCTAATCGTGATACCAAGTTTTTGAGTATTTTTGGAGGACCTTATAGGGCTTATTTGATTATTTTCTTAAGTATAATGGCATTTTGTACCCATAAACTGATGGCTAGACAGAGGTTATGAACAAGACTTTGACTAATTTGGTAAGAGGCATATGTCGTGAAAAAAAAACAATAAAGTTGAGATTTATTAATTACATAAGCAAAATTTGCCTACAACAATGTAGTTGGCGTTTGGTTTGAGCACGGGGTTGGTTATAGATATGGGTATAATAGTAGAAGGGGTTGGGAATGGGTATGAAAAATAAACAAATGATGTTTGGTTTGTAACTTGGGTTTCTGTATTAATACAAATAATGTTGTTTGATTTGTTGCATTAATGGGAATGAAAGATAATATAATACCATTTTTATCCTAAATAAAAATGAAAATAATTGCCCTTCATATGTTTATTGGGGCTATTTCCATATGTTTGTAAACAAAATTAATCAATTTTGTCAAAGAATTTTATCGCAATTTTCGAGCATTAAATGAGTTATATGATCATTTGTCAATAGAGCTACATAATGCAAACAATACAATTGCAACTATATTTCCATATTATATTTAAAACATGTTTCTGTTTTATAGATGTTAAATAATAACACCAAATAAATTCAAGAATGTCTTTATACAATTGTTAAATTGTAAAACCAAATAAAAGTAATCCTTCTCTTTATCCGAAGGTTAAGGCTTTATCAAAACAAAAGAAACATAACTTTTATGAAAAAACAGACATTGGATAAAGATGAAAGGCTTGCATCTTTATATGAGGTTAAAAAGTGCTTCCGTTTTGTTGTTCTTGGAAAGCCATTACGAGCTTTACAAAACAAATAAACAAACACCAACATAGAAGATGATTCACTATATACTTTCCCTTTTTTGTTAAAGAGTTAAAACCATATACGAAAAATCAAATTAAATCACAAAACAATAATTATAAGGGGAAAAAAGGAACATATTAGTTTTATGATTCTCATTCAATCTATAACCATATGCACTTTCACATCATCAAACCATATAGCAGATTGGTTATTCTCTTGATTAAATCATAAAACGAGAATATATAAGAAAAAAAAGAAGCAAAAGCCCTATTTACAATGAGATGAAACTAGGTTCTATCCAATTCATTTAACATCAAATTAAAACTAGGGATTTCAGAAAATATACCTAGAGCCGTAAAACAAAAAATTCCTTCGTTGATGAGACGCGATAAGGCAGGATGGGAGATCGTAAGGAATTAAGAGACGATAAGGAAGTAAAGAGGATGGTAGGATAAAGCTAGGGATAAAAAGGTTAAAAAAAATAAACGTGATAAAAACTTATATTGGAATGAAAACTCGATACCCCACCCCTTGGTGGGTTTAGTAGATTCCTAAATTTAATGGAATAATTCATTCTCCTAGAATTGAAAACCCCAAAACAAACACTGTTTTTTACAATTATTCCATTCTTTTATTCCCAAACCCTCAAACCAAACGCCCCCCGTAGTTTATAGTATCATTAGTGGATTGCCAATTGTTATGGTTTATACCAAAGTAGATCATGCTCTTAATCTTGTTAAATTGCCTAAACCTTCTAACGTTTCTCTTAGTGCTGCAAAGTTAGCTAAAGAGGCACAAGAGATTCAAGTGGAGGTAAAGAAAAAGATTGAAAGAGCTAATAAGAAGGCTAAAGTTGATCCATATAGGAGAACTCAAGTGTTTAATGTTAAAGACGAAGTTATGGTTTTCCTTAGCAAAAAATGAACCATTAGAAGTCATCATAAACTACAACAAAAGAATTATGGTCCATTCAGAATTAAAAGGAAATTAATGACAATGCCTGCATTATTAACTACCTCTATAGATGAATAATATCTCTCCAACCTTCAATGTTATTGAATTTTCACCTTACTTCCATGAAATAGAGCTCGGATAAGCTAGCAATAACTCAAGGATGATTTCTTTAACATGTGGAGGTGAATGATAAGGCATTTGAATCCTTAGACAGAGTGGGAAATTCAACAACACGTGATTACATCTTATCCAACATTCCTTTCCTATTTTATTTAGAACTTTTCTATTTTGTGTAGAACTCTTCCTAAGATGAATTAGAGATTTCTATCTGTCCAGAACTCTTCCTAAGGTGAATAAGGATTTGTGTAAAACGTTTGAGTGAAACTAACATAACTATTCATCAATAAAATTTATGTTCTTTTTAAGAATTTTCAACTTACAATTCTTGAATTGAAATTGTATTTGTTTATCTTTTCCAATGCGTCAATACCAAGCAAATTCATATTACATTTTGAGCTGCAAAAGTTATTTTAGTCACCAACATTTTGGCTCTCACATTCCAGTCGTTCTTTTGAGTTAGCAACTCTGGTAACAAGTTCATTGGTTATTTTCATCCTTGGATAGTAGACCTAAATGACAGATTTTACAAACATCAGGTGATACATCTCTTCCTACCATCTTTACAAACTCTAATTCATCTTAGGAATTATATGAGAACGTGCTTTGAAATACAATGGGGTGAGGTCATTTATACCATGTCTAGGAACCGAGATCTAAGAAAAACACATGGTCAAAAGTCAGTTAGCTAACTACATATGTCTTTATTTGATTGGAGTCCCAAAACAAATATAACGAATAACATTCAACTACGAAGAAAGAGTAATGGCAAACTTGGTTCCCATGTCCCCAACATTGAATACATCTGAAAATTCTTCCTGGAGTTCTGAAACATGCAAAAAGGTAAGCATTAAGAAACAAATCTCATCACCTTGTTCCCTTATAGATTGAGTGTATTGTTCCGTTCATCATTGAATTTTTCTTCTCTTTAGATCGTAATTAACAATAAGCCAACTTTCACATAGATCCTTGTCGCCTCTTCATTTGGTATAATCATAGCAGCAGCAGTACGTTACCGTATCAAAAAGGTAAGGGATCAAAAGATCATCCCACGATTAAGACCCTCCCGAAGAGGTCATGCTGAAAAGCTTGAAGGTTTCCCTCATTATGTAGGTAATGGATCGTAGTATGCATGAGGATTTTTTTTTTTTACAATATACTTTTGTTTCATTCAATAATATACTTTTTACGTTATGAGATTTTTCATGATCGCATTACACTAATTTGTCATTAATACGTACATGTTTTCTGGCTTAATCATAAGCGTAGCTAGGCAAATGGGAATAGTCGACAAGAGACAATGTCCACAGCTTAACAAGTTGGCAGCTGAGAATATCAAAAAATGTGAAGGGTGCGAAGAAGATATGTTTTCATTCTTTGCTGAGGAACCTAATGCAGATTCACTCTTTGTAAAGCTTGTAGAGGAGTTTGAAAGATGTATTCTTAGTTATTTTGCATTTCATTGGAGTCATGCAGATCTGCTGATTTCTCAGGTACATAAATCAAGATATATTCTTGAACAAAATCTTCAATCTCTTTCCTCGGCTTTAGGTGTTGTAGATGGGGATTTATTCATCAAGCTATCCAGAATTGCTTATACATTGCACTTCTCTCATTCAATGTCAGGTTTTAAGTGCGGATGCAGAGCCTAAAAAGAAGCTCAAGCACATTGTCATGGCAGCGACTAGGTGCCTATTGTTGTGATCATCAAGTATTGGAGTAAACAGACTTTCAGTTTTAACAAGCATCTTTACTACTGACATCTATGCTCATACAAACTTGATTCCACTCGTATAACAATTGAAGGGAATACTAATCTCTAAGCTAATCCCTCAATATCTAATTATACTTCTCCTTTGTTAGCTTAGCATACCCTAGTTACAATTTGTAACAAGAAAAGGCATGGTTCTTGAGCTTATCATTTAAGGAACAGAGATTTGAGAGAGTAACAAAGAACCTGAAGGTAGCTAGAGTATTCAATACATTAGTGGAAGAAATGAAGGCAATGGGGCTGGTATCAACTGATGACTCTCGATGTACAGAAGTGATGGCTCCAATGGCACATAGTGACAGAAGTCCAGTCCTTCTCTTCATGGGAGGTGGCATGGGAGCAGGAAAAAGTACTGTTCTTAAGGACATCATCAAAGAGTAAGAATATGGTTCCTAAACATCCATTATTGGAACAATCAGCAACGCAAAGGAAAGTTAGTTTGAACTAACAATTTGTTGCTGTGGTTTTGTATGCATTATGAAACAGACCATTCTGGGCAGGAGCAGCAGGAAATGCAGTCATTATTGAAGCAGATGCTTTCAAAGAATCAGATGTCATCTACAAAGCCCTTAGCTCAAAAGGACATGTTGACATGATCCGAACTGCTGAACTGGTAGGATAAAATGACTCTTCTACCGTTCTTTGGTCTTTACAGTCTTTCTTAGCTAGTGAACCTATTAGCACCATGCATCAATATAGCTAATACTCTAACAAATGCAAAGTTAAATAATCAAAATAATGTGTATATTTGAAAGAACCCTATGAACTGCTCATATTCTAGGTAGAGATAACAGAATTCACTTCCAAATCAAGAATATGTTTCATCTTCTTCTAGTTGACAAGATGTCCTTCCAAGGAAACTTGTCTAACTTTATTAGTTAAAAATTTCTCCTATGGCACGTTTGTCTCCTATGGATATAGATGTTCATCGATTACTCAATATGGTCTCCTTCCTGAAATTTCAAGGGTCTGCAAAGAGTATAAGATGCTAACACAAGTACTTTCAAACAGGTTCATCAATCATCCACAGATGCAGCATCGTCTCTTTTAGTGACAGCATTGAATGAAGGGCGAGACGTGATTATGGATGGCACACTCTCCTGGGCACCATTTGTTGTGCAAACCATAACAATGGCCAGAAATGTCCACCGCCGAAGATATCACATGGGAGCTGGTTACAAGGTCACTGATGATGGAACTATAAGTGAGAACTATTGGGAGCAAATTGACGATGAACAGCCACAAGAAGAGGGAAGCAAAAAGAGAAAACCATATAGAATAGAACTGGTTGGGGTTGTTTGTGATGCTTATTTAGCTGTGGTAAGAGGCATAAGGTGAGTGAGAGACTTTAAGACTACCCTAAATGTTCTAGCTTCAATTGCTAACAACATCAAGAAAGCTCTTTCTTCCCAAGATACTGATTTGCAATATTTGGACATTGTTACAGGAGAGCCATAATGTGCAGAAGAGCTGTGAGGGTAAGGTCACAATTGAAGTCCCACAAGAGATTTGCAAATGCATTTTGGACCTACTGCCAACTGGTGGACAACGCTAGGTTATATTGCACCAATGCCTTGGAAGGCGCACATAAGGTACAATATGTTCCTCAAACTTCGTTCTGCTATTCTAGCTTCAGTAAACATTAAAGCCTGCTAATAGATCTCTTAGTAGTCAATTTCACCTGAAGTTGAAATAGATTAACATAACCCACTAAACTAATTTCCAAAATAATTTTTTACTAGATTAAGCAAGATTTAATCCACGTAGCTTATAGGTTTTGAAGCCTAATTAAAAGAATACAATTGCAGTTTCCTCAACTCAGCTACCTCAAATGCAGAACCTCTAGCATACTCTTCACGTTCTTAACAAAAACATGTAATGAATAGAACAACTAAGAACTTGAGAAGAAATATCCATGCTATGAGATCTAGACCTGTGAAAAGATATTGTACTTGGAAGTTGTTGAAAATGTTTCAATGAGACTAACAAAATAATGATTGCGAAGTTGATAGGATGGAAGGAGAGAGACAAAACTCTGCTGGTTGACCCTGATGAAATAGACTGTTTAAAAAGAGTTGGTAGCTTGAACGAGGAAGCAGAGTCAATTTATGAACTTTACAAGAGTCCAAATCCAGCTTGTGCAGCTGGTTCAATTTGGAAAGATATTGTACTGTCACCATCAAGGCTAAACATTCAAAAGGAGTTGAAGAATTCTATCCACAAAGTTGAGAGGTCAAATATGAAGTAGAACTCAATGGCAGATGAAACTCCAAGCTTCTCAGGATCCATGGACCAAAAGATAGAGGCCGATAAAGTTGATAGTGAATTCTGAACAAAGTTTGACGCCACTGAACATTTTACATAGGATGTAAAGAAATCCATGCTCGATCTTCCATGTACACCCTCCCTACCTGTTCTTTTTTGTCTCTCTGTGAGCTATACGTAGAGTTTCAGTAACCAAAGAAACCAAAACATAGAAGACAATTATGGGATCCCCCATTTTGCAACTGCTCAAGTGATGGAAAAGAGAATCTGACAAACTTATAGTTTCAACCGGACAATCCAACAAGTTAATCATAACTTTACAGTAAGATACATAAGTTAAACATCTGTCGAGGTGCTGAAAGTACCTCAAGACAATTCATCTCCACAAAAATATACGTAGCCAAAAGCAGGAATATCTGTCCTGCAATAAACAGTAACATACCAAGGATTTATTATGGCCGATGATTATCTTATCTTCTTGAGCAATATCAAAGACAAAGCTATAAGGATTTATGTGTAAATAAATGCATTTTTTGGAATGATCAGAACATGATTTACGCAGAATTTACCCACTTATTCTTACTGATCAACATGATCGATAGTGCCATGAATGAAGAACTAGAAATTGGAATGTCCTGATCACAAGGTCGCCAATGAAATGCACAATTACAATTGTCAGACAATAAGCACCACTTCAAACCAGTGGCTCATCAGATTCACTAATTATTACTGGAAGGAGTAGACTACATGGAAAATGGTATACAGTGGAGAAGAGTTGCCACGTCAAAAGCTTCTCCTAACAGCATGAATGAGCAACTTTTTGCACCCAAGAGTCGACCAATGCCACCGAGGGCTTAATTCATCAGAGATCAAAGAAGCAAAGAATTAATTGCTAACCAATGTAAACTATCAGACATGAGAAAGTGTAATAATATTTCTTAAAATCACTATTTCTGGCATTTCTCAAACAAGACAAGGTAACTACTTTCTGAAAAATGAACCAAAAGCAGAAAAGTAAAAAGAACTAGCAAGGCCAACAAACAAAAATTGAATGTTCTAATGCAAATCTCAAGCTCCAATTGACAATTTCAAGTGAACATTTTTAGAAACTAATGATAATAAAACCTCTTTGTGCACATCTCATTTGACTCCATGCAATTGCCCCGTCATTAAGTTGGCAAACAATAAAATTGCTTGTCTCTGTGACAATTAGAGAACAGAGAGGTTTACCGGTGTGAAGCACTGGTGGAGAATGTTTATAACGATTTTCCAGACAGATTATAAAAACTTTTAAGCATCAAAGTCATAATTGCATAATGTAATAACCACCTGCAAAATCAAGTTTAATGATACAATTTCTTTAGAAGTTAGATAATGGTACATGCACATATGTCAAGCATTACAATCTATGATTATTCAGTTAACACAATATAAACAGAAACCCATATATACAGCACCCATATCTATCTTCTTTAAAATAGGTGACTTACCATCAAGGGAATGATAACTCAGAATCTACAAAGGAGATGAAACAGGGTTACAACAGGTAGCAGTAAAATTAATTATTGCAAGTTCAGTTTAGCGGCTAAGCCAAATATGATAGGAACCTCAATAGAGACTGTATTATTGATACGTATAGAAGATGAAAAACAAGCTGGAGCAAGTCCCCCCTCCTGGTAGAACCAGGCCTAAACCAACCTTACGATGATTACCAAAAACCGTACCCCTCCCTATCCTCAGTGTTCAGCTATATCTCTTCTCACTTTCTCCATAACTACCTTCTAACAAACTTGCCTACATGGCAGCTGACTCTTCTCGCTTTCCCAATTTGTTCCTACGAGTGTAGGTTTTAATGGGCATAGTTTGTATGGGTTGATTAATAGGGAAGTGCTGACAATTCCCTCCTCCTTAATGGGCACCTTGTCCTCAAGGTGAATAGAAGAGAATTGTCCATTAATGAAATCTGTAGCCTCCCAGGTCGCTTTCTCTACTGGCTTAGCCTTCCATCGGATAAGCCATTGTTGAATCTTTCTACCTTTGGACTTGATGATGCGTGAAGCCAGGATTGCTTCAGGCTCAACCCTTTCAGAAATGTCCACCTCTAACCCTTGAGGAAGATCTTGCTCAATAAGGTGATCACCCACCGCCTTTTCAGTTGAGAAACATGAAAAAAATGTACCTTGGTTATAGGTGGAAGTTGTAATTTGTGAGCAGCATGCCCTACCATTTCCAATGATTTTAAAAGGGCCATAATACCTTGCAAACAACTTAGGACAGATGCGTCTTGCCATGGTGAGCTATCTATGTGGCCTTAGCTTAACATAGACCAAGTTTCCTTCCTGGTACTTTACCTCCCTTCTATGAGCATTTGCAAATTTCTTCATCGAAGATTAGGCACGAAGTGCTTAAGCTGGCGTAAAGCCTCATCTCTATCAACCAACGCTAGCGCTACTGATTCCACTTGAGTCTCTCCTTGGAAGATGTGCAGTATAGATGACAGTAGGCGACCATATACAACTTCAAAATGAGTCCTCCCAATTGAAACATGGTAATTAGTATTATACCAATACTCTGCTCAAGATAACCAATGAGACCAGTGTTTAGGCTGCTCAAAGGCAAAACAATGAAGGTAGGTTTCCAAACACCTATTAACCACTTCCGTCTGGTCGTTCATTTGAGGATGATAGGATGAACTCTTCTTCAATACTATCCCTTGTACCTGAACAATTCCTTCCTGAAAATACTTGTGAAAAGAGGATCTCTATCACTCAACATGGAGCTAGGGATACCATGTAGCTTCATCACATCTCGTATGAACACTTCAACCACTAGTTTAGCTGTGAATAGGTGTTTCAGAAGTAGAAAATGAGCATATTTCGACAACCGATCCACTACCACCATTATAACTTCATAACCTTAGGATTTGGGAAGCCTTGTAATGAAATCCATTGGAACTTCATTCCATACTGTCGGATTATGTAGAATCATGTAGCATTATCTAGAAGATTTTATAGCTATAGAAATCATATAAATCCCTAATTTCTAGGGATTAGAATAAGATACAGATTTCCATGTATCTTAAAAAATCTGATACTATATTTAGTATAGACAATTGTATATATATTAACTATAGCTGTAACCTATCGATTATGAGAATGAAATTATCTCCTCTGCTAATATTTTACATGGTATCAAAGTCGTTGGCTCTTTCCTAAAACTCTAATTTTTTCTCTGGTCATACTGACCGAGAGTCTCATCTCCACTGTCCCTCTAAATGCCCTAGCCTTATCACTCAAATTTTTTTGCTCCTTTCCTTAGTCTTACCGAATCGATCACGTCATAATCACCTAGCAGTTCTACTGAAATCATCAGCCCTTCTGTCGAGAATACTGTTGCTGCTATACTTGAAAATTTGCAGAATATTCAAATTGCATACTGTTAGAGTCCACCTGCTCTAACAGTGAATCACCCCAAAAATAACTGTCTGCACTAAGAATCACCACACAGCAACAACAAAGCACACACACACAAAGCAGTAAAACAAGAACAAAGAAGAAGTAAGAATAAAAAGAATACTGAACAATAATATTCCCTAGCTAGACTTCGAG